>JAOWCC010001501.1:23569801-23779260 GCA_030867875.1 Actinernus sp. WN-2022
ATATTTTGAGACCAGAGAACTGCAGGGTCACATTTTTTGGGCAAGTCACAATGCAGATCTAGTAGCCCTCCCCCTCCCCCCCCCCCCCCCTCTACCGCTAAATAATGTCCGGTCCCTAAAGACTGCTAAATTCAGCTAATTATTCTTCCCTTTCGTTATTACTAAGATGATTTCAAATGAAAGTGTATTTCAACTTCAATTCATTGGGAACACACCATCAGAAATCTGAAGAAGGGTAGTCCAAAATTTAAAAAATATAAATCCTGGAAAAAAAAATATCAAAGAAAAAAACCTGTCTTGCGCAACCAAGGGGCCAAAAAAGTGTGCATCTTGAGGAAGTACTACCTCCCCCATCCACATTTCTAATGGTGCTTCCCTTGGACACTGAAAGCAATTTATTTATGGAAGTACCCCTTCCTCCATAAAGGTGGGACATACTAGGGGACATGCAAAACGTCTGCTGGTGTGTACTCACCTTAAAAGAGAGTCTGGCTCATTGATGTATATATAGTGGCCCGAGTGAAAGTCCAGATGAGCTCTTGTATTGAAATTACCTAAATATATTTTTATATTTTTTTAATACTATATGGCATTATTAATAGTCCATTTACTTGTATTTATACGGCTTTCACGTAAAGAAGTTTGTAACTTACGAAATTACCGTTTTAAATAAAAGTGAATCAATCAATCTATCGCTCTGTTCTTTTTTAATATTAAATTCCATTTATTTCGTTCAACAGATGACGACCAAAGACTACAGTACAGACGAGCTCAACTACTTCCGGATTTGTCACGTGACCACCAGTATAATTCCTGATGGGTTACGAGCAGTATTCCAGCGGGAATGGAACACTCATTACCAGATATCTCATGGCAACTGGCAAGACACAGCACAGAATGGTGCTGATTTCTACAGCTTAGAGTCGGCGAAAAATCGGAGAAGGTACTCACGACTGTTGAAAATCATGAAAAACGGGAAGAGGAAAGAATGGGATTTTTCTTGCCTTGACTATGCCATACTTCACTCCGATAATATTGGTTCTAAGCTTGATGAAACTACTAAGGCAAGCCTTCATGATCTGAAGGAGTTTCGTAATGTCGTCTTTACGCACACAACCAACGGAAGTCTTAACGAAGCTGATTTTAAAGTTGGTATTCGGAAAGTCATCACCGCATTCAGCTCTTTGAAGCTCGATGTTGCTGCCGTAAAGGAAATAAAGAACCAGAAGAGCTTTCCAATAGAAGAAGTTACAGCCCTCAAAAAGCAACTTCAAGACGAGAAAGACAAGACCTGTGCACTTGAAGAGGAGCTAAATGCCGACCTAAAGCCATTTTCTGTGTTACCTCCAAAGCCGTCCCACGAGAGCATAGAGCGTCTAAAAGAAGTGGCGCAGATAGTTGATACAATGAATAGGATGAGAGAGGAAAAGAGGGACGAGGTAACCGTGATTTATCTGTCAGGAAACCCTGGTTCTGGAAAGAGCCAAATGGCAAGGCAGATTGGCGAAAACGTATTTAATGACACGTCCGATCAGACAACAGACTTGAAGTTTGTTATGACATTAAACGCAGAAAATGTTGCCAACCTTCTCCAGTCTTACACTGAGTTTGCCTACAGACTGGGGTGCCCTGAAGATTCTATATCCAGCATTATAAAATCTGAAGAGATAAAACTAGAAAAAAAATCCTCCATTTGAAAACTCTCGCCGGTCAAAAGCTGCACAAATATTCTTGGTGGCTGATTATTGTAGACAATGTGACAGATCTTAAAGCAATTTGCCAGTACTTACCACAAGCTGGAGAAAAGGCTTGGGGAAACGGTCAAGTTCTAGTTACTACCCAAGATCGTTCCTCTATTTCTTATGATTCGCACACTTTCCATGTTCCATTGAGTGTCGGCATGGCACCTGAAGAAGCTATTGCTGTGTTATCGAAGATCTCTGGTTTCCTTGGTGAGATAGCCATCGTAGTGAAAGTGGCTGAGGTCTTGGATTTCCAACCACTGGCATTAGCATGCGCAGCAACGTACGTTAGACGAATAAGGGAAGCAGGGCTTTCTATTACCTGGTCTGATTACTTGCGAAAGCTCGCAGAAGGCAAACGAGAAACGGCTGAGAAGATTTTCAAAGAAACGAGCCTGACCTATCCCCAAACAATGACAGCAGCAATCACGTTAGCCCTGGAAAGGGAGATCAACGACAACATAATTATGAAGCATGTTTTCCAGTATCTGTTACTTTTGGCACCTGAACCTTTGTCCCTAGATTATATCGTTCATTATGTTACTCAGTTTACACCTGATACAGACGAAGAGTACCTCTCAGCACAGATTGCAACCTCTTCACTGATGTTGTATTCTGGAGCGGAATCTAACGAGGTACGAGTGCACCAAGTTGTGCGTTACTGCCTTAAACGATATATTTTCAGTGAAGATGATGAGCTTGACCTGGATGTTCTTACTGCAGCCACTTTGACCTTTGATGAAATCAAATCATTTGATAAATACAATGTTCAGGAAAGTCATCATTTACAAACACGAACAATGACACACATTTCTTGCCTTGTTCTACAAATAAACTGTTATTGGATAAAGAACTCCACAAAGATGAAAAATGTTTGGTCAAAACGACGAGACATAATAAACTGTTTGGAGAACATAGGAATAATATGTGGTAATCAATTCTATGATCGCATTGCAAAGACGATTTTAGAGATCACCCTGGAGTTGAAGATATGCATTGGTGGAGAAAACCATTCAGACGTGGCTTTTACATTGCAAAATATTGGTAATACTGCTGCTAATCAAGGCCTGTATGAACAAGCGAAAAAGTACTATGAGAAGGCACTGGCTATAATGACGAAACTATTGGGGCTGGACCATCCAGACGTGGCTGTTACGTTGAATAATCTTGGTAGTACTGCTAATAAACAAGGCCAGTATGAAACAGGGAAAAAGTACTATGAGAGGGCACTGGACATAAGGGAAACAGTCTTGGGGCCGGACCATCCAGACGTGGCTGATACGTTGAATAATCTTGGTAGTACTGCTAATAATCAAGGTCAGTATGAAACAGCGAAAAAGTACTATGAGAGGGCACTGGGCATAAGGGAAACAGTCTTGGGGCCGAACCATCCAGACGTGGCTGATATGGTGAATAACCTTGGTAATACTGCTAATAAACAAGGCCAGTATGAAACAGCGAAAAAGTACTATGAGAGGGCACTGGGCATAAGGGAAACAGTCTTGGGGCCGGACCATCCAGACGTGGCTGATACGTTGAATAACCTTGGTAATACTGCTTCTACTCAAGGCCAGTATGAAACAGCGAAAAAGTACTATGAGATGGCACTGGACATAAGGGAAACAGTCTTGGGGCCGTACCATCCACACGTGGCTGATACTTTGAATAATCTTGGTAATACTGCTTCTACTCAAGGCCAGTATGAAACAGCGAAAAAGTACTATGAGAGGGCACTGGGCATAAGGGAAACAGTCTTGGGGCCGGACCATCCAAATGTGGCTGATACGTTGAATAACCTTGGTAATACTGCTAATAATCAAGCCCAGTATGAAACAGCGAAAAAGTACTATGAGAGGGCACTGGGTATAATGACGAAACTCTTGGGGCCGAACCATCCAGACGTGGCTGATATGGTGAATAACCTTGGTAATACTGCTAATAAACAAGGCCAGTATGAAACAGCGAAAAAGTACTATGAGAGGGCACTGGGCATAAGGGAAACAGTCTTGGGGCCGGACCATCCAGATGTGGCTGATACGTTGAATAATCTTGGTAGTACTGCTAATAATCAAGGTCAGTATGAAACAGCGAAAACGTACTATGAGAGGGCACTGGGCATAAGGGAAACAGTCTTGGGGCCGGACCATCCAGACGTGGCTGATACGTTGAATAACCTTGGTAATACTGCTTCTACTCAAGGCCAGTATGAAACAGCGAAAAAGTACTATGAGATGGCACTGGACATAAGGGAAACAGTCTTGGGGCCGTACCATCCACACGTGGCTGATACTTTGAATAATCTTGGTAATACTGCTTCTACTCAAGGCCAGTATGAAACAGCGAAAAAGTACTACGAGAGAGCACTGGGAATAGGGAAAACAGCCACTTAAAGTGCCTATCACCCTTCTCACTGGTTAGCTCAGTTGGTAGAGCATGATCTAGAGTGCGGGAGGTCGGGTTTTCGAACCCGGCCGCGTCCTTGGGCAGGGACGTATAATCCGTTGGCCTTGTCTCCTTCCTCTTCTAATCTATATGAGAGGGACGTAAAATAACCTGTTGTGTTATTTCGAGAAAGAGTAGGGGATTGTCTCCCGACACAACAGCCTGGTATTCTGAGGTACTAACAATCACTCATGATTGTAAACTGCACGGCAGCACATTGCGCCACAATAGCAGTCTATATCACAAAATATAACCTTGTGAAGCGCATGTGAATATATTCATATATAATTATTATCTATATTATCTTATTATCTATTATATATCTGCGCTATATAAATGAATACCTCCTTACCAGTTTGATAGCTACGAACCTTCGAAATGTATTATTCTCCATGGCGCCTTTCTATCACAACATCATCGATTTATAGATATATAATATACACAGTTTGCGAGTTGTTAGTAAAGAAAAACGTCATTTTAGTCAACATGTTAAGTATTTCTTTAAATTATTGCAAAGTCAAATTAATTATATAGCATATAGACATACAGGAATCGACCCAGGCTTTTACTTACGCGGTCATGGGTCAGGAAAGGTCGCATTTACACGATTTCAAACATGCGTAGAACATTGAATACTTTCTGTAAGACAAAACGTTCTTCACAGAAGTATTCAAACCATTTCGAAGGTTCATAGCTACAAAACCTGCAAGAAGGGTCATAGGTACTTTAAATGTATTTGTCAGTAAACGTGTGTAGCTTACAAAGCAGCATGTGCCTGATCCAGTGTGTTACGGTAGAAATACTGCTCCGCAGAGACCACCACAAATTGTATAGTTTAATTAATGTTTATTTCTAGTTTGATCATTGTTTGACTATTCGATCTGAAACGATTAACATACATGCATTAAGAAGTGTTTATAAACACAGAAACGCAAATCTAGACGATACAAATATCCTTGAACCAAATTGTATACTATATTTACTTGTGTGGGACAGAGCGGGAAAATGGAGCGCATGCGCACTAGGTACTTTATTAAAAGTGAATCAAGATGGCCGGCGAGCGGGAGTGAATTGTAGCTCTTTTTCAGGGACCTCTCACAGCTCAAGAAATATCACGATTACCTTATTACTTCATACCATGGACTGATATTCTTCAGTGACTTCTGTGAGCCCAAATAACACATAATCCAGTTCACAAGAAGAACGCTACAATTGCTCGTTCAACTCTGTCTACAAGAAAAACGAACCATTTCGAAATGTTCATATGCGACTAAAAAAAATAAAAAATAAGCCGGAAACTTGTGAACATATAAGCTTTATACTTTGGTTGAGAACTAAGGAGGTAATAGTTTTCAACATATAAAATACCATATTCGAGATTTTCATACAATTTTTCAAAGGAAGCATTTGAAGTTATAGTAGTGACTAGACTGTCTACGTACAGCAGTAGAAATCCTGGAACGATAATCCACATTACCAAACTCCAAAGACTGTAAGTAAATCTACAGAGCTATTATGGGAAAATGGTTACTCTAAGAGACTATAATGAAATTACGAAAATCATTATAAAACCAACGCAGGAAATTTTGACACCATTGAAAGAAATGCGCGCGAGCGGTGAACGCGAGAAAAAATAATATTTTGAATGAGAGAACGTGAAATTCTTTTAGAATGCAAGGTGTGGACTTATAAAATGTTTATTGAATATAAAAAGAAATGAAACTAAATACAAAAGGTATATAAAGCTAAATATAAAACTATGATTGAAATCGTTACACATCAATTTTCTAAAACGGTTGAAATTATAACACTACAAAAAAAACGGGAATGGGTTACATTCTGAGCATGGCACAAAACTCAAAGACCAGAGGTCTGACTCCTCTGGGGAGCAGCGCCCCAGCGCTAAACTCGAAGAAAACTCATAAAACGCTCTGTATTTATAACAAATTAGCTACCTGAACATGTATGAATCAGGAAATGAGTCATGCATTCCTGAACAAACACTGAAAATAGCTTTCCATCCCGTCAAGCCCGAAATGTACGTACAGGATATCTCAAACAAGTAATCCGTTTATCTGATGAAATCTAAACACGCCCGAAAGAAAATGAACATGCAAGGAATGAAGAACATTCCAAGGCATAGAGAAAACTAAAGCCTAAATACTTGTAAGGAAAAGTAATAATTTATGTTATTGCCTTGTAACACGTGCAATCAAAACGCTCCGACTGTTTCTGTGGAAACACAATTAGATAGTACTCTAGTTATTCGTGACCATAACATAAGATAATATCAAAAAATTACCTGCAGCAATCTTATAGTCAGCATAATGACCAAACACTGAAACATTCCCTTGGATCCACAATAAAAGACCAAAGTAGATCTTTAATTTAAGCTTACGTTTACCTTGAGTGAGTCGAGAGTTGAACATATGCATATTTGCTTGGCTCATCAGAAATTAATCTGTGCTGAGGCCTGAGGGTGTATTCTGGCTTCGTGTATATATCGTCAATCAGAGGACCAAGATAGTGAGCTGGGGTCTTCGCCGAGTGTTATGACGTGAGATATTTTCGCAAGTTTCAAATTTAAAACAAGAGCGCCAGTTGAAATATCCTGAGCCTGTTGGAAGGCTTTCGCACGAGTGAAGTTAAATAAAACATTAAAGTGCTTACATTTGAGAGATGGGACTCCAAATTAGAGAGAAATTTCCTCGCGGTTCGACCATTT
The DNA here is from genome assembly GCA_030867875.1 of Actinernus sp. WN-2022. Taxonomy (NCBI): domain Eukaryota; kingdom Metazoa; phylum Cnidaria; class Anthozoa; order Actiniaria; family Actinernidae; genus Actinernus; species Actinernus sp. WN-2022. The sequence goes on from JAOWCC010001501.1 coordinate 23,576,711, forward strand.
TGATTTACTGTATTAAATTATGTAAATAAATTAACCTGGCGAGTGTTACGTGACCAGCACAGTGCAATCTGATTGGTGGTGAACTTGAAATTTAATACATGGGTCAAAAGTCACATTTTGTTGCACGGAACAAAAAAATAACCGCTTGCATTTTAAGACTCGGTGCTGCCACAGGCAGCCCGAGTAATAATCCTTAAACATACATACTGACTAAGTGTTGCATTACAGCTAAAATAAATCTCGTAAAAGCTAAACCTATGCTAAGGAAATAGCCAAAATTGTGCTAAAAACGTTACCAGAAAATTACTCAAAATACTCGCTTTTCGACCTGGTCACATTTTTTCCTTTGTTCAACAAAGGAAAAGGTCCTCAGCCATGACGTTTTATATAGGGCCACACTCGTACAGTGAAAAGTGGTATAAAGACCCTTTCAATTATCAAGTATAAAGGTGCATGCACGTGAGTGATTTGGTTCTTCCGATTGGACAATATACTCATTAAGTATTCATGACCTTTGTGAATTTTGTTTTTAAATGAAATGTTACATGTAAAAAAAAAAAAATCAGTTATCATTGTTCTGATTTCAGAAAGTCGACAATAAAACATAGTTGTAATCGAATGCCTTTGGAAGAGCAGTTTTGTGTTCATTTAATTTTGTTCATGTTAGATAAGTGTTGACACTAATTATGTTGTGTGGGTCTTATGTGCGGGACTCTGTTGGTGTATGAAATTAAGGGCCTGCATTTGGACCAATAGTATACCTTTCCCTTCCCAGTTCCCTGTGTTTACTTGATTTTTTTGAATATCTGGACTAAAACAGCAAATTAAGGAGCAATTGTTTGCTTGTGTAGAAGACTACTTGAGAAATGGCGACTCTTCAAGTACCATCGCGCTTAATTTTCTTGATCTTCATTTTATTCTCCCCATGCAAGCACAAGCAAAGTGAGACAAATACATGTGTAGGATAATTAACAGATATAAATAGCCTCCATAGCAAACTACATGTACATGTATGAGATACATATCTGCATTTTTTTTCGTGTATACTTCATTTGAGACAACAAACTGTTATTGTAAACCTGTTTTTAATTCCCCTTTCCGAAGTTCAAAGGGAGACTGGTGCCGAGTTCGTGCCGCAAGGAGTTATGGGGCTGATTTTAGGGACGCGTTCGCAAGATGGCGGATGTTGATATAAAGTGATGCGATGGGGAAGTATAATTGTTGTGTGCCAAAATGTTCAAACAACTGGAGAAATTCACCTGGTCTGAAGTTCCACTCTCTGCCAGCAGACCATAAAGTACGTGTAGAGTATAAAAGGCTGATCAGAAATGACAATCTAAAGGAATTCAGCACTAGTACGAAAATATGTGGTGCACACTTCCCTGGAGGAGAGAGGATGTCTCAAGCGCAGCTTCCGACTTTGTTTCCTTGGACTAAGCCCGAAAAAACCCGCCGTGAAATCATGAAATACGATCTACCGAAGAGAGCAAAAACGTCAGAGCAGAGGTCCTCTCCCTCTTCTACAGTTTGCTGTGCAGATAATGTGCCAGAAGCTACTGTTAGTGAACTTGGCTGTGTGTCTGAAACTGAAACTTGTGAAAGCCAACTAGCCAAAACAAACTCCGGTTCACTTTCAGCATCTTCAGAGAATCCTGCCCTTGATAGTGATGTTGTGGAACCCCGCAGTATGACCACAGATGGCAATGATAAGTCAAGTCTTTATAATGAACAAGAAGCCGAAATAGTCTCTCTGAAAGAAAGGCTAAACTCCTTGGAAAAGGATTTTGATAAACTCAAGTACAAACACGAACACGAACCTAAGTTTGACATTGATGTGTACAAAAATTGCGATGAGGATATATCGTTTTTTACTGGTTTTCCAAATTATGGTTCAATGGTCCTGTGCTACGATATACCACAGGAAGCCCAAGCTCTGTTTATGTAAATTTAATTTATAAGGGTTTGTATGGGAATTTTTAAATCTGGCTTTTCGATAAATATACTGTAATAAAGTGAATAAAACTTACCTGGTGTCTATAATCTGTCTCTTGGCTGTGTCTGTACGTAGTTTCAGCGAATTTGGGCGAATTTTGAATCCCTTACTCTTCATAGTCTTCTATACTATGAAGAGTAAGGGATTCAAAATTCGCCCAAATTCGCTGAAACTACGTACAGACACAGCCAAGAGAAAGATTATAGACACCAGGTAAGTTTTATTCACTTTATTACAGTATATTTATCGAAAAGCCAGATTTAAAAATTCCCATACAAACCCTTATAGATTAAATTTACATAAACAGAGCTTGGGCTTCCTGTGATTCAATTGACTTTACAACCATATGTTTTTAGGTAAACATGTACAAATCATTTGAGTGGGCTCCCTCTTGTTGAATCTGCGCATGCAATATGCTAAACACTTTCTCTTGCACAACATTCCACATTCAAGCATGAGAAAACAGAAACCTGTCACCACTAATAATTTCCGAGTTTCTTTTGTTAGGTTTACAAAGGTTTAATGAGGCTTTCATGAAAACAACAGAGAGAAGTCTGATTAAACAGAAACATGTGAACACTAAAGCCCGCCCGCTCGTCTACACGACCATTTTTTTGGGTACGGTTCTCCTAAATTTTAGGTAATTTTAGGGAAATTTTAACAAGACATACAAGCAGACTTAAGCAGCAATTGTTGTTCACACGGTGCAATGTGCTGCGCGCATTGTTGCCGAAGTAGAACTCGATCCTACTTCTGCAACATTGCCGGCAATATTACGCGCAATGTGTGTGTCCGTACCGGCTTGAGAAGCCGCCAAACCTGTCACCACTGGAGTCGGTTACGTTTCTCACCAAATTTAAATTTAATCGCTTACTCATGTACTTCGGAAATGTGGATGATCGTTTATCCATGGACAACCAGGCCCAGTTTGACAGGACAATGGATTCTACTGAAGGGCAGAAAAATCAATGTCGAAGTTCGTTTTTAGCTTTTTTAAATTTCTCTAGACGACCTGTACTACTTGTTTTCGCCAAAAGACATGCGATGAATGCATTTTCAATGTTAATAATATTACAAAAATACTCAATTCTGATTGACTGAGCATAGACATGTTAATCACCAACAGCACTGCAAACACAGTAAATTTGAAACGAAAACTAGTTAATTAATTCGATGCAAAAACTAGTTTATTCAATTCTCCTTTTAAGTTTTGCATCTATATTATTGACTGCGGACTCGTGTTATTTTGTTGAATTTTCAAACATCACTCGTCGCACTATGGAGCGTTTTCACGTGACGTCATAGCCGCCATGTTGGTGTACCTTTAACAATAGATTCTTCGTTAGCTTCTTTTGTTAGGTACACCAACATGGCCGCCAAGCCATTTGTTATTTGAATCTCTGGGGATTGAGTGAAAACCCTCTATAGACCCTTTACACGCGATGTCATAGCCGCCATGTTGGTGTACCTTTAACAATAGATTCCTCGTTAGCTTCTTTTGTTAGGTACACCAACATGGCCGCCATGCCCTTTGTTATTTGAATCTCTGGGGATTGAGTGAAAACCCTCTATTAATCGTTAATTGAACTTGCATACTAATGAGTACCAATACAAATCATCATCGGATGGATAGAATTACCTTCTCCCTTCCCTGCTAGTGAACATTTTTGCATTCAAGATACTTATATGTTCGTGCCTGGTGAATAGAGTAGCCTAATAATAGATACTTGTCGGCACCTTGATATACATGTATTACGCTAGTACAAGTCTTTAATTCTATATAATTAATGATATTATAGCTGTGGTAACGCAATATGCCATTACAGGAGAATTTAAACATAAATTAACTTCTTCTACAAATCAATTGTTTAAAGTTTTTTTCTTTCAATAAGCTCCGCTCGAATTAACGCGTCGGAAGGTTCGATACTCTTCGTACACTTTCAACAGAGAGAAAAGAATGACTGCTCGTAGTCAACGCAAAACCATGCATATGATCGACACCTATGATCGACAAAAAAGATTCAATATGTACTATATTACAATTAATTTTTAAGACTATTTGTTTCAACATTCACGCGAGAATTATTTTGAGCACACAGTGCACTGCATATGCTATCGTGTCAATCCTAATAAAACGACAGTTAAATTTATTTCCAGAGTTTAGATAATCTGTGACACGTTAGTCCACGAGCCACCCATTTGGGTCCCTTTTTTCTTACTATTTTGACAGCGAAAGTGAATCTTTGTTTTTTGTAAAGTGAAAAGTGCAAAGTCATTACTGATTAAACTTTAGCCTGGTTTACACGTCAAGCATTTTGGCACAACACTTTATTTTTTGTCATGGAAATGGTACGCGTGGCCGAAAATCTAGGGGTGCTGCCGAGACCCTGTGAGAAGGTAGTGGCTCAGCTCGCCTATATGGAGCGCCGTGCCCAAGTTAGGAGTACCGTGCCTAAAACGCTGCACTTGTCATGTAAACCGAGCTTTAATCTATATAATACAATTTCACTTTCCACAGGTGTGATTACTAGTGTGTGGAAATCTACAGCATGTTTGCAGGTGTTGGAAAATACATAGAAAACGAATCATATCGTGGGATATGTAAGCTGACTGATTGTTGTGGTGAAAAGACAGTAGGATGTCTCGTTAGCGTCTCCAAAAAGGACAAACTACTGAGGGAGGAAATTCTAAAAATCAGATCGGGCTTCAGTAATGAAAAATATTTCATCTTTGCTTGCGCCACTCCCAGATTTGCACAGCAAAAAGGCAATATCGACATTGATATGTACCATGGATATCCAATTAAAGGGAGAGGAGAAACGTACGAAAAGATTTCAATTAACGACTGTGAACCTTCTTCATCTGAGTGTAAATGGAACCTTTTGCGTTATGCGAGAGACTCGAGTTGCTTTGCTGAACGACCAAAGGATATAAATAAATGTAACCTGGATGAATGGTCAAAAAAAGTTACAAAAGAGTACTGCAGTCTCAAAATTGATGATCCCATGTTTAACAAAAGGTTTCCACTTAAAGTAAAAGTTATTGGAAATAAAGATGAAAAGCTACGATATCTGGAGGTTGTTGTCCAAAAGTACGAAAGAAGCAATACGTTTTATGTGGAGCTTGTAGATCACGATATTCTACCTGATATTCTACCTGATATTCTACCTGTACCCAATTTTCCTTTAATAGTAATTATAACTGCTCTTGCTTAAGTACTTCGAGTGTCGACAACTTAGATTTTGACTCACTTCCCAGACTTGACTCTTTCTTATCTTTCACAAATTTTACATCTTCGGATTTTGATTTCAATCCTGATAATGAAATACCATTTGAAACTGATTTTAAGTATTATTCCCTTCACCAGTTTCATAAATTATCCAAGAGTATTACTAGTAAACATAGTAAAAACTTTTCTATAATTCACTCAAACATCAGAAGTTTAAACCATAACTTTGATTCTCTCTCAAATCTTCTGGCAGATCTTGATTTCAATTTCAGTGTTATTGCACTTTCTGAAATTTGGAACCCCCTAAGTAAGGATCATACATTTTTTTCACCTAAGCTCAAATTTTACAATAATTTTGAGAAACTACCAGGATCAACTTCAAACAGTGGATGTGGCTTTTACATTCAACATGAATTAAATTATATCAGACGGAACGATCTCTCAAAGTCTTGTTTCTCTAGTGATGGCGAGTTTCAAGCTCTCTGGATTGAAATATTTAATGAAAATGAATCTAACATATTAATTTGTGTTATATATCTACATCCTAAACTAAGAAATCCTCAAGTCTTTTTAGAATATTTAGAGAGAACTCTCTTCATAACAAGTAAAGAAGATAAAACTGTAATTATAACAGGAGATATTAACCTTGACTTGCTAAAATGTGACACAAAAGAACATATAAATGACTACCTGCATATACTTTTTTCCCATTTTATGATCCCTCAAATTTTACAACCAACTAGATTTGTTGAATATTCAAATCCATCTCTTATTGATCATATATTCTGTAACTCTGTAAATCCTAATCACATATCTGGTAATCTCATCCCCCATATTACTGATCATTTACCCAACTTCTTAATAATTACAGGATTGAGCATATCACTTAAACCTATTAATGTGTACAGAAGAAATTATTCACTTTTTAACAAAGATAATTTTTTGAAGGATGTTAAATCCCTAAATTTACAGTATCAGGTATCGATGCAACCAACAACCAATGACAAATATAACTGCTTTCATGATAAATTCCTTGAAATAATTGACTCACATGCACCTTTCTCTAAACTATCTAAAAGAAAACTTAAACAAGATAGAAAGGCATGGATTACTAAAGGTATTCGCAAATCAATCCATAAGAAAAATAAATATTATGGCTACTTTATGAAATCAAGAGGTGCAGAATTTTTCCACAAGTATAAACAATATAGAAATAAAGTAAACCACCTAATTAAAAAATCCAAGAAGAACTATTATCAGAGTTACTTCATTAGATTTAAATCTAACATGAAAAAAATTTGGCAGGGAATCAAACTTCTTATTAACAATTCATCATCAAAGACTAAAAGTTATTGCCTTCAAGAAGGTGATTGCTTGATAACTGATCCAATTAAACTGGCAAATAAATTTAATGTTTATTTCAATAAACTAGCTTCAAACTTAGTGTCTAAAATGAAAAAACCTGCTAAATCTCACAAATATTTCTTAGAATCATGCATTCTTGATAGTTTCTTTGTCAACCCTACTACACCAAATGAAATAATTTCCTTGATTAATCAGCTTGATTCTAGTAAATGCTCTGGAATTTATAACTTTCCCATTCAATTGGTTAAACTTGCTGGAAACCTTATTGCCCCTCCTCTTCATTCAATTATGAATGAGTCATTTCTATCTGGATATTTTCCAGACAGATTAAAAATACAAAAAATTATTCCCCTCTTCAAAGGTGGTTCAAGACTCTCTGTGATTAACTACAGACCAATTTCTCTTTTACCTATTTTTTCAAAACTTTTTGAACAAGTCATGCTCTCTAGACTTAAATCCTTTTTAGAAACTAAACAAATTATATTTAAACATCAATATGGTTTTCAAAAAAAGAAATCAACAGTACTAGCAGTTTTAGATTTATTAAATAACATTATTGAATCATTTGAAAATAACTCATTTTCCACAGCTATCTTTCTTGACTTTGCCAAAGCATTTGATACTGTAAATCATGAAATTTTACTTGACAAATTAGAACACTATGGCTTAAGAGGAGTTCCTAAAAATTGGTTTTATTCTTATTTAACAAATAGACAGCAAGTAGTATCCATAAATGGCAACTTATCGAGCAAACTTACCGTTGAATGTGGTGTACCTCAAGGATCAGTACTAGGGCCAATTCTATTCCTTTTATACATCAATGATATCCCAAATTCTTTTAAATCTCAATCAAAATGTTTTCTTTTTGCAGATGACACTAGTTTATTTCACTCTTCTAAAAACTTAGATGAACTTGAAACCTCCATAAATCAAGATTTAAGTGACATTCAAGAGTGGTTATTATGTAACAAATTGTCTCTTAATGCAACAAAATCAAACTATGTTATTTTTCGTGCCAAGAACAAAAAGTTACCGAGACCACTCACTTTAAAAATAAATAATGAAATCATTGAAGAAAGAAGTCGAACAAAATATTTGGGTGTCATTATTGACAAAAATTTGACATGGAAGGACCACATAGCCTCCGTAAAAACAAAACTTGCCAAAGTTGTTGGGATCATATTTAAAGCAAGACATTACGCTCCTCTTCCAGTATTGAAACAAATTTATTCCTCTCTTTTCTACCCACACTTAAATTATGCGAATTTATTATGGGGTAATGCTCTTATTTCAACTTTGAAACCTATTGAAAGTCTTCAGAAAAAAGTTGTTCGAGCCATTCTACATGAAAATTGGAATAGCCACACTACTCCACTTTTCTATAAATTAAATCTTCTAAAATTAAAAGACATCCATAAACTTCATTCTAGCCTTTTCATGCATGATGTAATCCATAAAACTATCCCTGATACATTCTTAGCCATGTTTACTCCCTTAAATGAAATTCACCATTACGAAACAAGACAGAAAAACAAACAAATATTTTTTCTGGAGTCCATTAGAACTGACTACAAAAAAAGGTTTATAAATTTTAATGGCATTAAAATTTGGAAAGAAATTCCTGACTCTATTAAATCAGATAAGCGTCACTTATTTAAACAAAATTACACATCATACTTAATAAATCAATATGCTGGGCCATGATTAGTTAATTAATTTATTACATATAATACACAGACTTACTCAAGCAAAATAATTTATAAAATTCCCCTCTTCCCCTTTTTCAACTCTTTGCAAATTGCAAATTAGTCTCGTTGTATTTTGTGGTGTGAAAAGGGGGTCCCGGCTAGATAGCTTTCGTGGTTTTTTTCGGGTCCTCCTACTCAGTCTATTATTTATTTATTATTTACTACTTGTAACTTTAAGAGTGAACAAATAAATGTTGTTGTTGTTGTTGTTGTTGTTGGACCGCTGCTTGGCAAAGAGAAAAGAGGTCCTGTTCTTGGGATCTACGAGCTGAGTGACAAGCGAATGTACATCCACCTCCTGAAAGAAGGTTAGTATTAAGAAGAGATATTTACAAAACCGCGTATTGCGTGCCAAAAACTACCAAACTAAAGAGTGAGTTTTGTGTCGTGCTAAAATGGATTTGAGCAAAGATTGCACGATATTTGTGTTGCTTTTAGAATGCCGAAAGTTACATTGGATTGTTAATCCAAAGCGAAAATGTGAAACAAAAACTTCTCTCGTCAGGGCCCACACCTGGTTGTCAATATAATCTGTAGTGGAAAAAGCAAAACTGGTGAGTAAGTGCCTGATATCTGTTGACGTATATATATTTATATGTAAATTTAAACATGAATGGTTAAAACTCTGCTCGGATACTATAAGACCGTGAAATATTAGGAGTACTGACCATATAGTTATTTAATTGGTTCCTCGTCGTCAAGCTTATCAGTCTTTCAAGACTGATAAACTTTTACGAGTTGCCGACGATAAATAAGGATGCTTACCTTTGTTTAACTTTATTACTCTATTTAATGTTGTGAGATCAAACAAGAGAGTGAAATAATGGGATAGACCTATTTTTCTTCGATGCCTGGTGCATAGATAAGCATAATCACAAGAAGCTTATGCAGGTGCAGTAATGCATGTAATACCGTTATAAGTACTGGTCTCATGCCTGCAGTACAGCTAATGAAATATACGGCATTACATCTGCGTAAATTGTTGTCGTGCTTATGGCTCTATCAATTCCAAGCTTTACCTGCCCATCCCCCCCCCCCTCGGGCATACGTAGAGCATTTGACTGAGTTTCTGTCCCGGGGGTGGGGCATTTGCCAGCAAAGAAAAGTTGGCGGGGTGGGGAATTGGTCAAAGAGAGTCAAAATAGCGAATTTTATAAAAGATTTGTACTCGTTCCAAAGCCCCACACTTGGGCATTGGCATAGCTTAGCTGGCCCCACGCTGGGGGCATTTGCAACGTTCTGATTCCAAAATATCAATGCTCCACAAATGCCGGGGGGGGGAAGGGCAGGTTTGGAATTGTAGAGCCATTAGTTATGCATATTTCACTAGTGTAAACCAAGTGCTAATTCAATAAAACGTTCACACGTGTACTTTACAAGTCTTGTCATTGTTTTCCGGCGTTAAAACAATGGTCAGACTTGAAAAGTACATTTTATTGAATAGGCCTTTTGCAGGAATGCAATCACGTGGTTGTACTGGACGGCAAAAACATCTGACTTCATTTATTTAAAGGCACTTGTACGAGATTTATATTGGTAGTGTTATTACTATATATATAAATAGCAAAACATGTTTGTAAATGCTATTTTCCACCTCCAATCGATCTTTCTAAAATATTTCAAATAGCCGTAATTTCACGTACTGTAACTAATAGCCGTAACTGCTGCGAGTTTTTGGAACGGCTTAAAAACGTTGATGTATTAATAAGAGTCGTGTCATTCAGTTATTTTGGCGATACGACTTATTTCCCTGAGAAAATCGAAGCAAACGTTTATGTAAATGAGCACCGTATCTATATCAGATCATGAATTGTTAATGAGTCTTTGAATGCTTTTTAAGCTGCAGCACTAAAATTTCACAAAACACTAATGTCGACAAGCTCTTTAGCCTAGTAATATTCATGTTTTCTGTACATGTGCACATTAGTTTGATAATAGTTGTACACTGAACCCGACCCGCTTATAAAATAAATTCAAATGGAAATGTGTGCGATGCTGTAGGTTTCTGTAACACAAAGTGTTATTTATCGCCATCTTCAACAACTTTCAGCAGTGTTGCTGATGCTTTACAACACTCTACATCAATGTTGTGCAAGTTATTTTTGACCATGCATGGCCACGACAAGATGAAACACGTTATTTTATGGAAACACACCCACAACTGTTACACTATGCAACTCTATATAGAAACCAGGTTTCAGCTTTATTATAGTTAGTTTTCTTTGCTATTCTCGGGACCTCGGCCTTTCTGATATTTACTTTTCATTACGATCCTTCTCTTAGATGGACGTAAGAAAGATGGCGATCAACCCACCACAAGTGACAGAAGCACTGCATCACCTGATGATGAGGAACAAGAAACAGCCAATCCTTTGAAAGTCGAAGGTAAGACTGTTTAAGGGCCAAGGTCTCCCCATACCCACGGACATTAAAAGGTATGAGAAATAGTAATCCCTGGCAAATTTTGAAAGCCAAGAAAGTACCAAATTCGGCATGATTTCGGAGAAAAACGAGGAAAATAGTCTAAAATGAGCGGGAAAGAACATTCCGAAAGCGAATTTTATTACCCGAATGAAAGAGACAACGAACCACAGAGGTTGCAATAGCCAGCAAGATAATAATAAGATCACGTGATTCGAGCTCCGTGTGCTCCAGCGTTTAGTGTACGTTCAGTGTACGTCGTAACTGAATTAAAAGTTGACAAATGAGTTGTCTTGTTTCCTGTCAAACACAACAAGTGCTGATAAGGAGCAAGGCATCCAGGGTAAGCATATATATAGCGTGTACTTAGAGACGCGTGATTCTTTGTTACGTTGAGTATATTAGTAAGTCTGAAGTCGACTTATGCCAGGTCCACCCATCTAGTGAGCTAAAAGTCGTTTTTTTCTCGAGTAACTACCTACTATGGAATTGCCATTGCCATTTCAATTTCAACGTAACCATTTGAAGTTTATACGCCCACGCGGTACTTTTATAAACAGTCGAAAGTTGATTTGTGTGTTTTCGGAATATACGATCATGATCAAACGCGGCCCGATTTCCTTTTAGTTTTCTTTAAAACATAAAAAGAAATTAACCATATTTATTCTTCACATTTATCTCAAGAGCTTAAAGAAGCTCACTTAGGGGGCTTGCGTAAAATTACTATTACAAGGAGATAGCCCGTAGGGAAGCGAAAGACGGAGAAACTAATCTTACAAACACACCACAAAAAGAGATTAAAGTAATAGAGATAATAACAAACAAACGAGGCACTCTAAATGTTTAGTTAAAAACGGTCAGATTGGTAACAAGTAATTGAACTGCCTTGAAAATATTCACGTTGTCGTTAAAATTCAAACCAGACGATCCGTTCAACAGATAATATGTTTGTTTGGTTTGACTTAGTTTTGACCAATTTGAACTTATAATTTGCACAACAGGGGTAAGCATGGAATCTCGTAGAGCAGCATATCGGGGACAACACGACAAATAACGTGGAATAGTTCGTTTGGAGGCACCACAGAAACAAGCAGGTGTAGGAACGCAGTTTCTTGCAAAAAGATTATCATTATAAAGGGCAAAATTGCCCAGTCTAAGTCTCGCATGTAAAATAGCTGGGTAGCGATCTCCATTATAAAACAAGTGGTTAATGTGAGGTACTTTAAACTGATTTCGAATGAATTGATTTTGGGAGAATGAGAGAATCACGGATTGATGAAGGAAGACTGTTCCACAATTTTATAACGGAATACAAAAAATATTTCCTAAATATTTCAGTACGGAGGAAAGGAAAACATAGGTTACTTTTGGTACAAAGAATATAATGTGTAAAAAGGAACTAACTCCCTTAGATAATCTGGGGTAATTCCATTAATCATTTTGTGAAACATAATTAGTTTAGCCTGTCTTCCATTTTTTGCCAAGCAGTTCAGTTCTTTTAGCAAGCTTTCGGCCCTATGTGTTCCCTTCACGGCTCCAGTAACGATTGTAGCAGCCTCATCAGTATTGGATGTTAATATTCAATAAGATCTCTTTGATCAAGTAAACAGCCATCCAAGACAACGTCCGCGTTTTCCATATTTGAGCGTACGAGCGATTTATAAAGATCTCTAACTTTAAGAGTCGATCACGCTTGAATATAGCAACGCGAATACCACCATTCTTCCTTGGTTTATATTTGGGGCGAATTGTTACAAATTTATTAGGAATTAATAAAGCTTTTGACAATATTCAAATAGAGAACAAACCACTTATGGTATAGAGTGTCAATTCTAGTCGATGAATCAATGCCGCCGAGAGCGCGGTACTCCAGTCTGCACTAGACAGTGCTACATTTAATTCCTCGACGTTATATTTTCTAAAATACCAGACCTTTCTCTGAAACCATTTTGGCTTATTAACAGGAATATAATTGTTGCCAAATATAACATTCTGGTCAAAGTGGGTTGGAGGGCTAAAAGTGCCAGTAAAGCTAAAATAACCAGGATCCAAAACAGTTTCACATGATTGGGTAATACGTATTGGCTTATCAATAAGCTGGAAAAGATTCTTACATTCCATGCATAATCCCAATATCGGTATAATTTAAAACATTTGCTTTTATTGGTATTGTGTGTTCTACATTGATATTCGTATCGTGCTGGTCATTTCTTTCATTATCGCGTGTCATTATCCGAGTCCCCGCTTTCCCCTCGATGTTTTGTTCTGTCGCTCGTGTGCTTTCATGAAAGCCGTTAATAAAAGCTATACTCGCGCTGGTGTATGAAGGGTGAACAGGGTCAAAAATGTCATTACATGATTATACATTTTATTGGGTAGTGTCGATGTTTCATGGGGTCGTGGTGTCGTTTTATTGGGTCGTGTGACCATTGTCATTTTATTGGGTCGTGTGGACGTTTCGTTTCTTCGTGACGTCGTTTTATCCGATCGTGTCATTGTTTTATTGGATCGTGATGTCGTCTTATCCAATGAAGTCCGGGTCGTTGCGACGCTGTTTCATCGGATTGCCGTTGTTGTTTTATCGGGCTATGCGCCTTCAGAACGTGTTACCTGCGGTCGCACCCATTAGCCGCCCAGGGTCTCACGGTTAAGTAATCTTTTCCCCGCCATTTTGCTGGATGATTTGCTGGAGATTTGCTGGAGATTTGCTGTGCCGGGCGCCATTGTTATAGCTGGAGACGAGTTGAGTGTCTCTTCCTCAGTTTTTGGTTGCCGAAGCAATGGAAGGCAAGGAGAAAGACAATGGCAAGGACCTTACCAGTAATTTAACGGCAATTATGAAGTCGGCGATCGTCTTAAATCATCTGAAGGAAGTTCATCAGTTGTTTCCAGGGGAATTTCAAGTTTTAGCTTCCCTGGCAGTGGCAGTGGCAGTGCCTCTAGTTCCTCTAGACTAGTACCTCTACTGGGTTCTGGATATAGGAAAGCCAGTGATTTTCAGATTAGAGCCAACGGAAACTTCAGGTAACGTTCTTTTTACTGAAGGTTATTTTTACTTAAGGTTGTTTCATTTAAATGTTAATTATATTACTAGAAGTAACCAAAGTGCGTTCGACATATTTTTTTTTATGAGAAATGACTGCGCCAGTTGAGGTGATAAACTATGAACCAAAGCACGTCCCGGATGAACAAACGGCTTTATTCCTGTATGGTTACAACAGTAGAACAGCACTCGGGGAAAACAAGATGGCCGAGCAACTAGAACAATTGGTGCGAGTAACATGCATAACCTTGTACCGCTGACCGGTACTGGCGCAACTCCTCTTTTATTTTGTCTTAAAGAACTATGTTTAAGAAACTGAAGATACATTGTAATAATAATAAGCTATCTGGAACTAATAACACAATGTTAATGCTAAATCGCACTACTGTTGTGTGAGTCCACAATGTCTATCAGAAATCTGTGACGTAGTCTGCCAAGCGCGTAGTCAGGTGTCGGTGGCGAGAGGATTTTCGTGGTCCTTCGCCTTCTGATAGCAGGGGTTCTATTGGGCCAGGTAGGGTTCTTTTCTGGTCATCCTCACTGTCGGGAGTTTGGTCGGCGGGACCATCGGGCGGGACTTCAGACAGTGATGGGTATGTTGCAGGTGTGCTGCTCCCGGAGGCTGATGCTGATATGGCATCTGGAATGTCGGGTGGTAGAGGCGGCGGCTGTGGCTCTGGTTGAATATCTTCATCTGTAGAGTCATCTCCGAGAGTTAGTCTTGGGGAAGGTTCGGTATGGGCCATGTCTGATGGAACTTTGACGCATTCCGATAACTTCACACGGTAGGATGAGCTGCGCAACTGGGACCCAATGAACTTCTTGATGTTGCAGAATGAGGGTCTATATATGGACACGACAAGGTATCGGTCTCGAGCACGAGATTTATTCTTGTCTGAGTGGAGGTACACTAAGTCCCCAACTTTAATCGCAGGAGTAGGTCGGTTCTTTGCCAGGGGGGCCTTGGAGTACTCACTATATGGGTATCATGTTATTGTCGCCCAGGGGTATCTGAGTATTGAAGAACTGGTCTCGTTGGGTCCACATTTCTCTAGACGATAGTCCACGCGAGCGGATGCGCGAGTTTAAGACAGCGGTAGCTGTAGCTAAGGCGAGAGGTGATACAGCTCCACCTGATGGGTCCTGGCGTAGCAGTTCAACTTCTAGCTCTTGGATTGCCCTTTCTGCGACGGGATTCTTGTTGGGGTTTTTGGAGTATCCCAGTTCCAGAATGATTCTGTGCTGGTGTAAGAGTTTGTCATTAACTAAGGCCTTGAATCCGGGAGCAGCATCAGTACGGATGAATGCTGGTGGGCCGTCCATGGGGCGCATCTGAATGCACAGCTCTATAAGGGCATCCCGTAATGTTAAGTGGCGTTCGTCTTCAAGTAGTAGGGTGGAAGTGTACGATATTACAGTCTCTCGGAGGACTATTTTCAGTTGACGGGCACGCTTAATAACGTCAGATGCGAAGGACTAATCCACGGCAACGGGAGGCGAGGAAGTGGACTGTTCAGTGGTTGTGTTGGGTACCTGTCGCAAAGCGGCACAGGAATGACAACCGTCAGAGACACGTTCGACGGCTTTGTCCATATTGAGGGCGTACAGGTATCGTTTGACGACCGTCTTGAGCTGGTGACCGGAAGGGTGGTTAAGCTCTATGTGAAGGGCAGTCAACAATCCATCCAAAACTTGGCGTGGGACGATGATGCATTCCCGGGATGGGGCAAACGGCTCGTCGCGTTACACGATGAGTAGACCATCAGCTGCAACGGTGGCGACATTCAAGTACCTCTTGACGTCCTTGATGTTGGTGAGCTTTCTGGATGGTCGTGTTCCCTGAATAAGGTGTGATGGGTGCGACGTAGATCGGGGCACTCAGACTGTATTGCTAACCATGCGGTTCGGCTGGTGAAGGGGAGTCTCACATTTCCATCCAGGACATCTTGGACGGATCACCTTCGGACAACGGATTCCGCGGTACGCATTACGAAGGAGCACACTTGGCAGGCTTCGTCCTCGCAGGCAGGGGCATTACGGCTTGCAAAATCAGATGGAAGAATTGCAGACCCTGAGACATGTCTGACCGAGGCTTGGTATCGGCTGACGACAGACAGGAAAGTCGATACGCGGGGGGAACTTGCGGAGAACTCGCCGCGGCATAGCTTTTCATATGCTTGAACGCAAGGTTTGCTGTCAGTGAGGATGCAGGCGTTGTTGTTGGACTGAACGATATATGGGCTAAAGTGTTTAGTAGCGACAGCAATTGAGAGGGCTTCTACTTCACATGGTAGCCACGTCGTCTGTGACCCTCGCAGCTTTGCGCAAAAGAAGCCAGCTAGGTGTAATTTGCCTTCGCGTGTCTCGTACAAGATGGCGCCTATAACCAGGTTTTCTGACTGCGCCGTCGGTCACGATCCACAGTTGGTCTTCTGGTCTGGGTAAAGTGATCGTGCGAGCTGAGGAGAGAGCGCACTGTGCAATGTGAAATGAGCTGCGCAGCTCATCAGTCCACGATATGGCTTCTTTGTACTGGCGTCCAGCTATTATGTCGTCGAGTGGGGCGAGGTATGCTGAGCATCTTGGGATCACGCGCGAGAGGACCTTGTATGCGCAGTCGAAGGATCTCATACGACCGACTGTTTCTGGTTCAGGGCAGGAGGTCAGGGTGCTCACACGATGCGGACTGGCTGTGAGTGTACCGGCGCTCCAGGTCCAGCCGAGGATGGTGGTGGATTTGGGGTTGATGACCGTTTTGGACGCAGACAGACGGAGATCGCATGTGTAGAGAGCCTGTAGGACTTTCTTCCAGTTTTGGAGCAGTTCCTGGGGAGTGTTGCCACCGCAGTATAGATCGTCTGCGATCTTCGCGACGACACCCTCCTGTAGTAAATGGCCAAGGACACGGCACATGACTTCCTCCAGTGCAGTCTCGGAGCCAGGCATCCCCATTGCAGAACGCCACAATACTTCATTGACTCACGTGCCAGGGGTATTTGGTAGAATGCGCTTGTTAAATCGGTGGCTATTATGTGCATCCACTGCGCAATGTGACGTAAAGTCGAGTCGGCGTTAACGAGGGCTGCGGCTTGCTGTAACGGCCGACATCGACGAATGCTGTGACAAGTCGAAAACCGCCGTTGGGCTTCTTTACTAGAAATGATGGATTGAGGTACTCAACAGTCACATTAATATCTTCCGGACGCTTGAACACGCCGAGTTCCTCCAGTTGTTCGAATTTTCCTGGAGTTCCAAGAGTTTACCACGAGCGTATTGGGGGAGGCGACCCTTTCGCTGAGGGGGCTCCACTGGGCCCATGTTGACCTTAGCACTGAAGGGTCCTACCGCGCCGTTGTAGCCTTTAATGTTAGGGTCAAAGACCACGTCATACTCTTTGAGGAGTGACTGAAATTTGGCTCTGGATTCCTGTGGGAGTTTGTTAGTGTCGATCTGTACGGTGGAAGAATGGCAGGTGTTTGTCGGCTGCGATATTATTAGATTGGGTGTCGGGCTCGCAGTGGATTATCTTTGGGCTCGAAGACAGGACTGACCTGGCAGAAGTGCTCGTTGCGCTTTAGTGTGTGTGGCACGGTAGACAGATTGGGGATGCGTATCGTTCGTGCTACACTCGAAACGTTACTCGGTTGGGGCCACACCTGGGACGGCTTAAGTCTTCTTACGCTCGGCGCATCGGTACGGGGCTCTCGAGTCGGATTGCGCATCGTCTGGCAGCTGCATTTCCAGGAACTCTCCTGGCCAGATGGTTTTCGAGGGAGTGGGGGCACGGAGAACAAACGCTCGGCGTGCAGCTGTGCTGGATTTTGCTGCACTGATGGACCCGTACTTGTATGTCATGCCGTCACCGAGAATTACTTCTCGCTTGGCAGTGCGTACGGCGACGTCATTTGCTTCCACGAAAGGAGTGCCTGCTAGTATGTCGACATCAAGGCACGACGAGGCCCTTAAACTTGAATTCATTGTGGTCTCGGGTGAAGGAGATCCGTGTCTATCCGACTACCTGTAGCTGTGAGGAGCCGTCAGCTTGGTGGACAGACTGGGCGCTAGCTACGATATGAGACCCAAGGCGTTTCACGGTTGAGTGGCGAATCATATCGCCGGTTGCGCCGCTGTCGACGGTAATACGGACAACGTGGTGACCGTGAAATGCATCTATATATGGAGACTGTCGGGTCTGGACTCGGTAGGCTACGGCACCTGGGCAAGATGTGGAGGGGGGAACAGGGTTACAATTGACTAGTGCATTACCTATTTTACTGAACAGGTCCATCCCCTTGAATAACTTATAAGTCAAGACATTCAAAACTGTTCACATTTATTTAAAGACAGGGATATTAATTGTTTACACAGTCCACACCAGTGTAGCAATACAGGGTGTGTATTTTAATTTGTCACCACAGGAAGCCCAGTCATTTCTCATACGAAAATATGTCAAGCGCACTTTGATTACTTCTAGTAATATAAGTAACATTTAAATATAACAACCTTAAGTACTGTTTAAAACACGAACAGCAGTGTTTTATCAAGTTTAAGAATTCGAGGGCGAAGCCCGAGAATTTTTAGACTTGATAAAACACGTGCTGTGAGTGTTTTAAACGGCTTCAAAAACGCTTTAAGAATGCAATGAAAGAAAGACGCACATCTCAAGGGAATGGTTACTTAATGAACCATTGAACCTTTGTATTCACAACGCCATGCAAAATATTCGAGTAATCACCGCCTGCAATTACGAACATCTCAAGGGAATGAAATGAAGAAATTACCATACTATGTTGTTTGAAGCCGCGTTTCGCAATGCAAGTAGAATCTGCACTTGAAGGATTTGGTGTCGTGGTTTACCTCGATAAAGTTCAAGACTTGGAAAGCGATGTGACTGACATGACGGCAGACTCTAAATTTTTGACTCCGGCACAAAATATGTAAGTTTAATGCACGTTTTTTATAATTTTACGGCTTTGAGTTTGGCTTAATAATTGGAACTAAACAGTGGCTCGGTAAACAAGTAATGGTAGTTGGATAACTTCATTTTAAAAATATTATCTGTGTATCTCGGTAGTCTGCTGATATTAGTAAATTTAGTGCAAAATTTATTATCTAGGTACCTTATGTTCCGTGTACTTTTTGCTATCTTTGGGTCTTTATCAGTGAATTCTTAATTAGGATGAAACTTTATATAAAATTTCATGTTCATTAATATTCTTTATATAAAACGTTCATCCTAATTAGCAATTCAGTGAGAAAGCTGAAACATCAATAGAAATTCCATTGTCTCAATCATTAACACCGTTTCCCTCTGGGACAGAATTCAAATCCCTCCGCGGGACTTTTAGAATGATGAGATTTTATCAGGTATAAAGGAGCATGCACGTGACTGATTTGCTTCATCTGATTGGACAAAATACTCATTAATTATTCATGAGTTTTTGAAGTAAAAATAACCTTCAGTAAAAAGAACATTACCTGAAGTCTTCGTTGGCTCTTATATGAAAATCACTGGCTTTCCTATATCCAGAACCCAGTAGAGGTACTAGTCTAAAGGAACTAGGGGACTGTTCGTTTATTACGTCGTAGGGGCGGGGGTTATTACGGATTATGGATTTGCAGGGGGGGGGCGGGCATTGGATTTCTGAAAAAAAAAATTGTACCCCCTACAATATCTGTCAATAAAAAAACGTTCATTCATCGGGCAGAATCAGGCGACATTACTTAGTCACGTGACACGATCAAGCGCGCTGGATTTAAATTTCTGCTCCAGCACACATGCCAAATAACAAAGAAAACTGCCTCAAACTGGTCTATGCCCTGAAAATATTGCCAATTTTGGGGTTTAAAAACTGATATCCACAAAAATGTAAACACGGGATTTTAAAGTAGGGATGTTACGCTGCAATTTCCACTAATTTGGGGGTAGATTAAGTGAAATCTGCTGCCATTAAATAAACGCTGAAGTTTGGGTTATTTCAGGTCGAAAACGTATGGAAAGTGTTCTCATTTGCTATTCAGGACTTATTTCCTCACGAAGTCTAATATCATTAAAAATTGTTAAAACGGGAAAATATTATTTTATAACTTATCTGTTATCGAGCGTTCTTTTATCGAAAGCCGTTAAATATTTCTGCCATTAAAGTTTAAAAGTATTTCTAGCAGTGAAATTGTCCTTAATGCTTGCATATTAATCGACCTTTCAAAACTCCCGGGAGACCGGCAAGCTAACATAAGCTCCGCCTCCTGGGTTAAAATAGAAGATACCGAAACAAAGGGGCGGCAGTGGAAAGCTAATTAGTCAATCGAGTTGGATAATCATATCAGCGGTAGCGCCTGGCTTTTGAATTTGACAAAACTGCAATAACAAATGCCAAGGAACTACACAAAAAGTGAAGATGATCAAGATAAACTTTGCATTCGCATTTTATTCTCTATATCACTGTTAGCGTTGTAATTAGAATTACAATCTGATATAAAAAAGAAAATATTTTCACCGATCACGGACTTTATTTATTTATTACTCTTTCTACACCAGCGTTCTTTTTCTTACGCGGTTTGTAGCGTAGTGAATCCTACAGAATACAAACTATACTTTCTTCAGGAAAACTCGAAATCATCCCGATTCTTGAAAAATAACAATCCTGGATTCGGTAAGCGTTTACACTAGAAGAAAATACCGGGCACTTATGAAACGATTTTGACAAGAAATTTCGGCCCGAATTTTGTATTTATCGCGCTGAGGTATAGATTTTTGCTTGCCTTCACCAATTCTTAAAATTCGTTAGAAAGCTCGAGACTACACAAATCCGGGATACACCGTTAAACACTAGAAAACTATATCGGAATTCACGTTCCCACTTCCAATCCCGGATTCGTTTTTATCGCGCATTCATCGAAAAGTATCCATGGGTTAGGCTTTACTAAGGACCAGCTTCTGATCAGTATTATAGTTAAGCGGCACTTTGCCTTTGGTATAAAACCAACCAACGCGCTTCGTGAAATGACAAAACTTCAACGAAGAAAACAACTTCAGAAATCAAGAGCGCATCACAAGCGATTAAACAGACGGATTGTTTATGTCTTAAGCTTTAAAACGAGACCTTTCCCACGATTATGTGTGGCCTAGAAGCGAACTGTTTCGAAAAATAATTTTCGGCTTTACTGATTGAACTCGAGTTGCGATTCTTTTACTGATATCTAGACTTCTAGTGGTCAGATAAGCTTCAATGATATCTTATTTTAAAGCTACAAAAGTACATACATCTGTTTCTAAACCTTTAGGTCAGTGATGCGAACTTCTGAATATGATCGTTATTTTATGTTTAGTAAAGTGCTGTGATCTGAAGCAACTCGTATTTTGATTTTAAAGCTACAAAATTACAGAACTGTTTCCACACATTTTTATGGTGCGCTCTCAAAGTGAGTGATCATGACTTTTCGTGTTTAATAAAGCGCTTTGGTCAAGAGTTTAAAAAACTTTTATAGCTTGTATGGAGTTTGAAATCTTTCTCTTGGATAGCTCGTGCGAACAATGCCGAGGTTCACTTTTATTTAACTAGTTTCACAAATATGGCACTAAAATAAAGCTTGCTGAATTTGTCTTAGGCTTTTCGAATAAGCTCTAAATGCAGACATTATACTCCATTTTAATGTTGACATGAGTCAAACCTCGAACGCAAACGAAATAGGTTTGGAAACTTCGCGCGATAAAACTTATAACCCAAGTAGACACGGCAAATTGATTTTGCGTTGATCTTTTACTGTAACCGAGTTTACCTATTTACCCAAGGTCTATTGAAATCTCTTAAAGAGCTTTGGGATTTCAGTTAGTCCCATGACAAGATAGATGACAGTGATTGACAGGCAAGAGCAAGTATGGGAATGAGGTATTCCCAGAAGGTTCCCTAGCAGTCAATCACAACCGCTTTGTTGAATATCTAATAAGGCGTATCATAATTATTCATATCTCACGGACGCGAGTAAATGTCGCCTAAAACAATGGGATTCTACCCGATGTTTCATTGTTCAAGTTATGCTCAGTAGCTCAAATCAAAAGTCACTGTGTTGCATGAAAACCTAAAACTGTACTCCCATATTTTGAGATTACAAAAAATGTAGCCCCCAATTTCAACTGATTTTGGAAATTGTACCCCCAATAAAACGTCAACACGACCCAATAAAACGTATAATCATGTAATGACATTTTTGACCCTGTTCACCCTTCATACTGGTGGCGTTTCGCGCCTTAACTGCGGCGTAGAGAGAGAGAGTAGAATGTCTGGTATCCATGCACGGCATGCTTTACTCAACCGTTCTGATAAAAACCGCTGAACGCTTAATTATTATTTATCTAAAAATGGCATTGAATTAACAGATGATTCAATGATGAAAGAATTGTGTTTCCACAACTATTTGAGTGTTACATATAGTTACGTGAACAAAGAAACTGTTTCTATTTTTTTTATGAATTAAAAATGAGAAACGTTTTAGAAACTTTCAATAAGCCCGGTTTACATAAAGACATTACGGCTGTGTGCGATTACTACTCACGCACTTACTCCGGCAACGTTAGTGTCATAATATTCTGATGTTAAATATTCATAAATACCAGCGAGAAAACTACAACAATACACAGAGTTATGAATAACCCATCTTGCCGCTGGTATTATGAATATTTAACATCAAGACGAGGCTAGTGATGGTAGATGCGTCTGTAGTCATCGCATCCAGCGGTAATTCTTGAATGCGAAACTGGACTATTTCGCTCCTTTGAATACATAGCCTCAGACAGACTCGGGTAACAGCCAATCACAGCGCGCGTACTATCTATCTGATAATAAAAGTTAATTTCCGATTTTTACTCATCGACACCAGAAAATGGTACCAAAGACGATGGCCGCACTTGTGAAAAATCTGACAACTGGATTGGAAAGAGCAAAAGGTTGGTAAATTTCACCATTATGTCGAAACGGTTGAAGCAGGCTCACTTGACAGGCTCGTGCCTACGCGAGAAAATGACTCGCAATGTAATTCTAAAGCCCGGTTTACATTATAACGTTTTCGCACGGCAACCATTATCGTTGTCGTATACATGAAATTGTTCCGAATATGCGTGCCCGGAAATCTAGTGGTTCTGAGACCATGTGAAAAGGTAGTCTCGGCCTGCCTGTTAGGAGTGCCGTGCCCAAGTTAGGAGTGCCGTGCCCAAGTTAGGAGTGCCGTGCCCAAGTTAGGAGTGCCGTGCCCAAGTTAGGAGTGCCGTGCCCAAGTTAGGAGTGCCGTGCCCAAGTTAGGAGTGCCGTGCCCAAGTTAGGAGTGTCGTGCCCAAGTTAGGAGTGCCGTGCCCAAGTTAGGAGTGCCGTGCCCAAGTTAGGAGTGCCGTGCCCAAGTTAGGAGTGCCGTGCCCAAGTTAGGAGTGCCGTGCCCAAGTTAGGAGTGCCGTGCCCAAAATGCTTGTCATGTAAACCGAGCTTAAGAGAGGACATTGATAAGGTCCGTTTAAAACGCCGAACTTAATTTCCATGTGCCAAACTCAATGCTAATGTTTAACAATAGCTTTAGCTCATTAGCATTGTATTTAGTACATGAGAAGCTAGATGTTGTGAACTTTTCATGTGCCAAACCATAGTTAATAGAGTGGAATGGTTATGAAACCCAGCGACCTTCTTTGTTATATATCTTTGTTAGCTTTTTTCAACCACTATCGTGCACAAAACACGATAGAAATTCCAATGTGTTAATCAGTAAGCCAATAGAAACGGGTGAGTTCAGTCGTTCAGGGGACGCTAATGAACTATGACCGTGCACAATCTTTTGTCTTGCACCCTTCCAACATAAATCGCAGCGCCTTTGTTAGCCCCTTTGAAGTTTGCCGGGTTTCATAACCACTCCACTCTATTAACTATGCCAAACTCAATGCTAATGTTTAATAATAGCTTTAGCTCATTAGCATTGTATTTGGTACATGAGAAGCTAGACGTTGCGAACTTTTCATGTGCCAAACTCAATGCTAATGTTTAACAATAGCTTTAGCTCATTAGCATTGTATTTGGTACACAAGAAGCTAGACGTTGCGAACTTTTCATGTGCCAAACCCAATGCTAATGTTTAACAATAGCTTAAGCTCATTAGCATTGTATTTGGTACACGAGAAGCTAGACGTTGCGAACTTTTCATGTGCCAAACTCAATGCTAATGTTTAACAATAGCTTTAGCTCATTAGCATTGTATTTGGTACACGAGAAGCTAGACGTTGCGAACTTTTCATGTGCCAAACTCAATGCTAATGTTTAACAATAGCTTTAGCTCATTAGCATTGTATTTGGTACACGAGAAGCTAGACGTTGCGAACTTTTCATGTGCCAAACCCAATGCTAATGTTTAACAATAGCTTAAGCTCATTAGCATTGTATTTGGTACACGAGAAGCTAGACGTTGCGAACTTTTCATGTGCCAAACTCAATGCTAATGTTTAACAATAGCTTTAGCTCATTAGCATTGTATTTGGTACACGAGAAGCTAGACGTTGCGAACTTTTCATGTGCCAAACTCAATGCTAATGTTTAACAATAGCTTTAGCTCATTAGCATTGTATTTGGTACACGAGAAGCTAGACGTTGCGAACTTTTCATGCGCCATTTTGACGATATTGCGCGCGCAGCTAGAACAATGGCTATCTGTTTTAATATAACAAAAGGCTGGTGAACCAGAACGACGTCTATTGTTCTACTGATGCGTGCGCAACATCGTCAAAATGGCCTATGTATGGGTTAAACAATGAACGCGAGTGGTTTATGGAATTGAGAGTGTCGATCATTAGATAGAATTCCACGAGAGGCTCTTAAGTTGAGAGTTAACTCGCTGTTCGGCTTAGCTATCGCAACCCAAATCAATTTCGAGAGGAGCAAAAGCTACAAATATTAGAGGTGGAGCAGGCGACTCGTGGCAGGCGGTCAGACGGCGTAAACATAGCATTTTGTGCTTGCTGTGTGTATGGTGCTTCACTCGCCGGAGCCGGCTATATTATTGTTAGCTATGTTTAAGGCTTATGTTGTTTATATACTTCTTCAGTGTCACTTCGGCTGATGAGGAAGACAAAAAGGAAGAAACAGGAGAAGCCAGCCACAACATGAAGACTTATGACACAGAGAAGTACTGCTTGAGGTATAAGGTGGTGTTTTTGCTTGTTCAGTTTGTTATGATAATTACCTTTGATGACAAAATGGTAACTCCATCGGTTTGACAATGGATATATTTTGTGTAGGTGATGTGTATATGCGAGCGCTTAACGATTCAAATCTCACGTTGAAAGCTGCCTGCAGCAATCTGTCAGCCTCGACCAGGGGCGTAGTGTATACCAAATCCCTCTTAAAAATTACCCACAATACACTACATTGTGACATTTAAATCATATGTCAAAATATTGACGTTTACCAAAAGAGCATAAGTAAGAGAGGGAATCTCGAAGTGTGTGGCGTGCGATGATAATGTCGAATAAAATCTATTTTTAGTAACCGGAAGCAATTGAAGCAAAACGGGCGCGACAACTAAAAAAACCGCGCAAAAATACATCTTATTTCAATATAGCTGCTCTTATTTGCATAACGCAAACAAACTTAGGATAGTAGGCGAAGTGAATGCTATCTTTATTAAAGCATGCAAAAGTAAGTAATACTGAGCAGTTTGAGAGTTTGGTCTTTCATTGTTGCAAAGTTGACATTTAAGTTGTTGACATTTAAATACAGTGTAAATCACGAAAACGAGGCTAGTAGGTGTAACTGGCTCAAACCCATACAAAACGTGAAATCTCGATAACTTAGTACCATTTTATGCTATCATCCCTAAAATTCAGAGTATTCAGTGCTAATCTTGGCATACTCTTTAACGTTGTAGCATTCAACTGGTATTTACTGCTCGCTATACTATTCAAACAAGATTCACCATTTTGGAATAGGGTGTATATTGGCCGTCAAAAGCCGGCAAAATATTTTCGCGCCATTTGTTTAGTTGTCGCGCGTGCGCGCCCACTTTGCTTCAACTGCTTCCGGTTACTAAAAATAGATTTTATTCGATATTATCATTGCACAGATGCGCGTACTGCTCTCATGCGTATACTTTATACCCCAAAAATCCCAAAATTTAAAAATACTAAATACCCATATTTCAATTTAAAAATAATATATACTCAGTTCAGAAACCATTGGCCAACCTTGATATGTCACTATAACAGACCGAACACTGGAGAACGAAACTCAGGGCTGAGTTATTAACGTTTGCTGGTCAATGTAATTCTTGGAATCAGTATGCTACATCGTTTCTATACTTTCCCGATGAAGTGATTATTCTTTTATTATTATCCTTTAAAAAAATTGAAATTGAAACTGTCTCATTTCCTTTTATTATTAGGCATTCGCCCGGTAAAGTGCCTATTCCAAACAATGAATGTTTTTCGTGTGGAGCAGAGCATTCACAGAATGACAAAAACGACCTACAGCGACAGAGAGAACTGATTGATAGCCACGTAACTAGCATGGGCAAAAAACGAGAGCAGGTTCCCGGAGATGGCCATTGCATTTTACATGCATTCAGTCTTGGGATAAGGGAATCACGGTACGAGGACGAAAGCAGTGTAGACTCGTTATTACCTCTGATCAGGGAAGAACTCGAGGAGCAGTTTGAATCTTACAAGCCTTATGTTGAAGACCAGAAATCAACACTTTGTGAACTGGACGACTACGTAAAAAGCAAACGTTATGACTCGAGCGTGGTGGACCTCATTCCGTACGTTTTGGCCAATCTGACAAACACTGAAGTTGTTGTACTCATCTTGAGGGAGGATCAAGTTCATACACTTAAAATATCACCTAGGGGAGGAACTTCCGCACGGACCATCTATCTTTCCAAAGTTGGACAGCATTATGATGCCATCTTGGATATAGCCAATCCTTTGAGATTCGAAGGTAAGACTTGATTGGCTGTTTAGGGATCAAAGTCTCCCGTGACGCCCTCGCGGGCATTAACAGTATGACAAATATTAATGCCCGACAAATTTTGAAAGGCAAGAAAAGACCACGATTGGTTCCCCAAGATTGCTATGATTTTTGAGAAAAACGAGGGAAAAGTCTAAAATGAGCGAGAAAGAACATTCCGAAAGTGAGTTTTATTACCCGAATGAAAGAGAAGGCAACTTGGTGAACGAAACAACATCGACAACCACGGAGGTTAACATAGCCAGCAAGATAATAGTAGTACCAGTATCATGTAATTCGAGCGCCATGTGCTCGAACGTTTTGTGTACGTTCATGACTAAAGTAAAAGTTGACTTAAATGAGTCGTCTTGTTTCCTCTCAAACACAACAGGTGCTGGCGCCGAGCAAGACGTTCATATAGGCATCCAGGGTAAGCTTGCTGTAGCATGTATTTAGAGGCGGGATTCTCTGTTACTGACATCGACAGATGTCAGGTTCACGCGCGCCCATCTAGTGAGCCAAAAGTCGTTTCGTGTTTTCTTCACGAGTAACTACGCTGCCATTGCCCTTTCACTACAATTTTAACGCAAGTATTTTTATTTTACAAAGAAAGCAAAAGCGCAGTTCCCTTAAGGGTGCGTTCGATTGACCGCATTCCGGAATAGGAATAGATGGAATAGTCTCTGGAAATCACTGGTTCAGGCACATTTTACACTGTAAGCTACAAATACTTGCTTACATATGATATTCAGTATACAATTATAGTATACCAGTGGCTAAAACAAACTAGTATAAGCGATTTGTATTGATCATTCTGTTTATTCTTATTCCGGAATACGGTCAATCGAACGCACGCTAAGTATATATACATTACAATTAAAGTAGTACACTGCAAAGTCTGTTAATGTGCGGTCCCATGTATTTCCTCTATCTGCAATCGTTTTCGGTACGTATGTGAAGTTAGTTTAAAGTTTGTCTGAGCCTTTAAAATGGGTATTGTTTGAATTTTGCCGTTGTGATTGGGAGATGTCACGGGGTGTGTGTAAGGGGGGGGATTTGCAACTACCTAATTAATCCGTGATCTTCAAAGTTATTTCGCCAAGTTTTCTTGAATACTTTTAGGACTTTTCAGAAGAAAAAGATTGATTACTTTTCCTCGATTTCTATGGGTCATTGGTAATCTCCTCTTAGGTGATTAATAAATACATTTAATGTTTTCAATGCTTATTATAAGAGGAAGACACAGCACAGCGTACAACTACAGTTGAAGAACGGCATCAAGCACAACGTGACGTCGATGGGGCAAATGGTGGAGCCAGTGATGCTGTCCGTCTAGTTTGCTCAAGTAGGTATCAAAGACATGCCGTTTTGAAGGTTAACAAACTACAACGATATAAAGTACAATATCCTTAAATTCTCGTCATTGCCAAGATACTTAAGCCATCGATACGCAATGTAGTTTCAGCATTTTTGACCTAGCGACAGGAAAGTTCAACATATTATCTTTCCCCCTCAACGTTACAGACATACCGTGGGCATTGCAGATGTGTGTTATTGATATCCTCGCTCTTGTGATTGAATGCAACAGCTTTAAAGTACGTCATTCCTTGGGCAGTGACGTTTATAAGCCGTTGGCCCTGTCACCTTCTACTTCTAATCAGTATTTGAAGGAGACGTGAAATAACCTGTTGTACTACTCGGAAAAGAGCAGGGGATTGTCACCCGGTACAACAGCCTGGCCATTGTACTAACCACACACTCAACATTGTAAACTGCGTGGCTATATAAATATGGCCATTATTATTACCTAACGTTAATTTACTTGTAGTGATAGATATCTATTTACTAAAGGTCATTTATCTCCACCAGCACGTTTAAAAAAAAAAAAATGATTCCTGGTTTGACGTCACAGTCATTAGCATATTGGATATATAAACCTCATAACTCATTGCCGCAACACTCAAATCAAGAAATATTCTACCATTCAACTATTCACTCGATGTAGACTTCTAAATAAACGTTAGGTGCACTTGAAGTTGCGAGCAACACCATTTTTGCATGAAAAGCGTTGAAGAATTGCTGCGTTTATCACGTAATACAAGAACAAAATTATCATCCAAGTCTTGGGCAAAGGCTACAGTTTGCTACTGCTCGTTGCATGTGCGAGAATAAATTGCAGCGTATATGGTGTTCTTTTATCATGATGCCAGTAGCGATATCATCATACTGACATTTTTCTCCATACCTAATGTCTCCAATGTACCACAGCTCAGTCCAGTTTATTTTCTCTTTACTGATTCAGAAGCGATTACCCAATTCAGAAATTACCTACCTCCTTTCAAAATAAAACATTTAAAATGTGAGGAAGTTGGCCTCGGTTTATCTAAGCCGCGGACGATCGTATAAATGGGTCAAAAACTGAAGTTCGCGACTAACAAAGTCGCGGCTTAATTACCCCCTGGTATAAATAGCACATGTTTGTGAACTTCGGGGCTTAGGTAAGCCGCAGATAAGTCGCAACTAACTTCCTCGTTTGAATGGCCCTAATGCTCGATCAAGAGCACCATATTTCAGATTTCAAATATCCAATAGTACATTTAACTAATTTACGATAGTTTACCGTGGTATGTCCTCTTATTTACCACGTTCTGTGTCACCGATCGCATGGTCAAAATTGTTGTGGATTTCACGAGGCGCTAGCCGAGTGAATCCACCACAATGTTGACCATGCGATGACGCAAAACAAACGAGAAATTTAGTCAACCGGAACAGCCTTGAAAACGATGGTGATTCTATAGGAAAATCACATGCCTGACGAGGTAATTCCACGTGAAATTGCACGAGAAAACCGATATCGCCTGAGTCGCTTCGACGAGGTATTACCGAGTCAGGCATGTGATTTTCCTTGAATCGCATAGTCCGATGAATTACTTGAAGATTGAGTACTTTTGTTGCCGATATTTTGCTAAGTTATAAATAGCGCGCGTAGCCTACAGTGGTGATTCCACTCTGAATCACCACTCCGTCTCAGCCAATCAGCGTCTGATTTCGCAAATGCACCGTGCGATTCAGCTTTGGCTATGCAATTCTAGTGCGTGTTATTACGTAATCCGTGGCGCGAGCGATGACGCAATCCGTGGTATGTCGTCCTATTTCCAATGGCAATAAGCCAATCCGAAAACGAGAAAATAAGCAGTTATGGTAAAAATATTAGCCCATCATGATATCTCATCCGTGGTTCAATTAATGGGTATCTTTAACTATTAATTAAAATGATTGTTAGTCTTAAATCAGAGTTTGCAAATTGTTAATATTACTGGTTCTGATATGTTTCAATATAAACAGTCATAAGAAACAGTTATAGCTAGAAGACGCTGTTTAACTGGCATGGGAAAATGCCAGAAATTAACTATAAATGTTACACCTTTAGGTGACAAGCTAGACAAACTGTGGTGCGACAACATTAACTTTCAAGATGAGTTTTCCAAGGCTCTTGATAGACGACAGAAGAACACCAGTTATTGGCCACACCTCGCAGCCAAGTTTGGTATACTAGAGGAGGAATATGAGGCATTTCGGGAAAATGGAAATCTTAGCCCGACTGAGAATATGCTTGATTATCTGGATTGTACTCGTCCGGATCTTACAATTGAATCACTCAACATTGCCATGAAGGACGCTAAAGCTAACAAAGCATCAGCTATACTGGAGAAATTCGAGGGTGAGGAAACTGAAGAATGATATCAAAATATAAGATTATATATTAAAGTATCCATTGAAATATAGTTATAAGTGAAAACACTCCACAATCAAGGTTATTTATGATAATATAGCAATAACATGAATTTTGGAGGGCATATTGTTTATTTGTGGCCCTCGTAGCTAGTGTCATTTGCGCCCGAGTGTAGCGAGTCATCTTGTTATCATTATCATCAATACACAAGGCCAAATAACTGATAAAATACTTTACTGAATTATCATTCGGCATAATCAGCTTACTAAACGTTGACCGGGCGGTAAATGTGTTTGCAGCCCGCTCGGTTCGTCATCGGCCCGCTAGTTTGAGAGCTTTCGCGAGGCTGGTTTTCTATTTGGCCGCGTATTTTGATGATAACTTACGATAATATATGGCTAACTAGCGAGCACAGGGATGAATGACGTTCAGTGTCAATGTAGTTTTCCATGAAAACAATATAGAGCTCAACGTACATGAAGTTTCTTCTCAATTCGGCAAATGGGCTATCGTCTCATATCATAGTCATTTACAGCAAAATTATGGCATAGATGAAAGGAACTTCCTAAGGAATTTTTTTTTTTTTTTTTTTTTAAATAATAGTAGTCACAAGGCTCGAAAGTAGTTTGGAGTGAGGCGAATTGAGCCCCTTTTTGAGGCGCCACCTCATTAATTCGGATGACGTCACGGTTTATACACTTAGCTATGAGCTAGTTTACAGGCATTCCACAAAACAAAATAGAAATAAGTTGATGATAATATGTAATAAATTAAAAATTATAGGTGTGAAATAGTTATAATATATTTTAGGTGTAAAATCATTGGAATAATGAAAATAAATTGCTTAAGCTAGATCTATAGTTTATTGTGTTTAATTGGCCACTACCAAATTGAAAAAAGACTGGGCCGAGTTTGTAAAATTAATCTAATTATAATCTAATTAAGATATGAACTCTATCATAAGAAAGAACACATTGAAATTATTAAGTTTACCAAATTTGGGGCGTTTCGTCGGATATTTACCATGTTATGAGCTTTCAAAAATCGCAAAATTAAGAGTCGTTTGTATGGATTGGAGGGATGCAAATGTCTCCTATTTGTGAGATTTTTGAAAGCTTGCTATTCAGTTTCCAAATACCAAATCAAACTTGCTCAGACTTTGTATTCTTACTACTTCCAAGGTGCTCTTTCTTATGGCGAGGTTTATTTGTTAATTGGATTAACTTTACAACCTCGGTCCCAGTCCTTTTTCAATTTGGTAGTGGCCAATTATTGCCGTTCAGCCATGACAGGGTACGTCCCAATACCGAACGCGTCAATTCTGGCTTATGTACCTGTTACAGTTAAAAATACTTCAGGTTAATTTTGTCCAAACTAGTTTATTTGTCCAACCTAATTTTTGTGTTCAGCCTAGTTTATTTGTGTTCAAGGTAGTTTATTTTGGTACAACCTAGTTTATTTTAGTTTATTTATTTAGTTTAAACCGGTTAGCTCAGTGGTTAAGCTCCGGTTAGCCTGCGTCGCATCCGAACTGAACCCTGGTTAAGTCTACATTTACATTTGGTTAAGTTGGTAAAGTCTGTATGGACATCACACCAACTATTAAAATAAGATAAATAAATAAATAAAAATGAAAAGATAAAAGATAAAAATACAATAAATTAATTTGAACTATTAGTCAGATAACTGGATAAATGAGATCTAAAAATGTTAATAGAGTCTGCATTAACTATTTCAACTGGAAGAGAATTCCATTGTCTAATAGTCCGTGGGGGAAAAGAACAGTGAGAGTTCTGTAGGGATAACACTTATAGCTATGGCTACTGCGGGTTCTAGTCTCGGTATGTGGGATTAGGTACTGGTCTATACTAATGTCAAGTAGCCCGCGACTCATTTTGTACATCAGAGTCAGCCGCGTAATTTTCCTTCTTAACTCCAAGGTATCCCACCCGAAATCTCCAAGCATTTCAGAGACACTAGCTTTCGGCTGATAGTTGAAACAACAGAAGCGCGCAGCTTTCCTTTGGACTCGCTCAAGGGTAGCTGTGTCTTTCTTATAGTATGGATCCCATGCTGCGCTTGCATACTCTAGCTTTGGGCGAACGATAGCCTGATAAGCAGTCTCTTTCACACTCCTGAGACAGTTCCAGAGATTCCGTCTAATCAACCCTAGGACCTTACTGGCCTTCCCTGATATGGTAGTTATGTGTTGAGACCATTTTAGGTCATCCCTAAGTATAACACCCAAGTATGACAGGGAGTTGACTTGTCCTAGTTCAGTCCCACAAAAGTATACTTCCTAAGAGGAGGAGTCTTCTTATTTGAGATGCAGATTGTCTTGCATTTAGAGGGGATAAACACCATTTGTCATTTATCTTGCCAAAGTTTCAGCTTACGGTCACAGTCCTCGTCGCTTGTAATCATGGCATATAACAGCGCATCGTCAGCGAATAGTCTGACAGATGAGTGTAAATTATCAGGCAAGTCCGTCTGCGGATTCACGAACGAAAGCTTGTTTTGGAACCCCAGCGGAGTAGCACGATTATATGTACCCTCCTTTGATTGGTTTTTACTAATGCTTATTGTTACACGTCTTCTGAATGGCCATTCAACTGTCACCAGTGCGACTTACGGCTAATTTACATTTCAAAATATGGCGGCTTTTATACACGTTGAGAAAGGCAATGGCATCTGTACAATATCAGTTTGACATCAATATTCGTTTGCTAGAACAAGAGCAGTTGACCGTAGTTGAGTTCAGATGCGGCACATACTAGATCTTTCCAAGCTGCATGGGAGATTTGTTTGTGTGTTCCTCGAACGAGCATTTTGTCGTGACAGATTATATTTAATGTCTTCGGCACGGCAAGTTTCCTTTCATGTGGCACTAAACCACAGCCAGCCTATTATGTTACATTACTTCAAAACCTTACCCTAAATTGAAATAAACCTAACCTTCTCCAATAGTAAAACACAGGGAAATGACGACTGAGCTCGTCTAGGGTGAGAAATCCCAAGTAAACAGCAGCGGCCTCTGACATGAACGCATGAACTGCCCATCATAACAATCTCGGAGGCTGGTGACAGTTGAATGGCCATTCATAAGACGTGTAAGAATGAGCATTAGTAAAAACCAATCAGAGGAGGGTACATATAATCGTGCTACTCCGCTGGGGGTCCAAAACAAGCTTTCGTTCGTTAATTCACAGACGGACTTAACCAGGGTTCAGTTCGTATGCGACGCAGGCTAGCTCCGGTCTGTTGAGCAGAAGGTCGCGGGTTCAAACCCCGTCCGGACCAACACTCAGGGTCTTATAATAACTGAGTAGGAGGTGCTGCCTTTGTGAAACAATTGCAAATGGCTAGACCTTCACGTCGTCTCCGAAAAGGACCCAAAATCGTAGGTCCTCTGAGGCAGGCGTGGAAGGGACCTTGAGTCCTATTGTTTGTACTCCCGTGATCAGGCTCTCAAATAAATAGATGTTGGTTCAGCCTAGTTTATTTTGGTTCAATCTGGTAATTTGTAAGGTCTTTTAAATGTAGGGTAATAGCATTATATTTGTCCGCTGTTTAGTGCCGTAAAAAAACAAAATTAGTGACTAGCTCTAAACACCCTAAATTAGTGAGCAATGATTGATATTTAACCAAAATAACCTAGGTTGAAAAAAATCACCTAGGTTGAAAAAATCACCTAGGTTGGAAAAATAAACTAGGTTGAAAACAATAAACTAGGCTGAACCAAAATAAACTCGTTTATTTTGGTTCAACCTAGTTTATTTTTTCAACCTAGTTTATTTTTTCAACCTAGGTAATTTTTTTCAACCTAGTTTATTTTGGTTCAACCTAGTTTATTTTAATTATGGATTCAATCACAGTAGAATTTCTCTTCTCTTCTTGTTTACCTGTGAAGACTTAGCGCTAAAATTAAACTACATATAATTTACAAACTGCATCTTTATTATCAGGAGTTAGAAATTCGTTATTTGGAATGCGTACTTCCATTTTGTTCTAGTCACAGCGTGTTATTCTATTTGGAAAGCTGCATGAGTCTAACGAGTACGAGGTTTATTCCAAGATCCTCTGTACTCGTTTCTTTAAGATACTGTTTAGCTCTTTCGTAGAAGTCTCCTTCCAGATGCAATGGACTTGATAATGGAGTCGTATACTACACTGTGTAGTTTACGACTCCTTTTTCAAAACAAGATCATCCGTTAGCTGAGACTTCTATTTACTAGTTGAAGGAATAATATTAGTGGAGTCACACTTTTCTACGACTTTGTTATGTTTAGATCAAGCAAAAATTTAATACGAAGCGCCAAACACAAGGCCGGCCATGTTTGTGCTATTTAACCTATACGCAATAAAAAGTTGAAGTATAGGGACCGGTATTGTTTGGTATGTTTTTTTCTGTAATACAAGTTCAGTATTTTAACTCGGTGATTTTTCTGTAAAGTTGGTCGGTTGGCAGTTAGTTTCGAAGAACGAATGGAGCCATAAGTACACCTGATCATCTATAACCAATGTTTCTTCTTTCTTCCCTTGAGTTGCTGCAGTTTTCATTAAAGAATGCAGAGTCAACACAAACTTCGTCTGTATTTTAGTCTGTGTTATCGTCCGTGATATATTTTTCAAAGTCCTATTTCGTTAGCAGTGCACATGTGTGAATAAATTTAATAAATTTGCATAAGACCTGGCGCCGTAGTTATATTAGTGATATAAAAAGGAAACGAAAGGGAGGAGGTAGAAGACGGAAACCTAAATTATTTTTAGATTGTGCTCCCCCCCCCCCCCCCCCCCCCCAAAAAAAGTATATATATACCCCATTTTTTTATATGACTCCCCAAAAAGAAAGGATCCCTTTTTACAATGATTGATATCTAACCAAAATAAACTAGGTTGGAAAAAATAAACTAGTTTGGATAAATTTATCCTGAAGCATTTTTGACCCTGCAACATACCCAGATTATGTTCTCTTGACTGCCAAGGGCGGGTTCAACCAACCCTTTAGTTAGTGCCGTGTTCCGAGATCATAGAAGAACTGAATAAGCGACTTCCTGAGGAACATGTTTATTCTTTCAGCTTCCGTCACTTCGGTAAGTGAACGATATAGTCAAGCACTCTCTCTTTAGCGCCCGCGATCTTTTAATTAGTTGGAGATCTTGGAAATGAAGGATATTTTATTATCTTCACAGCTAAGAACAGGACAAGGAGTATAAAGATAACTTTAGTCTTCAAGTTGTTTTCCGAACCAGAAGATGTCATTGACGAGATAGTGTCTATACTAGACAAGGATAAACTGTGGAAAGAAGTTGCCAAGAAGCTGAAAATATCAAAAGAGATATATAAGGGATTTCTCAGGAACAGCAGTAAGAATCCGACGAAGGAGTTATTCCAGATTCTTTGGACAAGGGGAAGTCACCTTACTGTGGGGGACCTCAAGCTGAAGTTGGACAAGCTCGACCACAATTACTTAAGTGGGTTGGAGAAATTAGGTAAGCTGTCGCCTATAACACTGCCGATCGTTCTGATTTTGGCATGTCGCGAAAAATCCTTTGCGCGCGCAATGATTCATGGGCTCGGAATCGGTCTTTAGTTATACTTATATATTTTTGGCTGTTAACGTTTTAGATTCATCTAACAATTGAGGTCATAACTAGCTTTCGTTCGCAGTTATCACTTGGCGGCCACTTGGCAGAAATATGAGACAAGATGGCGGCGCACATGCGCATTAATGTCTAAAATGGCTGTCGAGTCCTATAAGAAAATGTATGAAAAACATAAAACTTTTCAAATTTGAAGACCTTCTAAGTTTGATTTCATATTTGTTCGCCTCGAGATCAATATCTTACGGATTAAGCTGTGTATTGAGGCCACAAACAATCCCTCAGATCGTCGGCAAAGTACTTCCCCGAGAAGTCCATTTCGCCCTTCAAATGCTCCTCGTTCTCCATGTTGTTTGTAATCTGGCTTGAACGCATGCACAGTTTGAGGTACAACAGTACGCCAAAAAACTATAGGGAAACCATTTCAAGGGCACGGTATGTCATACAGTAACCGTGCCGAAAGTCATTGCCGTAACTTCCCCACGGCCCATACGAAATCCGCTCTTCTGGTATCCACTATAACTTACCACTTGATATGCCAGTGTTAAGTGTCAAATGTTAAGTATTACAGCTGTAAGTTCTTTTAATTTAGAACTAGTATAATTAGCATATTTGTCGTTCTTAATACTAATCTTGGAAATCCCAATTTACAGCATTTTTCCATTGGTTTTTCATGATTTTCCATCATATTTCCATACTTCCATTTTTTCGAAATAATGAGAAAATACTGTAATTTGGATTTCCAAGATTATTGTACATTTAACGTAAAAAGTAAAGTAAAGCAACCTTATTTAACGTCGGTAACTTGGAGACTGATAAACCTGAGGCCGACGGCGGGAAACCTACGATGTTACATCCTTATCCGAGAAGACGTGAAGATCTAAGGCCTACGGCAAACGTCGAACTTAAGTCGTGCCGATCCTATTAAAAAATAGGTTCGGTAGAAGATCGACTTAGGGCCGACGTGGCAGCAAACGTCGAACATATGTCGATCTTAATTGACTTGCGCCTAATTAAATCACGGGGACTAACACGTGTCCTGGCGCATTTCACTTTTCGCCCGCGGCTAGTGATATGGCGAAACACATGTACAGCGCTCTGTCGAATCTGTGAAAAATGATTGTCCAAAACAGAAATAGAATGGCGTTCTACACAGCACTCGGTGCCGTGTATAGGAGACGATGGTTGTTACTGCAAGTGGCGTTATTGGCCGTGTTTCTAGCGGTTGCTATTCACACATTGAAACCTGTGTTAATAGTCGATCATGCCGCAGTTTTCAACGACATTCTGGATGGTTTGACTTCATATGGTAGAAGCGTTTCAAAGCGGCGAGCTATATTGCAACATTCGCAATAGCCAACACTTCTGCCGGTATTCCAGCCAGGCGCGTCTTCGTTACTTTCGATCGAATACTGAGCACTTATTACAAAAGGGCATTTCGCATTTAAGACAAATGTATTTTTGACGTTCAAGGAGGCACGAAATACACATTCCGATAGGCCGCCATTTCACCTTCGAAATCGCCTTGTACAGCGCATGCTCACCAGGGGGGAAATCAGTGTTTGGGAGATGGGGGAGATGCATTCTCGTTCCCAGTGCCTCCTCAACTAACTGAAAAATCAGAGGCTCTGGTAAGACACGAAACCGGATGTCCTAGATTCTAGGACATTGAAACTGCGCATGCTCTTACAACTCATTTCCGATTTGCTAACTAAAGCAATGGCGGACCTCATGGAAGCTATCCAGTTCGCCCTTGCAAAGCTTAAAATACAGTTTTCTTTAAAAACTAAATACTTGGAAGCTATTCGAGTAATTAGTATCGATAAGAAGGACTGTTTCTGTGTCCTTCCGACCGGTTATGGTAAATCGTTAATTTACCAAAGATTACCGTTTGAGTTTAATGCTCTTCAAGGTTCATCCAACTCAATCGTGGTCGTCATATCTCCTCTCAACGCAATTATCGAGGAGTGCACAGAACATGCTGATTTTCAGCTGCTGGATTAGACATCGCGCAGAATTCTATTGCTCTCGGCGACATGTACTTACGGCCGAGAGGTTAAAGTGAGGACGGAATAATTATAACATTGCTAATTAATTCTGCGGGAGAGCGATTGTTATTGGCTTTTGACAAATCGGTTTGGGAATACTCTACTCCCACATCACATGAAGCACATGTCAATCACTGTCAACTGCTCGCTTCATGGGAATACGGGACTCCCAAAGCTCGTTAAAGAAGGTCATCACACTAACTATTGTTGTTATATCAGAAGCCCATTTGTCATTACCGCCCCTGAAGTTCAAAAGCAAAGCCTTTCGTCTGTTCGACCTTGTTATTTCCTTGGTGGGCCAATTACACAGATTCAGACTTAAAACTTATCAATTCGAAGTTTAAGATACCTTGTTTTTGTAAATTTTGGGTTAAATCCATGATTCGAATCGCCGCTTAGTTTATCTCTGAGAAATTAAAGAATCGTGTTGGTTTACTTTTTTCCTATGAATCGTATAAAACGGAGTAAGTTATAACTTTGAGATCGCCGGTGCGATGTTTTTAGCTTTTAAATACTTCTAGAGCACGTATAAACATGAGCAACATCGCAATTTGAAGCTTGAATTATTCTGAATAGAACGTTATGATTTGCTTTTGACGCGCTAAGATTATAGTTTTTATTTAAAGCTCACTAAGATTTGTTTTGTCGCGGTTACCTTTTACTCAGCTTTAGTTGGAACGGTCCTTTGCCGCCAACTCGGCTGGGCGATTTTTTTAGCTTTTAGATACTTCTAGAGCACGTACGAACATGAGCAACGTATCAATTTGAAGCTTGAAATATTTCAAACATAAGTTTAACAATTGCTTATGACGCACAAATGTTATTTTACAGGTATTTTGATCTTTGGTTTTGAACTTAACGGCACAATGGCCCTGTGCCGCTCTATCTTCCCATTTCACACTTTTAGATAAGGTAATTACAACGTTCTAATTGTATGCTTCTAATTGAATGCTTCCGTTGAGACAATATTCAAACAGACCCGCGTTCGGCTATTGTTTATCTGGCTCGTGCCACTGTTCGTTTCAACGTAAATAGACAGCTAACTGTCAACTTAACATTTAGTTCAGAAAAAATCTAGTACGAACATGGCAACCCGCTCAAGACATCCTCCCGGTTACTACAAATCACGATTTTTTTTAGCGTTTAAATCCTTCTAGAGCACGTACGAAAATCAGTGACGTCTCATTTTGAAGCTTGGAATATCTTGAAGTCAACTTTATGATTTGTGTTTGACGCGCAACATCATAGTTTTTATTCAATACTTTCTAAGATTTGTTTTGTTGCCGCTCTTGATTTTAACTAGGCTTTAGTTTGAATGGAATCTGCCGCCAACAGCCGTACGATTTGTTTTAGCTTTTAAATCCTTCTAGAACACGTACGAACATGAGTTACGTCTCATTTTAGAGCTTGAACTAATTTAAACGTAAGTTCAAGATTTGCTCATGACGCGCAAGTGTTATTTTAACAATAATTTTGAGCTTTAGTTTCGATCTTACAACACCGTGGCTCTGTGCCGCTTATAAATGTAAAATACATTCGCATATCAGAATAACATCCAAAATATCACGCCCGGCAGATTTCATGGATTTTTCCCTTTTTCCTCCAAGCAGTCAAAAGATTTCTTTGATATTGTGTTCGTTTGGGAAATTAGAATTTAGACTTTCCCAAACGAAAATATGAATGATTTGTTTTTCGTATCACAGCAAAAGACCTATTCTTGGTTTGCATGTGACGTCAGGACGGCCATGCTGGTGGACGTTAAACAAAAGATTCTTCATTAGCGTCTCTTGTTCGTCCACCAGTCTTCATTAGCGTCTCTTGTTCGTCCACCAGCATGTTTTTGTCTGTTGATTCTCCTGGGATTGATTGCAAACCATCAATTAGACATTTCATTGCGTTGATATTTTTTTTATTACGAGTTGTTGTTTACCGGATAATTGGAAGCGTGCCGTTACTTGCAGAATTCTATGGCAGTTTTTATATCCTTTGATGTGCTTTTTTTTTGCGAAGAAGTATGTTGTCAAACTGTTTGCGAGTTGTTGTTTACCGGTGACAATGGATTTCTTGGCTGCAATTAACAAGTGTTAGAATTATCTCTGGAGATCAAAACTGGCACGGTGACGTTATTCAATTAGATGAATGACCAGTCGGTTCCAAATGACATCAGTGATATGTTAACATATCGTCTTTAGGAGGCGGAGCTACAACTGAAGGAGGCGGAAACAGATTAACTGAAGCGTAGAAGCGCGCATATTCAAATGAGGATTTCAGCAGCCATCTTTGAGAGATTTCATGAAGGTGAAATTAAACCTTAAAAACATATTACTAATCGTGGTCGGTTGGCGCTGAAACTTGGCAGTAAAGGCCTTCAGGATATGTTCATGATTTTGCGCCCTTTTGGTTTTTAGAAGAGGTTTTTATTTGTTCGTAGATCGCTCTCGCATATCACTAGTAGTAAATTTCCCCTTTAAAACACACGAAAAATCCTGAGGTTCCGTGTCATTTTCATACTCATAAAATATGTGTTAGGTAAAATATTTTGGCGGGATGGTGAAGTTTATCATCTGATCTACATTTTGCGCCCTTTTGGTTTTTTGTACCGATTTTCTTTCCTGTTGAAAAAAAAACAAACCTTAAGCCACTATCGCCATTTTGTACTGTTCCTTTGTAAATTGGCCGTCCTGTTCTAATTAATTTTCGAATTTGGCGGCGTACTGTAACTTTTAAGACCCGGATGTGTCGCGCCATTCTGCCCGATGACTGCAGGGCTGATGGTCGAGGAAGAATAGCCCTATGTATCTGTTGTAGGTTAGCAAGGGCTATAGCGCTCAGTGCACTCGGCGCGGAATGAGTTTTGATGGTGGATTACTAGGAGAGCTATAATTTTGCTTTCGACCTCGTTTTAGCCTGGAATTTTGGATCGCCGCGGTTTGATGTTCATGCGATTGCTGAACCATCTCACGAAATTTTTCGGCAGTTTCAAGAGAGCGTTTGCACGGACAGCATATTTTTGTAGGGTAGGATTCTTCCCAGAAAATGAACGGATGGCTTAGATAAGAACCCAAACTTTTCCTTAGGTCGCTGTTTAAAATCACTGGGTGATTCGTATCCGATATTACGGCGTTGCAGCAAATACATGTATTTCGATCGAAAAGCTTTTCTGCTGACTTTTTTTGGCGTAACATCAGCCATTATTGGGTTATAGTCGATCGAAGGGAGATTTTAATTACCTTTCGGCTTTTGCCACCATACATTACAATTATATGAATGTTTATTAATTAATTCATATGTTTAATCATGTTCTTTTAAAAGGCACATCACTTCATTCTTTATTATTTTCACATATGAATGTTTATTCTTTTGATTATTTTACTTTTATTGAAAGAACACCTCAAAACATGCCTTATTTTACTTGTTATGTTTACAACGGAAGTGATTTATCCACTAAGTGAACCGGAAGAAAAGCGCTGTGCGCAGCACCTGTTCAATTGATTCTTCATCGCGCAGCCGATTTGGCTAGCCAATCAAATTAGAGCCTGTTTCGTGTCTTACCAGAGCCTCTGATTTTTCAGTTAGTTGAGGAGGCACTGGGAACGAGAATGGGGGAGATGTTGTTTTCACGGTTTTGGCACAATCCATACGAATTGCACGATTTATTTATAATTTTACATAATTTATGAATTTAATTCGGCGCGTGTTAAGAACAACGTTTGCCGTAAAGTCGCACCAGAGTCGTAATTCCCGACTTGGCTACTGAACTCATGCCGGACTCGTACCTATTGAATAGGTCGATCTCAATTGCGGCAAACGTCGTACTATCCATGAGCGTATTTCAAAATTAATAGGTTCGACTGAATTAATTTCATGCCTATTTCGACGTTTGCCGTAGGCCTAACCTTTTGTAGTTCGAGAACGAGATTGTTTCACAAAGGCAGTTCTACTCAGTTATCTTAAGACCCTGAGTGTTGGTCCGTCCGGTGTTTGAACTAGGCCTGAGCGGATTGTGCTCCTAAAAGTGGCATATTATGCCGCTAGCACTGCTCCAAATTTTGTCGAATTATGCCCAAATTATGCCAAAGTTCAAAAATTATGCTCGTAGATTACACAATTATGCTTACAAAAAAACGTTTTTCGAAGACGGCCGTCATTAGTTGATGCGTGGCATTTTTAGTTGTTCACACAACATTTTATTAGGTGACCTATTTTTCAAAGGTTAAGTCACACTTATAAAGTCAAAACCAGAATAGATAACTAGAAAGTGAAATTCAGGTATTTGCTTTGGAAAAATGTAGAATCTAAGCAAAATATACCAGCTAATAATTAGGAAAGGCACTATAAAAGCAATAATAGCATTGCTTTTGGCTTTAATGCTTCAATTTATGCTACAATCTGGTAATTATGCTCGAGCAGTGCTTCTTTGAAAAATTATGCTCGTTTGCTCCAATTATGCTAGCACAATCCGCTCAGGCCTAGTTTGAACCCGCGACCTCCCGCACGATAGACCGGAGCTTAACCACTGAGCTAACCGCGTGAAATCCGAATAGTTTAGTATTTCTCGCCTTTTCTCTAGGCTAAGTTTCTACCATTTCTCTATTGTCCAGCTAGTATTATTCTCAAGTATGCTGAGCCAGTTAGCTTTTCTGTTATCCTTAATATCTGTGTATTTTATAGTTTTTTTTTCTTTACCACTGTATTTTATCTAATTTGTACCGTTTTTCTTTATTTGTATATTTATATATCTTTACGTGTTATATAATTATGTTTTGGGCCAAATTCTTGGGTTGCAACCAATCCCCAGAGATTCAAATAACAAAGCCATGGCAACCATGTTGGTGGAACTAACAAGAGAAGCTAACGAGGAATATTTTGTTAATGTCGTCCAACATGGCGCCGATGACGTCACATGATGATGATCTTCCTCTGAAACTGCTGAGTTCGAGTGTGAAGCTATACGTGGGAAATCTATTATTTCTAGCCAGTTCTGGCAGTGTGTATGCTTTCTTGTTATGTATACTATTATCTCGAATTGAAGCCGAAAATGTTAACAATTAAGAGTTTGAAGTAATATATACAACACTGGCAGCCGTGTTGTATCACATATCCAAACACTGAGAACTGAACTTGAAAAACGACGCGAAGCGGAGTTTTTTAAACTCAGTTCGAGGTGTTTGGATATGTGTTACAACACGGCTGATAGTGTTGTATATGGCTTCTCCAACGAATTTACCATTGAAGAGAAAACGGAGAAGAAAGTGTTTCATCACATAATTATCCAAACTCCTTCACGCTTTTGATTTTCTTTGTAATATTCGCATTAATTATTCATGAGTTTGAGAAAGTGATATCTTACCTTGGCAATTGATTTGCAGATGACTCTCAGACACTGGCTGTTCTAAAAAATGAAGTCACTATCATGGACGCGCTTGAACGTAGGCTGAACCGTAATTGTTCTAATAACTGGAAAAAGCTGGCTGAGCTGTACATTAAGGACGGCGAAGATTTAAATATCGACGACCTGGAGCCCTTTGAAGATATCAATCGCCCAACAGAAAACTTGATGAAGCACGTGCTGATACGCATGCCTCCAGAACACGTGTGTGATGTCGAGACCTTAATTAAGCACCTTACGACTATGAAGAGGCCAGACTGCGTTGATATTGTGGCTAAATATCTCGAAGGTAAGTTGGGGGAATGCTGTGACATCTATGCAGTTTGAATGTTTATAAAGGATGTATGAAGGTCCTGTTATAATAGATGATGACTCTAGTTAGCTGGATAGTTTCTACAACAACAACACATTGACAGTACTTGTGTTATAATTAACAATTTAAAGACAAAGTAAAGAAGATCAGGTTTAAGAAACTAGCTTTAGGGGAAAGATGGCAGCTGTACATTTGACCACAAAACCTAACAATAAAAATAACACGTAGAAATGCTCTGTTCTCTTCAGTGCTAGTATATTGGCAACAGCACTTGTACTGACTTATTTTTTAAGATTTGACAACTGTCCACTGCGATTTTTTTATAACGGATTTAAAGTTGATTCGCTTGGAAGGATTGTGGTAAGAGTACAAGCCGCCATGTTTTTCTGTACCGTGCATTACGCGGCAATAATAAGGAAAATAGTTGCTTCTCAGAACGCATATTTGTGCACTTTCCAATTTTTGATTTCTGGTTCCACTGCAGGCAAAGATCGGTAAGTCAATGTTAATTAAATAACGTTTGAATTGTTTGAACGCCAA
Source organism: Actinernus sp. WN-2022 (assembly GCA_030867875.1). NCBI lineage: Eukaryota > Metazoa > Cnidaria > Anthozoa > Actiniaria > Actinernidae > Actinernus > Actinernus sp. WN-2022. The sequence continues at coordinate 23,621,107 of JAOWCC010001501.1, forward strand.
GTGAAAGAACGTAGATATTTAATACACAACTCTCCATGATAACTGAAAAAAAGAAAAATTTGGGTTTCAGGAGGAATGAATGAGGTATTCAGAATACGAAATGGTATGCCAAAGTCGAACGCCACACCATCGGCTAGACTGCCTTCTCAGAATGACGAACTCGACGAAGGAAAGTAGTCTCGGATCTGGATCCCCGTGGAAACATATTTACAGATAAATATTTGCACGCGAAGAAACATTTCCAAATAATGTAGTATTATGTTCTGGAAGAACTTATAAACTGCGCTGCCAAAATTAGCCGGACAGAGAACTTTGGGCTGAACAACGTAAGATCTTGTGGTAGAAACCAACTAGTGTTCTATCACTAATCCTGCAATCTGATTGGCTAAACTACTCGCTATCTATTCTATGATAGATAGTGAGTAGTGAAACAGTCGGTTTTCAAAAGCAAAACAATGGCTACCAAGTCGTCAAATGTCGAAAAACCTTGTTTCAGTTTAAGATTGAACTACTGGTTGGTTTCTACTAAAACAAGTAGACTACTCGCTCTCAGTTTCTATAGCTGATAGTTGACTAGTACGCTCCTCGGAAACTATCAGCCGTTATAGTTCACCACAAAATTTTGGCGCGCGCTCATTGGCCAAAAGCGATCACGTGACGTCATTGATAGTTGTCGTCGTAGGGCGTGCACACTTAGCACTACAGCTTACCACTTTATATATTACATTCTTTACACTTACTAGTGCTACGCGGCAAACATGATTCAATATCATAACTACATATACATATATAATCGCCGTGACCCCATATAACGCACCAATACCCACGATTGCTCTCATCTGACTTGATAGCTCAGTTGGTAGAGCGCCAGACATGTAACCTGGAGGTCGTTGGGTTCGAGTCCCACTTGGGTCAGATATGTTTTCTCTTTCCCTCGTAGGGCGTGCACACTTAGCACTACAGCTTACCACTTTATATATTACATTCTTATCAGATTTATAGTTCACCACAAAATTTTGGCCCGCGTTCATTGGCTAAAAGTGCCCACTGAGAGCGGAAGGCAATTTTGTGATTAAGTAATGGTCCAGATAAGAACTGTAGTAGAATCCATTGTTCTGCGGCAATGAGCCTCCCCCACATACGATTTTGCTTGAATATGCCTTAATTGCTTTAGTAGGTATCTACAGTCCAAACTACATCTCGAAAATAAAGTATTTGTTATGCTATTGGATTTTTTTTCTGTGAAAACGCAGAGAAGCCACCATCCAGCCAATCGGATATAGAGAAAACAAAGGATTTTTTTAAATCGCAAATTTGAGAACTTTCCCCACATACGATATTCTTCGACATTAAACCATAGTTAGTTCGATCAAAAATAAATTCAACCACAAAAAAATATCGAACGATAATGTATTATTTCGATGGGTTTCTATTGAATTTATAAGTATCAACCAATGAAATTACGAGAAAGAATAATAGAAAATTAACACCTTTTAACATTCCTTGCCGTAGACACTACAGTTCTTATTTGGACCATTACTTAACAATAACGACAAATAGAGCAGTTTTCAGTTGAGTGTAGTAAAACCAAACGCAAATTACCCATAGCCAGCCAATTATAGGAGGGAGTAATCACAAGTAACTCGTAAATGGCTTCCCTGTGAGCCAATGACAAACCAAAGCAAAACCAAAATCAATTTGCGTTTGGTTTTACTTTGGAATCTGATTGGTTGGTTTACTTTCTCAGACAATAGGAGAGCTTAGTAAACGCAAAACCAAAACACTTCCGACACTCAATTGAAATCCGCTCTAGACTATGTTTGTCTATCAAATTTCTGCAGGCAACTATCAGCCTTTAGTATAATTTCATCAGTGAATATAGAGATTCCCGTGCTCTGATTGGTCGAGAATTACGTCATACGTCGCTATATTCACCTCCAGAGCGCCTGGAGGTGAATATAACATACAAGGCATTTACCAAAATGGCCGCTCGCATATTTACTGATGTTTCTCACGAATAAATAAATAATATTAAAGAAAAAGCTTTTCCAAAACCCACTAAAGAAGCAACTAAATAAGTATGGCTAAACTTGAAGCTTATTTTAATCCATAAGCCGTCACAAACAAAGTTTACTTACGAGTTTTGGCCGGAGTTGAGTTTATTCGGTCCTCGTGAATCACAACTGAAATAACGTCTACTTAGAGCAATACATAACACAACGAGACTTTGGAACTGTTCGACTTAAAAAGAGTGTACTTACTTGAATTACTTTCCCTGTGGTACTTGATAGAAAAACAACAAGTTCTAGTTTCATTCAGGAAGAGTCTTCTCTCGCCGCTCTCGGTGTGTTTTCAAGTTTTATCTCATACCGAAATCATTTGTCTCTTGATTTACCATTGTCTTTGATTCTGTGATGGCTATAATCCACAAAACTACAAACTGTAGTTTGTAGTTTCCAGCAAATTTGTCCTTTGAAGTGAACTCATGAAAGCGGTTCCTTTCGATAAATTTTCACTCGCCGTGGCAGATTTTCAGTCAGCCGAGTTTGCCCACTTCCACTCATTTTCGCTGCATTTCCTCTCTTTGTAACACGGTTCGAGGACTCAAAAGTGAGGACTGCTGCTTCAACTTGAATTCTAGTGTGCATTTGGACTGCTTTTCGGTATTTCTCTGTCATTAGCAAATCCATTCTTGTAGTCCCTGCAAGTCTCCTGTCGAGTCGGTTTGTGCAGTGAACCGTAGCGGCACGTGCATGATTATGCAAATGTTGTCACAAAACTATCCTGTCACGCGCGCTTGTAAAACTTATAAAAGGGTCGGAAGTCAGACTAATAATTTCTAGTTTTAATTTCTCTGATATTCACTGATGAAATTATACTAAAACAATTATTCACTTCAGTCTCAGTGACTATTGGTGAATATTTACCTCGACTTCGTCTCGGTAAATATTCACCAATAGTCACTTCGACTTCAGTGAATAATTGTTAAATAGTTCCTCGACGGACACAGTCTATTTGTATAATAGTGCCCGCTGAACAAAATCTTAAATTTTGATGAAAAGCGTAAAATAAGAGTACAGCGCTAAAGTTTGCGTCACGAACATGCACAGCGTGCACAAAAACAGGTCCCATATTGGAGAGACGGCCTGTATGCATCAAGACATTATTTTTACCATGTCATTTTACCCTGGCCGGGATAGGTGAGGTCAGTGGTTGTGAGACTTCCCTCATACTAACGCTAGCGTAGTTAGATACTAATAGGGCTTATTAGTTTTCTGTATCATTTGATACCAAATACTAATAAGCAATTATTGGATGAGGTTGAACATGATAGCGAAAATTATCAAGATTGAAGTATATCGAGGTCTTGATAATTTTCGCTATCATGCGAAAACCGAATTCAATAATTGTTTTATTGTTATACATTTTAAGCAAACGTTTTAGCAAAAGAAAGCTAGCGAAAACGAAGCTAATTAAATAAAATCAAACGCCGTACAATTGGCACACAAAAGCGAAATAATTTCTCTACTTTCTAGCGTAAAATGGTTTATTTCATTGTTCATATATTATACTTTTGCACAGTTTATATCTAGTTTTACATTTTTTATATTTCGATTGTAACGTAATTTTTTTATTAATTATATATTTTTTCAACCAAAAAACAGAAGACCGCTTTTATTTCTTACCTTTATAGCTAGAAATCTAATAACCTTCAGATCTTCGAATCAGTAGAGTGTTCACATTTCATTATGCGTTCCAAATATACACCGTTGCATAATTCGCTTTGGTTATTCTGAAATCATAATTCTAGGTTGTAATGGAATTTTTGCAGGAATGCAATCACGTGGTTGTACTGGATGCCAAAACAATCGACTTCATTATTTAAAGGCACTTCTACGAGATCGGTAGTGTTATTACCACCAATCGATTGTCGATCTTTCTAAAGCAGCGTTTAGAAATGTGTTTGCCATCCAGTAAAACCTTTCCCATGGGATCGCGAGCTGTTCATTCGTTATTGAAGTGATATATCAGCACGTGACTGTTTCCAGTAGAGCCTTTCCCATGGGATCGCGAGCTCTGTTCATTCGTTATTGAAGTGATATATCAGCACGTGACTGTTTCCAGTAGAGCCTTTCCCATGGGATCGCGAGCTCTGTTCATTCGTTATTGAAGTGATATATCAGCACGTGACTGTTTCCAGTAGAGCCTTTCTCATGGGATTGCGAGCTCTGTTCATTCGTTATTGAAGTGATATATCAGCACGTGACTGTTTCCAGTAAAGCCTTTCCCATGGGATCACAAGCTTAATTCATTGGTTATTGAAGTGATATATCAGCACGCGACTGTTTCCAGTAAAGCCTTTCCCATGGGATCATGAGGTCAATTCATCGGTTATTGAAGTAATATATATCAGCACGTGACTGTTTCCAATAAAGCCTTTCCCATGGGATCACAAGCTCAATTCATTGACCAGTTATTGAAGTGATATATCATCCTGCAAAAGTCCCCTATTGGTGACACTTGTTGCCATATCTCAAACTGCCCCTGGCCGTTAGACGACTGGGTACTAATTTACATAGGCACCAATCAAGTATAAAAATGAACATCTCTCACAATCTAGCAGTGGTTTCGGTATTCGTGGAGTACTGGTTTCGGTACTCGGTCTCTACGCAGTTGGCCAAGGGTTCGAGTACCAGCACACCACGGCAAAATGGTATGCTCTGCTGGCCAAAAGAACGAAGGAACTGCTATCAAATACAAATTACCAAGGGATTCAACTTTTTTAGTAAACAATAGGCCCTGAGTTGCCTTAACTCGGGCCACCTAGGAATAGGTGAATGCATGTAGTTCATGGAGTTCTAGCATATTGTTGTGTCATACATAGTTTGTGTTAGGGAAGCCGGATAATAGATGTAGTCATGAGCTTGCCTGTTTGTTGCCCCATTTCAGACCACGTGATAGTTCTCCAGAAGATTCAGTGCTTTGTTTTCCAATTATAGAAATTGGTACATTACCTCTTGGGATACAGAAAAATAAAAAAAGCATTACTCAAGGGAAAGGTCGGGTGGTCTGAAATGGTACAAACAAACAAACAAATCTTAATTAAGATATTTATATGTTTTTAGCAAAACCTGTTTGTAAATGCTATTTTCCACCTCCAATTGATTGTCGATCTTTGTAACACAGCGTTTTTAAAGGTAGCTTGCCATCCAGCATCCATGGCAATGTCTTTCCCATGCATGGCCGGAGGTCACAAGCTCAATTCATTCATTCACAAAGTATTATACCAGCACGTGACTGTTTCCTGCAAAAGGCCTATCACGACTGCTCCCAGTAATGATAATAAATCAACTTCACATTCTCTCTGAACTTAACTTGCTCAAAAATATTACAAATAGTAATTGAGTTTTTTTTGTATTTTAGAAAACAGTTCTTTTTTAGCAGGGTTTATATATTACCAACCCATACTTTTCAACATTCTTAGAAATCAGTGCTTTTAAGTAGGATTAATGGACTGAAAATGTTATTTCTAACTTCACTGTCCAAGCACAGGTGCTATTATATTGAGCATACATGTAACTTTTCCTTTAGCTAATAATAGCTATATGCCTTGTGAATATATATATATTTTTTAATTCTCCCGCACCATCTTTTAGCCGATTTAAAAAGCCAACATATTTAAATAGAATATTCTTACTTTTTATTACATAATTATTATTAATCTTGTTAATATTATTATTATTAGAACTAAACACACGGCTCTCTGGAAATTTTCACGATGAATGAGACTCCGTATATAAATAAAGAGTATGTATGTATGTAGGGATGTGTCATTCTAAATGTGAAATAAAGTCATCTATCTAGATCTGCATGCAGTTCTATTTTCGAGTAGAGTGGTGACTTTTCAAATATTAGGGCTAGTGTTTATTTTCTACATCTTGCTGGAGGCTGAAATTTATAACGAAACGTAATTTCCACTCGTTTCTTTTCGATCACTGGAGTCGGCTTTCCCGAATTCTTACTATGTCATGAAGTGACCGAGTGAAAATACCGACGCTGGCCATGGCCTTACAACAACAGGAATCAGGCTATTTACTGCTATATTTGATGCCATTACTCTTAACAGAAACGAATATTAAACAAGAAGATGCTCATATCAATATTTAAAAGTACTCCTGACGCTTACCGAGATGAGGTACTGAGCTGGCTTCAGATCAAAGAACTGATGAGGGATCATGTCAGGTTTAATTTACAAAACCATTTGACGATGGAGTCGTAACTATATAAGCTTAGATCGTAAACATGATCCGAACTGAAAAATTGGTCCATTTACTATGTATTTTAAGCCATTACTTTGAAAGGCACGAATAAACACGACATTACTACAAGCTGGTAATAAAGTTTATATCATTTGTTTACTTACATATGTCGATTATTGGTCCACGTGCGTTCAGGAGCGCCAGTTATCCTGTCGTAAAATGTGCGAAATTTCCCTCGAAAGTCCGTAAAACTTTTGTCAGCCCTAGAAAAACTCAACATCTTAGCATTTCAGTCGAATAAACTTTTGGTTTTAGCAAAATAATAGCTACAAATGGCCCAAAACACCTTCGTCTTTGAGAAGAAGGAGTCATTAATATGTTAATACCCAAATAAGCGATTTTGATTGGCTAATAGCTTGCTAGCGCTTTCTGCAGACTCTGTTGCGCTCTGGCGTTAAACGATCCTATTGTTTAAAAGAGAAATATCCCACGTACTGCATGGTTACCATGGTTTTACCAAAATATTTCGAAGAAAAGCGCGAAGGAGCTGATCTGAGCCAGGACTGAACAGAACGCCACAAAAACGGAACTCGAGTCTTAACAAATCCTCGTTTAAGGATCTTCGATCTTCTTTAAGGACACCATATTTCACACAGAATTCAAGGATACCCAGGTAAGGCTCAAGCCTCAGAATTGTCTCATAAATCATACCTGATTCTGCTTTAATATTACAGTGTTCGACTCTTGTTCGAACAAGAACTGCGATCGAGACATGCATTTTGTGTTTATAAACTGTAGGTAGGGTGAAGGTGCTGTGGTACCGATTTCTCTCGATCTACCGGTGTTTGAAGATTCAAGTGTGTTTCATTATGATATTTATGTATTCTAAAATGTATTTGAAGTATTTGTAATAGTTTTGGACCTCTAAAAGTAGCCGAAATCGGTCTCTAAACATCTAGATATTTCAGTCTTTCCAGTGTTTGACTCTCGTTCGAACAAGAACCGCGATAGAGATCGCATTTTGTGTCCAAAAACTGTGGTACCGAGTTCTCTCGATCTACCGGTCTTTGAAGATTCAAGTGTATTATATTGTGATATTTATGTGTTCTAAAATGTATTTGAAGTATTTGTAATAGTTTTGGACCTCTAAAAGTAGCCGAAATCGGACTCTAAACATCTAGATATTTCAGTCTTTCCAGTGTTTGACTCTCGTTCGAACAAGAACCGCGATAGAGACATGCATTTTGTGTCCAAAAACTGTTGCACCGATAATTTTCTCAGACTTGATCTACATTTGAATACTTACTGTAAGTGTGACATTTACACGTCACATTTTGAAATGTGACTATTTGAAATAGGTTTGTACCTCTAAAAGCAACCGAAATCGGTCTCCAAACATCTAGATATTTCAGTTTTAACTCGATGTTCGACTCATGTCTCGATCGCGTTTCTGCATTTTGTTTTCGAGAATTTGTGACACAGGCCGTGACACAGCCTCGCCGCGGCACAGCCTCGCCGCGGCACAGCCGCTATTAATATTGCGCATGCTCAAGGGATTCGTTGTTTCCTTTTGCGTAGTCAAAGGCTTTTAAAAGTTGTTAGACCATACAATACGTCAAGCATACTACAGTCAATCCCCGTTTCTACAGACACCCGCGAAAATTACTACCACTATGACGTCACTTGATTACAGCTACCATGCAGAATCCTTTGCGCTGTTCTTCTAATTTCGGCTATTGTCTTGGTATTCTCATGGATCGTATTCTCAATCAATAGATTGTAAAACTGTTTGAATTTGATCTCCATGCTCTCTTCAAACACTTTAGACAGGATTTCTTCGTTAGGATCCAAATTAACTAAAGTCCACATCTTGTAAATTGGCTTGCGGTCTTTATATACACAAAGGCTAACTTTACATTAAAGTGGTGGAAACATTAAACAGGACTAAATAGCATATCCTTTACTCAATTATACTTATGTCACTTTTCATGCCTGGTGTACAAACATACAGGGTTGTGATAAGGTAAGTGTAGGCTTCGACAGCCGAAAAGTAATCATACTAGCCATTCTGTTATATAATTTTTTTTAATATATTTTATCGCCGGGGTGTTCCGGGTATGTACCGGGATGTTTCGTGTCTTACATACACCCGTCTTTAGGCTACCTACTTGTGGCATTGAAATATTCACTGATAAGCGTAGAGTTTCCGAGAGCGAAGCCACTAAGCCAGCAAAGAGTTTAACGCGGTTACTTCCGTTAATCTTAACCAGATAGCAGTTATCAGCGAATACACCCCCTGTGACCAGGTCTGGGTACGAGATTGAGGAACGGGCAGCGATCGGGCGAGACACGCATGCGCGCGGTGTGATTGTTTTTACTTGCATGTGTTATCTTTCTTTTTTCCCTCCCTCTTTCCCCCTTTGTTTCCCTTATTGACTCTCTGTGTGTATAGAGCTCTGCTTTCGCGTGCCTTTAGCCTGCTATGAGCTCCGCTATAATTATATCGCTGAGCAGCTTTTTCTGGTGAGCTCACTACATTCATTTTTTTCATCGAAGCACTTTGAACACTGCAGCGCCTAGCTAAATAGATTTAATATACCGATCGAGCCCAGTATCATTCAAGGCAGAGATAAGATACATTTCTACTTCCAAAGCCAATACCAGTCGGATATAGTACGTTCTAGAACTACTTAAAATTTCCTAGTTACATCGGCAATCTACAAGTTTGGAGTTTTGCAGTCGTTACTATTGGCCGATTTTTAGGGAAGATATGAGACCAGTTTTTTTTTCCGGGCTTTTGAATTCTAGGGTAACGATACCGAGAACATCAAGAGCTACTAAAAGTCGTGCAGCCTACAAGCAGATCGGTACCTGGAAACCTCGCGTCACGACCGACGACAGACATTTCAGTGTCGTTTGCAAGACTTGAAAGCGGTGAAGGTTGGGTGATACTGATTCACGTTTACATCGTTCCACTATATCAGACCTCATCGTTAACCAAAAAACGACATTCGCCGGCCGATAGTTCTAGCTGAAGCTGCATAAATCCTGTGCCCAACTGGTAATCCGTGAAAAACGAGAGATCTTTTATACAAAACTGCCGCTCCGCCTGAGAAATACAGACAGAAAGAATCACAAATATCACTTCTGAAAATAAGGCCTTAGAATTTTGAATGACCAGAGAGGAGGAAAGCTCATCCGGAGCGCTGCTTTGAAGAGATGAACACTTCTTTTAATACTTCATACACATTCACGGCTTGAAAGATTCGAAATCATGAGCTTATCTCAAAATAGTTCGGCAGGTAACCTAGTATATTGTGAACCATTTCAAAGTATTCTCCTTATTCAACATCACCCTGCATTATTCCCAGCCAATATTTCAGTTTGTATCGTGAGCACTCTGATAGCATTAGCGACAGTTTGTAGCAATCTTGTAATCATCAGTTCTAGCTTTTGCTAAAGACCATCGACTACGCACCCCATCAAATATGTTTCTCATCTGCCTTGCCATCACGGACTTCGTTTCTGGCGCACTCGTTCAGCCGTTACTCTTTTCCAAGGAAATACTAGAGCTTAAAACATCTGCATTTATTTGCCAATTGGAGCCGATTTATGTGTACTCGATTTTGTGGTCTACAGGATCTTCTTTGATCAGCATCACCTTGATCAGTATTGATCGTTACATAGCGGTGTTCCACGGTCTACGCTATGCTGACATCGTTACGTTCAATCGCGTAGTGATATGTGCAGTAGTGGGACATGTGACATGGAGCATTTCAACGTTTCTTCCAGTTGTGAGAGTATTACCTTCGGAAATCTCCTACATTATCTTCGTGATGGTTGCAATAGTTTGCTTAATGCTCATTACGTATATTAACATCAGACTTATACTTCAGTCAAGCTCGAAGACACAGAATACAAATCGCCGCCGCCCCCAGTCACTAAACGGTGCTCGTGTGAATAATGGTAGCGAAATCGACGCCATACGCTATAAAAAGCGCTCTCGAGCCGTTCTATACATTGCGATCCTACGTTTTATTTCCTATCTTCCGTCGTGTATAAACGGTGGGATTTACAACAGCGATGTCGGAAACCGAGCGACAGTAAGGCTCATGTTTGGACTGACTGACTGTTTGATTCTGTACAACGGATGTTTCAACCCATTTATCTACTGCTACAAGGACAGAAGAATGCGATATGTGCTTCGCAAAATCTTCCGGAGATTAAACACAGTGGCTGCGACCAATACTGTAGGGAATGATGGATGGGGCCCATCTTATTGGTGAAGAAATAGTTATTTACTTGTTCATTCGTTAATTTATTAGGTTTCATTTTAATTAAATAGTACTGAATGACGGTTTCTTTTGTATCCCATAATTTCTTCGCCTGAGATCTATCCCATAATTTGTTTATTTGAGATTAGGGTTAAGTTAGTGCAAAAGGCTTTTTTCGGGTATTTCTGATCAAAATAAGTCTAAACGACTAGAACGTTCTTTTTCAATCCACCAATATTTCGAGAAACGTTACACAAGTTGAGTCGCGTTAAGTAATGATTCGCCTAAGAACTATAGCAAAAAACAATAGGCTGCGGCAATGGGCATATCCCCACATACGACTTTACTTGAATATGCCTGAAGTGCTGTATGAGATTTTAATAGGTCAAACTACACCCAGATAATAAAGTATTTATTATGTTGTTGGCTCGTTTTACTGTGAAAACTCAAAGAAACCATCATCCAGCCAATCGGAAAGGGAGAACACAAAAGATAATTCAAATTTGATAACTTTCTCCATATACGATATTCTTCGAAATTAAACCATAGTTAGTTTGATCAAAAATGAATTCAAACTTCAAAAATTACCGAATGAAAATTCACTATTTCGATGGGTTTCTATAGAATTTACGAGTATCAACCAATGAAATTACGAGAAAGAAGAATAGAAAATGAGCACCTTTTACAATCCTTTGCCGTTCATACGAAAGTGGTCTTACAATCGAAGACTCCTTTTTGTGTTAAGTAAGGGATATTGGTCAGGAGCGAGGGGGTATGGGATATATTCACCGAGGGCTCAGCCCGAGGGCGGAACCCGAGGTGAATAAATCTCATACCCCCCCCCCCCCCCGATCGGAAGGCCAAGAAAAGGCTTATTTTTCACAAGGCGAAGTTTTCTCTCTAACGCTCAAAATCATTATGAAATCCCGGGAAAATTGCATTTGTTTTACACTTATACGCACCATTAAGTAAATAATGACGTTTGTTTGCTATGTGACGGCTTTGTCATTTGATCAGTCCCCATGGTTGTTTCAGGTCTCGTTAGTAGAAATTCATAGATTGAAGAGGGGTTTCTGTCAAGGAAGACTGATTATCAGATTTTGATAAAGAATTCGGCACAAAGAAAATCCATGGGGAAGGTTCATTAAGAATCCATACAATGGCAAACTTTTGTACAAAAAACATAGCTTTGTGCTATATGCCGGTTTGACGACTTTTTGACAGGTCTCAACTTCTGCGTTTGCTACCAGCAGCGAGCTCACAGTTCAATTCACTTGTTTATTTGTGCGTTCTGAAAATGAATTGGGATTCAGAAAACGAAATCTGGAAAACACAGAATAGCTTTACCGTCGAGATACAGGAAGAACCGTTCAACTTAGATGACTTTTCACTCTGCCTGGAAATTTATGGGAGCTGGCTAACGTAGGGGAGTGCACAAAGGAGGCGGAGAAGGTAAACCTGTTACAACTCGCGGAATTAAGCTAGCAAGCAATGAAACAATTCTGGAAACCAACAAAGGCTCCTTGGAGATCGAGATGCAAAGACGCTAGTCCACACGCTCGTCTTCTTGTTTGGAAAGTTCTTTGCTTTAAGAGTGGTGAGGAGTACAGGGGCCTTGCCGATTCAAGCAGCTAGAAGTGACAGTCATTCGGGGAAAAGAACTTTGCCCGCGGGTTGCAGCATCAAACCAGAAAGGTGTGTCGTTAGGCTGTACAACAAATATATCAGTAAATGCCCAGATGTTAAGAGTATTGAATGTTCTTATTTAAAACCAAAAGGTACATTTAAGGAGGGTGATAGTGTTTGATATACCCGTATTGTGGGCATGGCAACTGCATCTTGAAAGCACCGCCTGCGATGTCTACCGCTGATTTTTGGACCGATCAATCTGCAGATCGTATACCGAGAGAAATATTTTTAATTCGGAATTTATTTTCCAAGCCATTTTCACGTCGTTTGGCCTGAAACGTGGATGAGAAGTGCTTACACATCTCTGGATTTGTGTGCTAAAAGCAGAGGCGAAATCGATTTGAATTTCTTGTCGAATTTCGGCGGCGAGTGAGGTCACATCGATGAAAAGCGCCTCGAAGCTGCATACCTTGTGTATATTTGTGTCTTTGAGGTCAGACACGCGGCCAACCGTCAAAACCTCGAGGCCTAATAAACTGCTTTAGAAGTCCCCAAATCACCCCAAAACCCTCACACAACTTCATTAAGTATCAATCTGTTATTATTGAAGATTTATTTCGTAGGAATCGGAAAAGAGAATTCACAAGGAGCAATTATATAAACTCTTCCGAGATCGCTTATGAAACATACCACATGTAACCCAAAAAGCGGGAAATGAATGAATCAATGAATCAATGAATGAATGAATCAACTTTATTTAACGAGGGTTACACATAAGAGTTTACACTGATAAATTGATGGCCCTCAACGAAATAAGAAAACAAATGCAAATATCGTAGCTATATAAAAACTAGCATTCAGAATAGAACAATTAAATACAAATATTACGAACGACGATACGACTATCAATATACAATTATCTAAAATCTATAAAGTTAAAATTTGTACAGAAAATATTTAAAACCGGATTTACTGCAATTGCTCAAAAATACAAGTATAAGAATGTTTCAGGCCTTCGTAACTGTTCTTAAAATATTTAAGAAAATTGTTGTTAAAAGATTTAACAGTTGGCTTTTTTCTTATGTCTAATGGAATCTGATTCCAAAGTTTCGTTGAACATACAGCAAACGAACGACCCCCTTCAGATTCCCTTGAATACTTAGGACAAATCAAGTTAAAATTCTTGTATCGAGTTTCTCTTGAATTCAATTCAGCGTTCCTTTTTAACAAGTTCCTAAGATATCCAGGACAATTATTATTTAACCATTTATACACGAGTGATGCTTGATTGATCTTTGCTTCATCGTAATATGGTATCCAATCAAGCTTTCTAAATAGGTCAACTGTTCGTTCTGTTATGTCAGATTCCAAGATTACACGCGCTGCCCTCTTCTGTAGCCTGAATACTTTCTTTAGGTTCTCTTTTGTGGTGGAACACCAAATGGCAGAGCCATACATAATCAGCTGCTTTTTCATGGCGTTATACAATAAAATCCCGTAGGTTTTCATTGTGACATCACAAGGTAAATCAATCCCGCAATTCGGGTATCGTTTATTCTAGTTTAATTTCTGCTCCTGCCTCTCATAGAAAACTAATTTAGACAACTGAAGTATATTAGAAATAGAATTTGGGGCAAAAATAGTTAATGTTGTTTTATGGCTTTACTTGCACTTTAAGGTTATCGTTGCTTCGCTCCTCGAATCTCGAACTCGACTGAACCCCTGGCAGCCAGGGTACTGGAAAGTAGAAGGAATCGGACTGGAGATCTCCTGCTGACTGTTCTGACATAACTTTGATGTTTGAATATTATCATTCTGCATCAGGGGGGTGTAGCTAAATGCTTTGTATTGTAAGCCCAAGTGCGGTACATGATCGTTGTATGGCGGAAGGAACACTCAGATTGAGTGAGGGGTTCCCCCGGAAAATTTTGAAAATCTAGGATATCCTGAAATCTGAATTGTATTTCCTGCATTTTGAGGCGAAAATTGAAGTAGAGAGTAGACTTGAGACTTTGTAATAATTGCATTTGCACAATATTTCTTCCTTCGGTTTGTTGTGCAGGATAATATTTTTCGGCTTTTAAACCTCTGCAAGAAATATGTTTTTGTTATTTGCCCAATCCCCCCCCCCCCCCCCCCAAATATATATAATGGTCCATCCCTTACAATAGCACAATATACCAGTTTAATATAGTTCATCTTTCGTGCAAGAAAATTATAAAAACAAGATATGCTTGATCTCCTGAGCGATATCAGAAGACTTAAAAATCTTCACGTACAAATCCTCCTCCTCATTACATGCAGAATGCATTTCATCACAAAGATAGATAGATATAATGTTACAGTGCGACTACTGAAACAGGGCCACTTAAACGCGGAGAACCAATCACATTGCAGAATGAAAACAAAGCATTCCAACTTATACGGTTACTTGAGCCAATCAGTGTCGAGTACAAGACAATAGCATGTCGACTTGCTCGAGCTTCGATCTGGTAAAAGGCGAATTTGGTCCGCAACTACCTCTGAAGTAAAAGTCTTTCGAATGAAGAAAATCGTATGGATATGGTAGGATTTATACTTTGGAATCCTTAAATTTTGTTTTGCAATAAATGTGTTTAGTGTCCCAGTTCTCAGCTCGTCTAAGTAGAGTGCGTCGCATCCGAACTGAACCCCGGTTCAGTTCGGATGCGACGCAGGCTATGTTTAAGTGGCACTGCCAGTAGCCGCTTGTTCACAGTCGATTCTTGTTCACAGTCGATTCATCCTGATATGTGAAGGTCCCCCTCTTATTACTTCAAGATCTTCTCCATGGTTATGAGTCGCTTTTCGACACAACATTTTTGTTAACTCTCTCCTAAAGTCAGGCATTCGGAAAGAATACACAACTATATTAATGAAGGAATTGCTAAAAAAAGTAGTAAACCTAACGAATGATATATATATATATATATCGGGAACTGGAATGTTTGAGACACCATCCTCCGGTTATGTGAAATGCGGCAACATCTAATTGGTTAGGCAGCCAAGTTATCAAAGAAACTACTGTAACGATTTACAGTGTTTTAGCTAGTGTAACGCCGTTTAGTTGCAGCCTAATTCTTTGATTATTCAAAGGTTTCAAGAACGTCAGTTTGATCCAAATGGAAGTGTACGATATTAACATTACAAATAAACAGAAACAATTAACGACGATGGCGAATGTAAAGTCATTTCCAGAGTTATAAGCTTTGCCAGTTCAGTTCCTTGGGGAATAACTAACAGTTCTCAGAGATGATATTATCGTTGCTGTAAGCCAAGTGACACCAATCGCCAAATAGTAGTGACTCGACTTCGCCTGTCGATGACGGAAAGGCCGGAATATCATATAGACTCTCCATTGCCATCACTGTTAAGGAATATTAAATAGTGATGCGGTGGGGAAAATTGCAAGCAAACGTGATATTTTAGCCCCTATCTGGCTATAATCTTCAGGAAAATTGATCGCATATATACTCATTATCACGGTTCCTGCAACAAGAAGGTCAGCAATTGTCAAGTTCACCAGAAAATAGTGCGATTTCCTGACAAGAAATGTTTTCTTGAGGAACACAGCGAGAGCCATGGAATTGGGTCGCCTCGCAGCGCTCGTAAGATTTGCTCCAATTTGCTACTACCTTCACCGACAAACAATAGAAGAAAGATTAATAGAACGAAGCAAACAATAACATCTATTGTTTTGGTTATCCAATCAAGAAATATGTTCCGAGCAGCTGCGACCTAACTAGAGCTATGAGGGAAAAGACGGCTGTTACTACTATCCGCTCTGTAAGTTCTGGCGTCGCTTCGTTGCATTTGGGTTCAGTTAGTTGATGATCTGTTTGTGACATTCATACTTGACCCTCCCTCCTGATATTGATGTCTAAACTTATGCTCATTGCATGATTTTGAACTTCTGAATTTCTAACGAGACCTGAAACAACCATGGCTAATCCACAGATCGAAGTGGAGTTTTTGCGGAGGGAGGAAAACCTGGTTGTGTGTTCAAGTGGATCTTCTGAATCTCTGTTGATCCTTTCACCCTACAACAGGATTGGATAGACTGCATAACGGTACTTGATTGGCGATGTTCTCACATCAAATAAGATCTCAGAGACTTGGGTAAAACTATTACGAGAATGTTGCAGGGTTCAATTTTTTGGTAAGATTGTTCTATAACATATTTCACCTGTCTAATTTGAAGACAGCAAGTAATGAATGTTCTCATTTAAGTAGTGTATTGATGTTATGATAACTGATCGTGGTTGAGCTGTTGTAATTAAACGGAACCGGGTCAGAGCTGTTAGAGTATAAATAATTATAATAATAAGATCAACGCTTAAAAGACATAAATTTTCGCATTTTATAATCAAGCTGTCAAATCGAATCATGATAATCAAGGACGGTTCGAATTCATTACTTTTTACTTACTTTATACGTCTCTCAAATTTGTCCATGGACCAAACGTACGTTTACCAGTGCTTCAACACTGCCATAATTCACTGTGCTGTATATGGTGCCGCTATAAGTGTAATAAGATGTCCAGCGTTTGATTAGAAGATGAGTTGTGGGTATTCTTGTCGCCAGAAAGTCTTTCCTAAAAATAAAATGCATATGAATGAGGGCCTTTTGTAATTTCCTTTTACCTATCCATACCATCAGATATTGACAGTTAAAGGCTTCTTTCAAACAGCAATCGAACAAGTTTTAATATTTTTTCAATTTAATTCCCCCAAATGAAATTCGGCTCCTGTGTTGTTACTCGGGCTGCCTGTGGCAGGCACGAGTCTAAATCTGCAGCCCGTTATTACTCGGGCTGCCTGTGGCAGCACCGAGTCTTAAAATGCAAGCCGTAATAATTTTTTTTAGTTTGGTGTCGCAAAATTTCTGCGCATGCGTTAAAGGTCAAGTTCACACCAATCAGATTGCACTGTGCTGGTCAAGCAACAATCGCCAAGTTAATTTATTTACATAATTTAATACAGTAAATCAAGATGATGGAGGACCCGCGACGAACTTTCTCTCTAATTTGGAGTCCCATCTCCCAAATGTAAGCAGTTTAATGTTTTATTTAACTTCACTCGTGCGAAAGCCTTCCAACAGGCTCAGGATATTTCAACTGGCGCTATTGTCGGAGCCGAAGGACCGCGTTTTTTACCCAGATGGCCAGTGATTTTATATATGACACGTACGTCGACCTGAAGCCAGTGAAGCGGCCAGGATCCGGAAAGCTAAAATTCGAAGAAATAGATATTGGAATCTATAAGCCATCGGCTCGCTGTGCTGCATTTGAAGGCACTTCAAGACCAATATTATGAGTCTCTTAAAAACTGTCAGATTTAAATTTACCGTAAGTTGGATCGACCACTTAAATGAGGCAGAGACAGTCAGAGAGTATTGAGATCAAGTTATTTCGTTCCAGCGAGGATATTGATCTAGCGGAAACGGTACAAGCTGTCGAAGGATTTTACTTATAACCATCCACGTCTACTTAACAACAGGAATAGTTATGTGCCAAGGCATGGGCAAAGATTACAGATGAAAGTAGAGAACTTAATGCCGGAATGAAGAAACAGAGGTCACGCGCGACATGCTTGAGAACATGTTCAACACTTTATGTTATACTAAGAAAACAAAACAAGTTACAGAGCCTGCAAGTTCACAAGTCAATGAAAAACCCCAAGAGCCTGTAGTTTTGGATCAACATATCCTTGAAACTCCAAAAGCAACATACACATGAGTCAAATTCAAACCGGAAGAGACGGAATTCTTTAGATTCTTCACGAGGATTGTTAGCCCGCAATAAGAACTCTCTCGCTGATTTAATGACGTTGATTTGTAACATGGAGGCTGACCTAACTGATATGCGTAATGAATTCTTACTCTCGTCACATCAAAACACGAATCAAGAAACGAAACTCAGTCATTTGGAAGACAAATTAGTGCAGCAAGATAATATATACAAGACCGAAATCAAGATGCTGTCATCACGTATTATTGACCTAGAAGTTGAAAATGGCGAGTTGAAAGCGGATATAATAAAGCTCAGATCCGACTTTCAAACTTAAAAAAAAAATCAATATTACAAAAAAGAAGGCAATGAAAGACCAGTGTTGCGAGACTACCCAACCTACTGAAGCTTATCAGTTTGTTCAAGAGCCATCTTTCTTACATGACAACCCGATCCCTATTCATCAGAATACATTTTCTGTGCTAAATAACGAGAGTTTACAATCACCTGACCGATAACCCACTACTAAAGAAAGGGACCATGAAGTACGGTAGTACGGTTAATTCTCGGGTTCAAAACAATGAATATATGCCTGCTCAAATGCAGTGTGTTAAACGAATAAGTAGTGTTTAAATTAAAAGGTCAACATACGAGAAAAACAAAAATATTGAATTACATATATCCCAGGGGAGCAGATAATGAAAGTCACCGCGCTACCGGCCACCCCTAAAGACTGCTAAATTCAGCTAATAATTATTCCCTTTGGTTATTACTAAGAGGATTTCAAATGAAAGTGTATTTCATCTTCGATCTCATGTGGCCCGAGTGTAAGCCCAGATGGGCTCTTGTTTTTAATTAAAAAGGCATTGCATGCATGAGTTAACAACACTAACACGATCTCGTTCCCAGAGCCCGCGCGTTTTTCAACCAGTGGTGACCAAACGCTGGCCAAAAGATCGCGGGCTCTGGGAACGAGAGTGACACTAAAATTATCAAAAATATATGATTTCCTAGGAGAAAAAATTAAGATATTGTTAAAATAAACTTGCAAATAAGCAAAGCTATTCAGTACCCAAAGGGTGGTTATTAACATCTGCATGATCACAACTTCTTCTGGTTCTTAATCTATCAGTTATGTGCAATGCGGATGCGCGCATGGCTTACTTTGCTTCGTTGACTGAAATGCTTTGCTTTGAGTTTTATGGAAAAACAGAGCAAACATTTGACCTCGGTATTTTTCATTTGTAATAATAAAGTCTTTATTTAATGAGGGTAGCACTAAATAATATCCTAATACTAATGAATAATGAGATATAAATTAAGTCTATATAACATTGTTAGACAAACACGGTCTAACATTTTGGACGTTACAATAACGGTTTTACATGGATGAAACAAAAAAAAATTGCATCAATAACTGCTTGTTGTGGAAAAGTATTACAGCATGAATTTGATCGACAATTGGATGTCCCATATGCACCTGCAATTATATTGCGTTTTTATAGCACAATCAAATGTGTTCGATTTCATGATCGCCTCGGTTTTCTTCGTTCTCCGACGGACATTCGACCCACAAAATTGCCCTCATTACGCATAGTAGAGGGAAATTAGAAATATGCACTGTCTTCAGGAGGGATTTCTAATTTGCATTAGATCTCTCTCCTGAAGACACTGCATATGTCTAAATTCCCTGCATGCTTAATGAGGGAAAATTAGAAGACAATGCAGGCTGGATATGAGATCGAGAGGGTCTAAGGCATTTTAAACTCTTGCTCCCATCCACAGCTCTGGGCTAGCCTAAGTACCAGATGGTATACTTGCATGACTAGTCCTGCGCTCCCGAGTGAAAAATTGATCCAAATCTGACCTCTGTTCATCATAACCTTCAACGTAATCCATGTGGGATCACCTATTTCAATCTGTACATGATCAATATAGTCTACATTTTTATGACGTCATTTGTCGAGATTTCTGGTCTGGAATTGTGGAAGGCTTCTTCTCTGGCTTTGCTCCAGGATTGAGACTCCTACGTGTGTTTTTAGTATTATATTTGTAGGGACCTATCCTCCCTTATCTTTACAACATCCTGTTCGGAAACGAACACGAATCGTTCCGCCATTTTTAAGAGAGCGCTAGTTCGAATGAAACTAACAAAAGCTCTAAACCGAATATTGATTAAATTTATTCAAATCACTCTTCATCTGTTTTCGAGCAATACATCTCTGCGTGCTTTTGCTGCTCTTTGTTCAAAACACAAGACATAAAATAATAAAGGCCTAATTTGTCATAAAAACATCAGAACATTCGTTTTTATGAACCGGCAAACAAGCCAATATTTACTATTTAACCCTTTGGTGACGACCGTGCAAATATCGGTCCTATGTCACCGATATGAAGCATGTACCTGGAAAAATTATTGCATCAGATCTAGACATGCTGCGGGAAAGGCGATGTTGCGATATTATTTGAAGGGATGGATGACTTCAAAGTTAGAGCTATAACAGGGATCGCTTGGCTCTTCCACTTTGGAGAAAAGCTCATTTATTTTGGGGATCGTTTTTCGTTTCTTCGATTTTACGAATTTCGAGGAGCTGAAAATCGGCTCAAAATCCTTCCCATTCGCACTTGAAATCAAAAGCAAACACAAAATCAGCACTCAGTAGTTACAGTACCTTCTTTAATCTTTCCAACCACCAGGTTTGTTTGCACAAAACACACCAAGCGACTGTGAACCACGCTATTCTTAACGCTGCATTTCTTTCCACCATGTTTTCTGCACCCACCTCCAATTGCATGCTGGGTAATAGACAAAAAATTCACAAGCTCCCCCCCTCTGGGACTCCTTTTTTAGAAGTCTTTTACCCCTACAACCAAGAGCGGTGATTTGGACTCAAGCCGTTGCTTTAAAGTCACAAAAACACATCCTAATAGGTTTAGCAGGGGGAAAAGATCACCAACTGCAGAATTTCAAGGATTTCATTGAAGAATTTTTTCATGTGTCTCAAAGCAGAAACACAACGTAAAAACCCTGTGAAATCCCCTCACAAAGCCTACTAAAAGCAAACCAAGTACTTTTCAGCCGTCCTCAGACTTAATGATGTACTCTAGCTCTCTTACAGTGGCTTTTTTGTCCAAAATTAGAGCAGATTTCATTGGAAACCCTACAGAAGTTGCAATACCTACCGTCGACGAGTACGTAGAATTCTCCCGAATGGCATTGTGGGGAAAGTTTGAGCCCTTGGTTTAACAAGTCAGCAGTATTTAATTACCCCGGGATAGCCAAACTGGAACTGAGGGGGGAGGGTTGAGTTAGCACTCAGGATTTCACCAATTGAGCTCAAACACGGTCCGTTGTCAAAGAGTTAATAATATATCCTTATCTTACACATGGCGTTTTGTCCTGGGGTAACACTTACCCTACTACATTTAATAATTTTGTATAATCATACAAAAGAAAACATTTACGGATCAGCACATTTTCTAACTGATGCTCGTACTAACCCGCTATTTAGGAAATTGAAAATTTTGAAACTCCCTGATTTAATCACTTTACATATTACTATATTTATACTCGATTATTATAAATTATCATTCATCATAATCTTCCTTCAGCCTTTGACGTCTTCTTTACCCAAACCATAAAGGTCCATAATTGTAACACCAGATTAGCATCTGACGCTGCACTCTATGTTCTGCAAGTTGGAATAAACTATGGTAAATTCAGTCAGCGCATCATGCTCTTCGGTTCTAAGTAATCTAAGTGGGCATGCAAATCAATTTCGTCATTCATTTATTTCGCAAATGTGATAATTCAACACTTGGGCGTTATATATTCTTTCTGTAACAGCAGTGATTTCCCTAAACTCTGCCGCTCGTTGGGAGCTCCACCCAGGGGGGTTTCTTCCTATACTCGGATGGTAGGGGTGATCGTCGTATTTTTTAGGATTTGAAATCGGCGATTTAGTATTTTTAGCGGTTGTCCAAGCGAAATCCATTTTTCAGGGTGATTTTTAGACCATGAGGTACATATTAGTGTGGGAAATTTTTCACGGTTTGGTATTTTTCGAGGTTTTCAGACGGTCACCCCTATCCTTTTTACCTTGAAGACCCCCCCCCCCCCCCCCACGGGGGTGACAAAGTTGAAAACTTTGTTAGAAGAAGTGCCTTGGTAATTAGGATATAAATTTAAAGTGTATATATAGTCAACTTTTTTATCATTAATATCAATTCTGCATCAAGTGAATAGTTGAATAGTAGAATATTTCTTTATTTGCGTGTTGCGCCGGTCTATGAGCAATAGAGGTTTATATTTCCAATATGCTAATGAGTGACAAAAATTTCACATAAATTCGGGAATTTACTCATTTGTTTTTCTTGTGAATGAAACCATAAACTAACTAAAACCGGTCAGTGAACATAAGTTCCCAGGTAAACGACAAGTTCTCTAATTTGATTGGCTGAGAGCAGCTGTATTTATGCTAAACACCATGCAGTGCCGAATCATGTAATACCGGAGCGCCAAATCATGTGATACCTCAAATATGAACAAACTATATCCAACCAGAACTCATGAGTTGGATTGACTGAGAAGCGGTGGTGTTTCCAAACTTTTGCAACAATGTATAGCCATAACAATGAAAGAAAGATTTCCATATTTACAGCCAGGAGAAGTTGACAAACTGAAGCAAAATTCTTTGAATAACATCACGACAAAAAGCACAAATATACGCGGATGAATATTATTAACAAGTAATCATATGGCTTTCTAATGCAATTCTGGATTAATTTGAAATTGTGAGATTTTTCAAAGAGCTCAAATTGTATTCACCTTACGGGCTCATACAATTTTTATACTCTTTCAAAATTTCACACGTTCAAATTAATCCCGAATTGCACTCGATCTTGACAGAAAAAGTACAACCTAGAGCACGTGATTCGTGGCTCATGGTATTGAATAGTTTTAAGAAAGTGCTCTAACAAAAGACATACTTTCTTTAGCTCGCGAGTTCATGGTTGTTCGGTTGATTTATTATGAGCAAGACTCGGTTTTCACCGAAACGTCGCGCAGTCCTCTCTTCAAAGTTCCATGAATTCAACGTAAATTTGACAGAACTAAATCGCATTTAATCAGAGTATTTTATAGATTTGGATAGTATGCCTAAGTAGAACTAAGTATTCCAAAGCAGGACTGAGTAAAAGGCCTAAGTAGGACTATAAAGGAGGTTTGAGTAGAACAACGGAGGACTAAGTATGTGATAGAAGCTTAAATAGAACTATGCATGCAGAAGGAGGACTGCAAGTATAACTAAGTCAGTGGCCTAAGTATGACTATAAGAAGGCCTAAGCCCGTAGGACTAATAAGACTTAAGTAGGACTAAGCAAGCCCAAGTAGGACTAAGAATGCCTAAGTAGGACTAAGAAGGCCTATTAAAGTATGACTAACTGACAGCTGAAAGAAGGCATACAAAGAAATAAGAAGGCTAAACCGGAAAGCTTAATATGTAGAAATAAGTAGGACTACGTAAGGACTAAGTAGGGATAAGGAGGATTAAAAGGACTAATTATGCATGAAGTAGGAATGATATAGATACAGTAGTAGAGACAACCTATTATTATTATTATAACCTCGTTCCCAGGGGTCTTTACGAGCCTAATCCAAAATGGCGTCCAAAGTACCCCTTGTACAGGCTGGTCCTGTGACCCAAAAATTACTTATTGACTGAGTGGGAGGGCCGGACGGGAAAATATTTGGCTCGAGGTCATGACGTACGGACCGAGCGCAGCGAGTGGTGTTTCGTTGAATATCGAGATGAATCCACCTGACAAAGCTTCGAACAAGGGTTTGACCGGGTTTCAAGACCCATTCATGTGTCCAAATACAGTCCCTCCATTGGATGAATATCTCATGAATTATTAATGAGTTTGAGAATTAAAGTTGAAAGAAAGGACGGCGCAAACAATCTACCAAACGATAGTCCAATGGAATGTACTTAAATACATAATCTGCATAATTGGCGACTCGATGATAAAAGAACTTTAAGTAATGGTCCAGATAAGAACTGTAGTGTCTACGGCAAGGAATGTTAAAAGGTGTTAATTTTCTATTATTCTTTCTCGTAATTTCATTGGTTGATACTTATAAATTCAATAGAAACCCATCGAAATAATTCATTTTCATTCGATATTATTTTGTGGTTTGAATCGTTTTTTGATCAAACTAACTATGGTTTAATTTCGAAGAATATCGTGTGTGGGGAAAGTTCTCAAATTTGCGATTGATGGCTTCTCTGCGTTTTCACAGAAAAAAGAGCCAATAGCATAACAAATACTTTATTTTCGAAATGTAGTTTGGACTGTAGATACTTCCTAAATCACTTAAGGCATATTCAAGCAAAATCGTATGTGGGGGAGGCTCATTGCCGCAGAACAATGGATTCTACTACAGTTCTTATCTGGACCATTACTTAATTTGTTGGCGTGTTGCAACCCCCCCCCCCCCCCCCCCCCCCCCCCCGCAGGGGGGTTCTTCAAGGTGAAAAGGGTAGGGGTGACCGTCGGAAAACCTCGCAAAATACCCGGCCTAAAAAATACCAAACCGTGGAAAATTTTCCACCCTAAAATATACTTCTTGGTCTAAAAATCACCCTGGAAAATGGATTTCGCTTGGACATCCCCTAAAAAAAATACTAGATCGCCGATTGGCTCATGGCCAACAAATTAAGTATATGATATGCGACTAGATTCAAGCCAGCGATTGAAGGCTACTAATGATCCTAACATTTACCTGGGTAACCATGATCTGAAGCGATTTTCCGAATCCCGAATTCTAGGAGTAACCATTACCGGATGGAAATCTAGGATATGGTGCATGAGCAATTACTGATGTCATAATTGAGAAGGTCACAGATAACTTAAAACTGTTATGAAACGGGTTCGACATCTGATGGATAAAGACACTCTCCAATTAGTTTATCGGTCGTTCATAATACTTTGATCTGCGGGAATACCTCCAAGGGTCTAGAATTTTAACCATGAGCTCATTTGATGCTCCGCGTCGCAATAATGATCTCGGATGGATAACATTACACCATATGTATATGTTTAAAACCATGAATGGCCTCAGTCCAAAATATATTCTAAAACATCAATTTATCAGCGAAATTCTGACATCAATTTAGTCCTACCCAAACATTCGACAAATTTTCTTAAATCTAGTTTTTCATATAACGGAGCAGTCCTTTGGAACTCTCCCCAGAGAGGTTCGATGTTCTTCTAAATCAATTTCGTCGAAAGCTGGATGATTATACATTTTAATTTTAGTCTTTCATTATCTAACAATCATTTATTTAATTGTTAGGATTTGATAGTTCTTAAATTAGGTTATTAATAGACCAGTTCACGGTTAATGCCGACATTTTGAAAGGGGTGCAAACATGGCGCGAAATACAGTGTTTGTATGGGAATCCAATGCCAAATAAAATCCGTAAAATCGAATTTCTGAAACTGATTCTTCACAAACGGAAAACTGAGCAAACACACTTTAAAACCTTTTGAAATGCATCAATTGGCTGTTTAATATTTGAAGTGACGAAATAATCAGTTTAAAGACTGGCCTGTGTTTTCTTATTCACTTCAACACCCCTCCCCCCTCCCCGGCTCGTACGTCAGGACAGTCCCCGCCGTTTATGCGGGTATCAGCGGCTATCCCGAGGGGGCGGCCCCCGGGCAACCCACGGGCAACCCAGGGGCTTAGCAGGGGATTTGTAGCAAAAACATGCCCCACACGCGGGGCATTAGGGCGCTTTTGCGTTTTCGTCAAAATACCCCGGGGACATACCCACGGGGTTTGCACGTAATCTGCTGTCTCAACGTTCAGCGGTTTTCGCCACAGGACTCGCTCGATCGATCGACGTTCTTCGATTTCTTTGTCCTTGAGGTAAGTCATATCATTATCATTCAAATTAAGAGATTAAAGGGGCCGTCTCACCCACAGTGCTTAGCGTGCTTTTGTTATTGTTTATATTCGGGACTTTGACCCCTTGTTCACGGCGGGAACCTCACGAATTTAAGCGTATTCTTTTTGTTGGTGACATGATAATTTTGATTTGAACATGGATGACCTTGATGAAACTAATAGCACCTTACCAGTTGAATGTGAAGCCAACAAAGTGTTATACAGCAGTACTTGGCTGTATTATAACATTTACCGCTCACCCGTCGCTTCCCTTCAGTGCTATAACAGAGAATATTCTCTCCGGGTAATACTATTAATTATGAAAGCGAGAGGTAACTTGGGCGCTTTCTCAGTGTAAGCATATTAATAATTCATTTTTTCGAATTTTCATACAAACCTTCTAAAACTTGAAAAAAAACCTAACCATTTTAAATCCCAAATCATTAATAGAACGAGTCTAAATACACCTGAACTTAACGGGGAATTTAGAGAAGTTTTCAAGTGTTTTCAAGTGCACTTTTGCTTTAACAATTTCAGGACATGCTTACACTGAGAAACCCTTCTCTCCTCCGTTTTATTTTTACTTGCAGGGAGATATATATATATATATACATATATCTGCTAGCAGGCAATCTCCAATCTCGTTGCTGGCAGTAGCAGAGAACCAGTTCAAGAGAGAACAGTGAACGAATTACAGCTCGCTTCAATAGAAAATTATTATATCCACTGAGTCGGCGGCTCTGTTGTCAAATTTTGTGCGAGTATAAACTCTCGGCGAAATCACTGCGTGAAAGCCCTTCGAAACCAGATAGAGAGTTAAACGCCGAAGCCCGGCCTCAAAATGATTTTAGGAAATTGCTCAGTTCTTTTCGGGTCGACCAAGCGGAGTTTCGTTGCCTATTATAGTTTGTTGACTATTACCGCTCACCCGTCGTTTCCGTACAATCTCGGTGCTATCTTTCCAGGTAATACTAATAATTATTAAAGCGAGAGGTTTCTCTCCTCGATTTTATTGTTCCCTGCAGAGAGAGAGAAAGAGAGAGTGAGAGAGATCTACTAGCAGGCAATCTCGTTGATGGCAGTAGCAGAGAACCAGTTCAAGAGCTCGCTTGAATGGGAAATTATTTTCTCGACGGCTTTGTTTGTCAAATAACACTTTGATCAACACGGTGAATCCGAAAATCTCGGCGAAATCACTGTCTAAAAGTCCTTCGAAACCAGAGAGAGACCTGTTTCCACAAGTTAAACGGCAAAGCCCTGAAAATGATTTTCGGAAACTGCTCAGTTCTTTTCGGGTCGACCAAGCGGAGTTTTGTTGCCATATGGTCGCGTAAGCCAGCCACAGTGTCAGTTCAACAACCCAAATCGGCTCAAAGATAGTAGATACTCCAACTAAGCGCTAATATATCTTTAAATATAAAGATTAATGGTCAGGATAGCTTCTCCATGTTGTAGGTGGAAATCCTGGACACAAACGGACACTTGTTTCCTTTTGTTGAGGACGAACGAGACTCAGGCATCCATCAGATAACTACGGCCACCTGATATAAAACTAAAATTTACATGACCAAATAATTTAAGACTTAAATAAGAGGCTCAATAGGAAGAGCAATAAAAAAGGTTCAACCTAGTATGATTTTTTTTATGATAGCTGGAAGGATGGCAGAGATGTAGAGAAGATTAAGACCACAGCCATAAAACTCTGGATTTCGATGGCATCGAAAATGGCCGCTATGCTATGTGAGCGCGCTAAGCATTGTGGGTGAGACGGCCCCTTTAAATTAAAGGGATACCCGAGTGAAAAACACATTAGGGCTCAAAAGCATCTTTCAGATGTACTTTGTTCAGAAAATGTATTAAAATTTGATAAAACGTTTTCAGAGTTGAGAACGAGCCCCTCAAAGTTGGCCCCGCGAAGACCTGGGCGCCGCCATTTTGTTCACATTAATTCCTGTGACGATTTTTACGTCACTTCGTCCCACCGGAGTCTTGCGGCTAACTTGTAGCGACTTGTTTTCTTTGTAGAATTTTCACACGCTCGGAATTAGAGTAGATTTTCATCGATATGGCAGAGCAATTTCGTACTAGAACAAAAATATGATGAAGACGATATTGTGAGAGAAGTTCAGAAGACTGGGAGGACGAAGAAAAGCACGTGGAAGGCGAGAATATCAGACGAACAACAAAAGGCAATTACCGAGCTAGAGAAGTAGTGCTATACTGGTGTTGTGCTATGATGTAAAGATTCGCTGTGTGTTTTTGTATGGAACTTGTCGGCCTTAAACGCAAGACTAAGGTACATTATGACAATATTGATATTGGCATTGGTTTCGAAACTTATGTATTATTGGAGCTATATAATTTGCGAGTTATACGGTTCGATCTGTAGTGACTGAATGGCTTTGTGCAAATGAAACGAAACACCTGAAAAGTTAAAACCTCCCTGTAACTAGCCCAACATAGCAGAATATATTGCAATGACACAATAACGAGACACTGGGAACAATTTTATTGCAAATATAATTCCATTCCCTTATTAAATTGTGTGAAAGCATTGGCGCGATCAAGCCCGGCATGTTTGTGGTGGACTTGGCGCGCGCGCGCTGATTCACAACACATCAGTTAGGTAAACGAAATTAAAATTATGTGGCTTGCTACACTCTGATTATCTCTGGGTCAAATTAAACGAGTTTCGATTGCTATGCCGATATCAATATTGTAATAATCTACCTTTAGTCTTGTGTTTAAGGCTGACAAGTTCCATACAAAAACACACAGCGAATCTTTATAGCACTAGCTCGGTGGTCGCTAGCCTGCGAAAGCAGCCGCCTCTTTTGAGCTCAAAAGAGGCGGCTGCTTTCGCAGGCTAGGTGGTCGCCCTTTGTTGTTCGTCTGATATTCTCGCCTTCCACGTGCTTTTCTTCGTCCTCCCAGTCTTCTGAACTTCTCTCACAATATCGTCTTCATCATATTTTTGTTCTAGTACGAAATTGCTCTGCCATATCGATGAAAATCTACTCTAATTCCGAGCGTGTGAAAATTCTACAAAGAAAACAAGTCGCTACAAGTTAGCCGCAAGACTCCGGTGGGACGAAGTGACGTAAAAATCGTCACAGGAATTAATGTGAACAAAATGGCGGCGCCCAGGTCTTCGCGGGCCAACTTTGAGGGGCTCGTTCTCAACTCTGAAAACGTTTTATCAAATTTTAATACATTTTCTGAACAAAGTACATCTGAAAGATGCTTTTGAGCCCTAATGTGTTTTTCACTCGGGTATCCCTTTAAGCCATCCACTGTCGGAAGACAGAACAAAGAAATAAAGGATAATATTTGTATAAAACTATTAAGATTTTTGACACTTCTAAAACGTTTAGCTTCTCATACTTATAATATGTTGCCCAGGTTGCCCCAGGGGTGGGGGTTTTTGTCACAATTTTCTGCCCCACCCGAGGGGTTTTAGCATGTATTTGTCATGGCTGCTGTGACAAATGCCCCTAGGTGCCCGGGGGCCGCCCCCTCGGGATGGCCGCTGATACCCGCATTACAGCATAGCATTAGGCTCCATTGTTTTCCACATAAATTAACACTTAGTATGCTGAAGTTGCATGATTGTGGTGCTGTGTCATCGAGTTTACTGAACAACTCATATTAAATTTACTGTACCGTATCACAGAGCATCTATGAATAAAAAATTCTGACAAGCACCAGAAATTCACGTCCGTAGTTCCTTGACTCCTTTCCAATACTGATTTTACTTAAACAAATTATAGAGATCACAAGACCGGTTTGACCTTGCGTCTAGCTTTTATTCAAAGTAGCCTGCCCTTATTCCTGGAAGTCGCATAATCCGATCAGGCTTGATCGAGCGATAAACGAGTACAGCTTCACTTCGATTCAGTAACTCCGTTTTAGAAGGTAAGAAGCAACATTTAGTAACTAGTAATACATTACATGCAGAAGCTTCGCGTCGGTCGTCAGAGGCAATAAGTTTAATTGATTAACTTACCAGAAATCATTGCACATACAGAACTATGTATTTCAATAAAACCAATAGATATTGGTTTTGGTGGTGTAACAGTTTCGAGGCACAAACATGGCTAGTTTATACATACATACATACATACATACTTTATTTATACACGTAAGAAACCATCAGTAATAGCATAACATTAAAAGTAAAATTTTAAAATCGTAAAAACAATACCTACTGCTTTACATGTTTGACGTGTCTTATAAGATTGTGATTACAATAGTGTATGTTTACGTAGTTTAGTTCTAAAAATATTAATTGTATCAGATAATCTGATATCCTCAGGCAATGAATTCCAAAGTTCAGCCCCGTTGTAGCAAATTCGTTTTTTGCCAAAGTTAGTCCGGGGTTGTGGCATAGATATTTTGGAACTCGCACCTCTCAGATCATATTTTAGGGCCGAGTTTCGTCTTTCAAACTTTTTAGTTAGATATGTGGGAGCCAGACCGTGCAGGGCTTTGTACATTAGGATAGCCTTTTGGGTGGCTCTCTGACTGTCGAGCCTTTTCCATTTGAGTTTATGAGCTCAAATGCTTCAGATAATGTTGAATAGAGAGATGATTACAGTAATTCACTAGTTCTAAATGAGGGGCTGATGGACGTTGCTGTATAGAGATATAAAACTTAATGGAACGACCTCTTTACCTGGGAAGGGCTGTTGCGCAATTGCGCGTAGCGCATTTAAGGGGCCGTCGACATATTCGAAATGCCCCGCTTAACGCACAACGGACGTTTAGGGGGGGAGGGGGTAAGGGCATGGACGTTAGTGTGGGGCATTTAGAACAAACACTTTTTCATCAATAGAAGTACACATTTTAATCAAACGTTTCTAGTCAGCTAGATCTACATTAGAGCGCAATTTCTGTTGAATTTCCCGGACATTTCAACAAGGTCTTTTGATTAGAAGTTTCATGAAATACCTCAAACCTCCAGGTAAGTGAAAGTCAGTTTTATAGTCGTGTCCGAATGGGTATTTTAGTCAAGCGCCTAAATGAGCTCGTACGGGAATTCGAGGTACTGACTGACTGTACAGTTGCAGCTATTAAAGCTTGTTTTATACTTTGTTTATAAGTGAACTCCCGTGTATTTCATTACTGTTCTTCCTGATTTAAAAAATGCATAAAACAATGGGTGGACGTTAAGGGGGAGGGGGGGGGAGGGGGTCTGACCTTAACGTCCGTTGTGCGTTAAGCGGGGCATTTCGAATATGTCGACGGCCCCTAAGTAAAAGAACAACCACAACCGGAAGAATGGTCTTAAAATTACAAACAAGAACGTCTTTGGACTTCAGTAACTAGACAAGGTAGAATTAATAAGCAGCTGGGGTAGAAGAAATATCGATCATATAAACCTAGAACGCCCTATAATTGAGTGTCCCAGAGAGAGAATAAGAGAAAGACATGTATCAAGGGCACCCAACGAGTACTTTTAAAAATTCGTTTGAAACCAGTTGTCTGAAGCTTATCTAGCCATTTTAAGGCGCCTACTATGTCTTTTGACGTTTTCTAGAAAGCTATTAGCTGTTCGGATTTTCTAGGTGGAAATCGCGTGGCCTACGAATTTGTTAGTAGTCTAGAACATAACAATAATTTTCTAGCCCAAGTAACTTCATGTTGCAAAGTTTTGTGGAGGTACGAATTTTTTAGGTATTCTTTTTTCCTGTTCTGACTCTCAGATCAGACGAGTTGGGACGTACGAATATTTTAGGGGAAACCTTTTAGTCTCCCTTTTCTTCTATAATTTTCTAGGGATTTAAAACAAATTTTCTAGCCAGTATTTCAGAAAACAATTTTCTAGGGACAATTTTTTCAAATCCGAAAGTTTAGGCTAACTTACTCTCCCGAACAGCTTTTTAACCGAAAACTTCGTTGGGTGCCCTTGCTGTATGCAGTATCGAATTACTAAGTCAACTTAAAACTAAACACGTACCTCTGCACGTACCGCTACCTCGCAGAAATTAGCAAAGAGTTTTGGAGACCACCAAGAACCAAGTATAAGTAGCCAGGAACGAGTACAAGAAGCTAGAGGGAAAATTAAAAGACAGAGCAATTAAAGCAACAAAAATAAATCAAAATTAGGTTATATATGTGCGCGTCTAGATTGATACGGTTTTAATAGCTGGTAACAGCATAGTCTATTTAATTGAAATCGATCGATCACTTCTTGATGAATGCATATACAGCTATTTCAAAAACCATTGTTGGTCAATTGGACCAGACCGGAAGGGATATGGGAATAGGACAGCAGTTTTAAATTCTGAAATACTAGTCATTAGTGAAACCCTGCCAGCTCTGCAGGATACGTCGTTATGCATCCGCAATTCCAGCAATGCCCAATCAAGTAGTTCGTTTACAAATATACACTGTTTGCTGCTGTGGACGAACAAAACAGTCACACTATTATTATAAAAGTATGTCATGTGGTTTTAATAAGCGTTTATTGTGTAACGTTAACCGCGTTGCGAATGATTATTTAAAGGAATGAAATATAACTATGTATTAATACCATTTTGCTCCGGGCGGCTCAATAGTATAATCATACAGCGGTAATACAAGTACAAAACAAGATGGCGTATCTACAAAACGACGAACGGAAACTAATGTCAATGAATAGATAGAGAAGTAGCACTTCTCTGCGCCTTGTTTATTTGCATGGAATTAAATTTGCTCAGTATATCATTATGGATGTGCCCGGGGTGGGGCATTTTCCTTACTTCTTTGGCTCCACTGTGGGGCATTTCAACACCTTGCTTAGACTAATGCCCGGAGGTTGTCCCGGAGGGGGGGGGGAGTGGGGCGATTGGCATTGGTGGAATTGACAAATGCATTAAGAACAGTGACTGAGTCCACGTGCATCTGGTAGGGTGCTCTTGCCGCTCTGTTCTGAGTTTTTGAAGCTATCAGCTAGTTCTTTGACATATTGCCCCAAACTACACGACAGTAATCAAAATATAGTGCACGATCAGTGTTTGATAAACCAACAACAATGTGTCGATCGACATTATATCTCATCAAATCTTCTCAAAAGCTTAAGACTATTTGATACTTTATCAACAATTTCGTTAACGTGCTCATTCCATTTAAGGTGTCATCTACGGTAACATCATGAATATTTGATGATTTAGCCAGACTCACTTCAAGATGTAGTTTCCTAATGCTTGAGTCAATATAACCCCCCACCCCGGGATATGGTGGGTATTTGTTTTTACCCTTGACCAAATAAAGACCAATTCCCCACTACCTGGGGCAGGATTTCCTCTACAAAATCTGCAAATATCCCCAACCCAGGGGAAGGGAGCAGCAACAATGAAAATAAATTAACTGAATGAGGTACGATATAGCTGTCGAAGCATTTATATTTTGCACACCGGCACTCTAAACTGTGAAAGGACTGGTGGTTAACCAGTCACAAAAGCAAACAAAACTTTGTAGTCGCAAAATTTCGACTAGTTTTAGCAAATACCTGACATCTACCACGTTTTAGCGACAAAAAATGATAGAATGTTGGGGGGAGGGGGGGTGAGGGGGTGAGGGGGTTTATATTGACTCAAGCATAACTTCAAAATGGGATCATTTGCCTTTCGTAAACGAAAGAGGACTGGGACCGAGTATGTAAATTTATTCGAATTAAAAAATAATCCCACCACAAGAAAGATCACATCAAAATTAGTGCGTTGACAGAATTTGCAGGTGTTTGGATCACTATTTTAAAAACACGAAGTTCCGGTATAAATTCTGGGGAGCCCAGGGGTTTGGTACCTTCAGTTGCCGAATCAATCTTTGTGATGCAAATCAACCGTGATGCTCCGCCACATGAATGTTTCGACCCCTACTAATTTCTTACCGCGCGAAATTCAAAACAAATAAATAAATGCTATTGGCAGTCATTAATGAGCAGCTATCTTCCATCTCTTCACTTTTTTATGGCTTGTTTAATTTTAAACCTTAAATCTAGCATTTCAAAGGAGAGGCTGATATGCTCGCTTCCTTCTTCACTCCTCAGCAATTTGAGGTTTCAAAGGAGTGAAAAGACTTGTTTAACGAGGTAGTCCTTTATCAGTTTACAAAATGGCATGGCTGGCAGCATTTAGCCGTTGGAATATACTCTAGCTTCGTTAAATTCGGGGTCAATTTATGTGCTCTAAAGGCCCGATTCAAACGTCGAACTTTTCATGCGCCGAACCTAATGAGATCAAAAGCAGCCGCCTAATTATCGGGCCTAAACCAACCGTTTGCGAACGCAGTATATTAAATTATTATCGCTTGTCCCTAAATTCAAAACACTACTAAAGCCCGGTTTCCATATGATCGCAGCGATCGTAGGATTGTTTTGTTCGGTGTGAATCGAAGCGCAAATTTATACGCAGAATAAAAGAATCCAGCGATCGCTGCGGTCATTTGGAAACCGGGCTTTACGGTTCATTTCATGTCAGGGCTATTTGAATGATGGTGTGGTAATGTTTTGGTATTTAGGGTACTTCTCGTTGCCAGGTAAGAATCAAACTTAAGGTGAAAATTACCTCATTGGATATTGTGCTTTTCGGTTGTCGCAAATATTTATATCTCCTGGCACTGCAATGATTTTTTATCTTCAAGGTGAAGTTTAATTCAATAGTTTTCCAGAACAGATATTAGACTATATAATGGCAAATCAGGAGGTTCGGTACCAAGTCGTTAATAAATAAGGTTTTCTTAAATTCTGAAATTTGTACATATGTGTACAAATACCATGTGTGAACTGCATGTGTGTGTTTATACCCTGTCGTATACGTATATATATCGTTTTTAATTGTATTCTTGCATACGCGACCACATCAGCAATTGTGCTGCGTTTAAACAAATCGTGTTTAAATAAAGGTTTTTGTATTGTATTGTATTAGAGCGGTGAGTAACTCTTTTAGAGCGGTTATCTTCGAGTGTCGAAAATACTAAGTGATTGCTTTGGTTTTGCGTTTGGTTAGCTTTTCTATAGCGATACTTACTGTTTGTAAACACTCGTCATTTATATATTTGCATATATTATGTGGTTGGCCAAAAAATCCTCGTGTTTGTATGAGTGTATGACAACTTGCGATTTGGGCCTCACAAAATACATCTAAAGTCTCAATTCTGCTTCCAAATCTTAATTCTTTTGTAAGGAGCATATAAGCTTCGATGAAAGTGCTTGCTTGCATTTTGGAAGAACGAGAAGAGTTATTTGGCGATAAATAAGCACCGACCTGTGATATTTTATAAGCAACTGACTGGGTTCACGCTCGTTTCTGCCAACCACAGAATTCGCTATTATCGCACTTCGGCCATCTTGGATTGAAAGCGAGGCTTCCGGGTTGTCGGTTACGTAGCGCTTACTATTTGCTCTGGTTTCGATGAAAAAGCTATTTCATCTCCACTTCTGTAATAATTCCAATTGTACAAATAATAGTCAGAAAATTAAAGAAGATCTAGGGATTCTTTTCACATATTTGATTCCAATGAACAGCTCTAAAAGCGATGGAGTTTGAAAATACGCGGAGATGTCGACCTATACTTCAGACATCGATAAAATATCCAGTGAGTAAAAAACAGCTGATTATAAAATACTTCTTCGCTTAAATAAGTGTGACAGGTTCCCCCAGACTAACAGATAGCAGAAGTCCATTTTCTATACGTAAAAAAACAAGAGAGAAACCTCACTGCAGTATACCCTGCCACTTCAAATGCAATGATCACTTGAAAACCTGTGAAAAATCCTTCATAATTTTATAGCTTGGGTGTACTCGTTCTAGGAATGATTTGGGTTGGAAATGGTTAGGGTTTTTGGCAAATTTTGGATTAGGTTTTTAAAATTAGAATGTTTGTATGAGCTGGATTTGAGAAAATGCATTATCAATGAACAAAATGGTTCACTTGCATATGGATGGCTGCATGATAACATTGCATTCAGGTACTGTAACTATATCATATATTATACATAATATGGCTCCTGATACATATATCATATGTATACCAGGTAGTGTATGTTAAGATGATGATAATGACAGTATTACTGACTTGCAATGTTGGGCCATTATCAACAAATGGCTACTTGGAAATTGACCAAAATTACCTGTAGAGAAACCGAGATATGGGTCATTTGACCATGTACAATGATGATATTAATGCAAAACAATATTGATGTTGACAACAGTGCTAATAATGGCAATAAAAATTGCAACAATGACTACCTAATTGTTTTTAAATCACCTAACTTTAGTTTTCGAACTTAATTGTACAATTATTTTAATTTCCGTAATTTATAATTGAAGTGAATATTAATCTAGATATTCAGAATCAGCTGATCAGGTTGGAGTCTGGCAGGGTACAGCCTACTTTTAGTTGAGCAATACTGTAACATTATCATCAGGCTGGATATAGCCAATGGGTTAGGCCTTGTATGTCTCGGTAGTAACTATTTTGTAAACCAACTATCTCGTGCTTTATTTAGGGGAGCAGCCAATTACTAACAATATACCATCCAGCTTTTGTATCACTATTAATATTATATTTCAATCATGTAAATAAATTGTAACATATTAAAATATATTGTAATAATAATTTATATTATGTTAATAAATACTGCCAGACCCCAACACTGTCTCAGTTGTCTGTTTTGGTATATTACAACATTTTGTACAATATATTTTCTTCTGCCATAATCATTGCAATGATGCAGCTATGTTTTTTTATAACCTACATGTAGCTGCTAGCTGGATGGGTACTCCAGCATCATTTACATCCTTTTTATCAATTTATTATAATTAATATTATTTCTTTCCCAAGCCAAGCCACAGAAATTATGGAGGATAGCTTGATTTGAATTTATTCACAGATAGAGCAGATTTTTTTAACCCTGTTTAATAAAATCGAATAGACCTAAATAACAGTCAGGTTACTGGTAAGTAAAATCAGTCCAAACTCCAAAATATTATTATTATAAGTAATGGCATGGCATGAGGTAAATTAGTTATCAAATTTCCCCCGAGAGCTGAGGGAGGATTTATGGCTGAGGGGGGATTAGGGAGAATTTGCATAAATCCTCCCAAGGGTCAAGGGGAAATTTAATCACTAGCTAATTTCATGGTATTACTTTGTAATACTATTATCACTGACTAATGAAACTAGTCTCAAAGGACTTTAGTTTTTCTCTGCCTAAACTAAAGTTACCATAGTTGAGTTTTTTTAACATTTTGTTATGCTTGATTGAGCACCATTGGTTGAACTGGACCCTGCAAGTGTGTTGATTTTGTGAAGAATAAATAAAATGTAAAAATAAAATGTAATATGTGGCTGACTAAATATTCCAGGAGCACGCATAGAGTTTAATCATGTCATGTTTGTGGTTTTAAGTATAATTATCTCACATGTATGGAAGAAGCGGGTTTGACAAATGAAGAGAAGACCTTTCTTGAGCCATAAAATAGGTAGGATACAGGGTTGACAGGCATTCATGCGCTCTGCTAGGGACTAATTTTTATAATGACCTGCCATAATCCTCATCAGCTTGCAATTGCCCTTCTAATTTTCATTCTTGCAATATGTCAACGAGAGAAAATTAGAACAAGTATCCATGCAGCTGATGAGGGAATTTAGAGTTTAAATGTCCCTGAACAAACAAAGAAAGCTGAGGTGATCGTGGTATTACTAAGAAAATCACACATGAAAATCCCAGATTAACTAATAAATAAACCTTCATTTCATACCAGAAATTTGACAGTGATAAATATCATTGCATAACACCCATGACCATTCTAATAAAACCTCCCAAAATATTTCCCTTTGATTCAGTACAAATACATGTGATATATAATATATTTTACATCAAAATTATTATTCACACATTAAAACTTTAGTATGATGGTCATGACACTTTCAAAATTAGTGCCAATTTATTATCTGAGTGGTGTGCAAAGTACACAAGTCTTATTCGTAAAATGAAAAATAACGATAAACGTGAAAATAGTCCCATGTACATTAAAAATTATCAAAATATAATAATAGAGGGTGGCTGGTGCGACAGAGCGGAAAAACGGAGCGCATGCGCACTAGCTACTTTATTAAAAGTGAATCAAGATGGTCGCCGAGTGGGAGTGGATTGTAGCTCTTTTTCAGGGACCTCTCACAGCTCAGGAAATACCACGATTACTTTTATTACTTCACACCATGGACTGATATTCTTCAGTGACTTCTCTGAGCCCAATTAACACATAATCCACACCACTGAAAGAACGCTACAATTGCTCGTTTAACCACAGGCAGCCCAATCTCAAGATTTGTGTATTTATACGCTTACAAATATCGCTTGAATAGTTCATATTATAAATCCTTCCAAAACACGTATGTTAGACAAATAAATACACGACTTCACCCTACAATATTTCAGTTGTGGTTATTCATACCTCTGAGCTCTTCTAGGGTCGTTTCCGCTGTTTTTTTTCGAACCTCTTTCCCTCACCTCCTAATATAATGAAAAGGCCACGTAGGTGCGATATGTCACCTTAATATCATCTAGTATCTGATATTTTTCATGAAATATTTTAGAAAGAAATATCCGATATTTATAGTGGAAGTGAAGAATATCGATATGTAAGATACTATTAGATATTTCTATTTTAGATCTAATATTATATTAATATCCTGTAGTATCTCATATTTTTCATAAAATATCTTAGAAAGAGATACCTTTTTCTAAAATATGTCTAATTAGAAAACAGTCGATAATATCGAATATCAACCTCCTTCACAGAGAAGAGAGACCTTTATCTAATAGATATGTTGTAGTTCAAATATATACATTGGTTTAAATATGTTTAAACCAGTTAATGTTTTTGGAAAACTTTAAAACTGGTTTAATTTTTTTTTAAAGATTAACTGACTGGTTCATAAATTTCAACTAGGTTTTTTTCAAGATAGTGAAAAGGGAACTCACTAAGGTTAGGTTTATTTAAATTGTGGGTTTGGATTACAAATGTAGTTCACAGGACCATTGAAGAAGCATTATTTCAAAAAGATTAATCTGGTTCATAAACTTCAACTAGTTTTTTTTTCAAGATAGTTAAAAGGGAACTCACTAAGGTTGGGTTTATTTAAATTGTGGGTTTGGATTACAAATGTAGTTCACAGAACCATTGAATAAGCATTATTTTTCGACTAGACTGCAGAAAACCCCACCACGTAATCTACGTTACAGGTCGACAGTCAACGTACGTGTTCACGCGTTGTCACGGTGGAACATATACATGAATCGAGTTGGTGTGAGGGTCAACACGTCAACGAATAAAATACTCTGTCTCGCTGAATATCTTTGTAATACAATCAACCGCAGTCTACTCGTTGGCGCGATGACTCGTTGACATGAATAAAGTGTACTCTATATATTACTACCTTCGTTCTACAATCAAGATGCTTGAAAAGTCTCCTGCAAAGTCATGCTTGCTTGACCCTGTGCCTGCACACATTATGAAGCAAGATCTTGATTTTCTCGGTTCCTCAAGTTACTAAAATCATCAATGCATCATTGTCTGAGGGCGTGTTCCCTTAGCTTCGTCTCTAAAAACTGGCATCATACAACCATCCCTGAAAAAGTCCAACCTTGACCAGAAGAAATGTTCAAGTTACTGTCCGATCACAAATATAACCTTTCTGTCTAAGTTACTAGAACGGGTTGCCTCTACACAGACGATGAACTACCTCTTGGGGAATGGTCTGCTTGCTAAATTCCAGTCAGCATATAGACTATTTCACAGTACGGAGACATCAATGCTATGCGTGATGAACGTCATTCTCCGCGCCATCGATTCTCGGCGTGAGGAGGGCTTAGTTTTGCTTGACTTATACTCCGCATTCGACACGATTGACCATGCTCTCCTTCTGGAGAGACTTCAGCATCGTTATGGGATCAGAGGCACAGTGCTAGCATGGTTCCGGTCATACCTCACTAACAGAGTACAATCAGTCAATGTCGGGAATACCGTCTCCACCAGCAAGACAATACAGTATGGCGTACTAGATGTTCTGTACTGTGGCCGCTTTTGTTCTCCCTGTATTTCGCACCGTTGAAGGATTTGATCAAGGCGCATAACCTCGATTGCATGATGTATGCAGATGACACCAAACTCTATGTAACTGTTAACTCTACATGTGATCGATCTGCTACATTAGCCAAATTGGAGCTATGTGTTAAAGATATCTTAATCTGGTGCACCGCCAACAAACTCGCGTGTAATCCACGTAAAACAGAGATCGTCCATCTCTCATCTCGGTTCATACAGTGTGAGCCGATGCCAGGTATATCCATTGATGGTACTATCATTGCTCCGGTTCCTGTCGCCCATGATCTTGGCATTGCTTTGGACAGTCACCTTATACTGACTACTCACATAAACAACATTTGCAAGTCAGCTTCTTTTGCTATCCGTAACATTGGAAGAATTTGCAAGTATATGTGTCAAGGAGACTGTTAGAAGTTGGTGCACGCTTTTATTACTTCCCGTCTGGACTGTTGCAACAGTATTCTGTTTGGGCTACCTGACTCTGAAATAGCTAAGCTACAGCGCTTACAGAACACTGCCGCTCGGCTAGTCGCTAAAACAAAGAAATCAGAACATATCACCCCTGTACTCCGTCAACTCCACTGGCTTCCAATTAGATCTAGAATTAGTTATATAAGGTTCTATTAATCACGTATCAAGCTCTCCATTGTCTGGCCCCGGATTATATTTCTGATCTGCTACAGAGATATAAGCCAGCCCTTACTTTAAGATCATCTAGTTATAACTTGTTGTCCATACCAAAGTCAAATACTGTGTCTTATGATGATAGAGTGTTCTCAATCTGCGCTCCAAGACTTTGGAACTCTCTTCCGTCTAACATCAGGAGTGCCGACACTGTTAATGTATTTAAATCTAAGTTAAAGACTTTTCTTTTTAAATAGCTTGCTCGATATCACTAGAACACGTGTAAGTAGATAGTTTTTATTATTTTTAGTTTATTACCATCACTGCATGATATTGTAAGAGCATTGAGTGCTGTATAATGCTCCTAAAACGTATGTATGTATGTATTATTATTATTATTATCAACCGCAGTCTACTTGTTGACACGATGACGCGATGACGCGTTGACATGAATAAAGTGTACTCTATATATTACTACCTTCGTTCTACAATCAACCGCAGTCTACTCGTTGAAACGATGACGTGTTGCAAATTACGTTGACTCGACATTCAGTTCTCTACATTGACTGTCAGGTATTCCACCCAAGCTTGCTGTGGTGGTGTATTCTGCAGTCGTCCCGAGATTGTGTTAGGATTGAGTTTGCTTGGAGTGGAGTGTTAACTGGCTTTCATAAATCTGCTTGTTAGTGGCCCTAATGTTCGGCATGGAAACGGCAAAGTGAAACAGAAATGTTGAAAACTTTTTGAGTTATTTCTGTGTAGTTCTCGAATATTTATCAGTCCATATTTGCGTCTTTTCACATCCACTGTGGGCGATTCTTTGATGAAGGAACAAGAGAATAGTAGGGTGCTATATTATCTCTTCCTTGCTCTGTGGGTTTTTTCTCCGGTTTATCTCCCTCCACAAAAACCAACATGCTAAATTCCAATTCGTTCTGTGAATTAGCTGGTTCCTGACTTGGATCGATCAGCCCTTACGGTTGTTTCATGTGCTGTTAGAAATTCAGAGTTTTTTTAAGCCACTTCTTTGTTGTCTGGAGTTAGAAGTTGTTATTTGCACACTTCCATTTTCTTCTAGTCAGTGTTTTATTCCAATTGGAAAGCAGACGAGTCTAACGGATATTACGAGGAGTTACTTCAAGATCCTCGGCACTTGTTACTTTAAGATACTGTTTACCTATTTCGTAGAAGTTTTCTTCTAGATAAAATGTTGAGGTGGATGATGGAGAAAGTAGAGGGGAGGGGTGAGGATCCAAAAAAACATTTTGTAGGGGAGGGGTGGGTGGAATTGTTTTATTTTAAATCCCCCCAACAAAATTAAATTAAATTAAATCCCCCCAACAAAATTAAATTAAATTAAATCCCCCCAACAAAATTAAATTAAATTAAATTAAATTAAATTAAATTAAATTAAATTAAATTAAATTAAATTAAATTAAATTAAATTAAATTAAATTAAATTAAATTAAATTAAATTAAATTAAATTAAATTAAATTAAATTAAATTAAATTAAATTAAATTAAATTAAATTAAATTAAATTAAATTAAATTAAATTAAATTAAATTAAATTAAATTAAATTAAATTAAATATCAACCTCCTTCACAGAGGAGAGAGACCTTTATCTAATAGATATCTAATTAGAGAATATCCGATAATATCCGAAGTAGTATTAGTAATGGCGGTCCTAATTCACATCCTTATATAAGCCCCCACTTTTCCCCTGCTAAGGACCACCACCCACACAAATTTTGTTGTTCCAATTCACCTCCCTATATAAGCCCCCCGCGGCTTCGGAGCAGCTCCCACGGATGGACCCACCGATCTCAGAAAATTTATAATTTTTCAATTAGAGATGCGTC
This sequence comes from Actinernus sp. WN-2022, assembly GCA_030867875.1. Taxonomy (NCBI): domain Eukaryota; kingdom Metazoa; phylum Cnidaria; class Anthozoa; order Actiniaria; family Actinernidae; genus Actinernus; species Actinernus sp. WN-2022. Next base: position 23,663,552 of record JAOWCC010001501.1, read on the forward strand.
GTTCTAATGTATATCTGAGATACCAAATTATAAAAATGGCCAACATATTATGCCTCCCAATATAAATCTTGACTAAGATCGTAGAGTATGCAGGCCCTACATCGTTTGCAAGCATTGCTTCGACTTCGAAGTATTTAAACGATGCAGCATCCCTAGCGCGATACAAAAACGTAGACCGGAAGTTCAAGATGCGTGTATTATTGTTTGGTTTGAGGTCTGCTTGCAGCGATAACGAGCGGGACGATTTGGTTAGGATCTTCGATGCTTCCGCAAATGACGCTGAATGCGTTTTTGACGCTATAATAGCTGCCAGTATGCATGGTCATCTCGATGTCGTTAAATGGCTAGCCAATCGCTTCCACCTCACCGTAGATGATGAATGCGTTGTTGATGCTATGCTAGCTGCCAGTATGCATGGTCATCTTGATGTCGTTAAATGGCTAGCCAATCACTTCCACCTCGCCATAGATGGTGAATGCGTTGGTTTTGCTATAATGAATGCCAGTGTGTGTGGTCATCTTGATGTCATTAAATGGCTAGCCAATCACTTCCACCCTACCATAGATGATGAATGCGTTGGTGATGCTATACTAACTGCCCTCCTAAATGGTAATCTTGATGTCGTTAAATTGCTAGCCAATCACTTCCACCCCACCATAGATGATGAACGCATTGTTGATGCTATACTAAATATGACAATAAATGATATCTGAGTCGTCAAATGGCTAGCTAATCGCTTCCAGGCCACTATAGAGGATGATTTCGTTAATGATGCTATATCAAGTACCAAAACGGCTAATTCGTGAGAACGACATCAGTTGATATGTACTCATTCAAGAATTCAGTCTAAGGCCGTAAGAAGAAAACAATTTAATGATGAAAAAAACCAAAAAACCAAAATACCAAAACTGGTGTCACCAGAACCTCTCTAGGAACCCACTTTCACCTTTTTCCTTCTTTCTTCTTTTTGTTCCTAGGGAGGTTTTTATTTATTTGCCGGGCCCGGCTTTTTCACTGTATTCGTTCTACTGTATTCATTCTACTGTAGTTGTTCAGCTTCTGACCACATTTGGTTCTCACACAGGTATCTTGTACTCTGGCCGCTGATTTCTACTGTATTCATTTGGCTTACTTTAACTTCTGCCACATCGACAGACGCGCTACGATTTGTGGGGGGCTGGATCTACCACGTATAGCCCGTGGGATTCGAACCCTGAGCTGAAAGGGCCTCCATTTTCCTTTCAGCCCAGAACCAAACCGTGAGGCTATAAGTGCTAGACGAGATATTTTGTTTTAAACACCTGCACACCGGTGCGTCAGAATTAATTCGTATGAAGCACCTGCCGATAAAAAATTACATATAAGCCAAAACAACACGGTAATTTATACGGATTAAGTGCAGCTGCTTTTAGCGAAGTTGAAATGAAATCCACGCCGGTTTTTTTCGAAGGAGATATCTATTCTTACCCCACTAGACTGCCAAGTTTTGCCCTCATCTCCTTTCGGATCTCGGATCGAAGTCCTTCTACGTTTTTTGACTCTCTTTCTTGTCTGTTTTTTTGCCGTATTTCGAGTTTAAGCGTCTCATATTTCCTTTTCTCATCAATAACGCTTCCGAACTCGGCTTCTGAAATGTTACCATCGGCTAGTGCTTTTGAGACTTTGACTTCCACGGAATTGGCCTTAGCTTTTGCCAACATAACGGTCTTTTCATGCTTTGAGACGCGAACGCCAAGTTTCTTGCTAGCGACAGCCGTCAAAGACGAAATGACAGCACAAAGGAATCCCACGGATCCTAGAGGAATACCCACAGGTATCCCAATTCCCGTAAATGTTAAACCTAACGCTGTAGCAGATAGTGCACCACTCAAGCTACCTGTGGCCACAGCGACCCCATGAACAATACCACGCACTCGGGTATATTTTTTACGAACTACTTCGTAGTGCTTTGCCTGCTGTTCGAGTTCGGTAAGCGTATCACATACTTTCTGCAGTCTAAAGCTCGATACATTATCGCTAAGTTCCTTTATAGCTCCTGATGGATAAATATTTGGTGCTGTTGGAATTGTTTGAATCGAATCGCTTGCCATCATATGCGTTATACTTAAGCAATACCTATCTTTAATATGTAGTGCAGAGGCTGATCATGAAAGTCGATCAAACGCCCTGTCCTCTTACGTACGGATAAACGAATGCTATTCGAAGGTCGTGCATCTATTTCTATGGGATGCAGCACTGAGTACGTAACTCGTTGGAATCTATTACCACGAACCTGGATACATGCAAGAGTTTGCGAGGGTTTGGCCTCAGTTTCTTTTCTCGTAACATTGAGGGAGCTGTGGGGATCCACCAGATCACAGCAGATATACATCTCTTGATAGGTTTTCATGGTATAGGAGTGTGTACTTGGTTGGAACCCAACTCGATCCATATCAGATATTTCTCTACAAATTCTTAAAAGATTGCATAGTGAGTCGGACATTTGGAACCTCTTCAAGATCTGCAGCGATTTCTCCCCAAGTTCGGGTTTTTCGACGAACTTTAAAGCGCTATTGTCGATTGCAGGCTTGAAGAACCTTATCACTTCGCTAAGATCGTAATTTCCAATAGGTATACGGTATTTTTGGGATCGCGTGCCATTGTCTGACCACCAACTAAAAACACCCTCGGTCTTCAAATTGTACCAGCTGTTTGGAATAGTAGCCTCGAGGAGGGCTATACTCCGTATCTTCATAGGCTCTGGAAGATACACAGTGTGGTCAGACGATGTGGTGGTGACATTTAAGATTACCATATCGATATATTAAAGGCTGAAGATTACTTCGATGTACTAACATATATTACTAACTTCAATAGACATGGCAACAACCGCTGAGGAAAACGCGAAGGTTGCAGCATTGAATGCAGATTTGTTGGTGAGGTTCAAGAGAAAATACCCACATGCAGATTTTCATCAGTTCTATGCCTCTACAGAAATAAATGGTCCAGGCAAATATTCGACAAGCATTTGGTTTCGAGATGGGAATCATGGCTATGTGGTCTATGGTGACGATGTCTACGAACTACCTACAGTCACCCAAGAACGTATCAATGATGCACTGCAGGGGGGTTTCCCATCTCCATTCAGAAAGACAAAGGTAAAGTATCCAGTTCCAGCTGATCCAAAAGACATAGTTCCTATCCTACGAACGCTCAAGATCTACGTAGCGAAGGATCGGTTCTTCACGCTGACGCCGCGAGATATCTTTCAAGAGCTGGTACAAGGTTTCTATACCGCGAAACAGGCGCAGGTATGGTTCGATGCTCAACCAATGAGGCATTGGCAACAACAGCTATGCTTCGTCCTTTGGTGCGCGACAGCAGGGTGTGGAGTGTCGTTCGACGACCATCTTTCAGATGATGCACCAATCATTGACAACGTTAGGAGCTTTTACCGCTTCCATGTGTACTATACGATCAGGCGATTACTTTTCGAATTAGGCGCCCCACTTCCTAGAGATTCGGCTTTCGATAAGAACAACAACGTTCCATGGAGTTCCGTCGTATACGACAGGCTTAGGATAGAGTTTGAAGTTGATAAAGTTGATTTTAACTTTCGTCGAGGGGCCAATGGAGGCTTAGGGGACGCCTACAGATACAACAATGGAAAGCTGGTGAATGCTGAAGATGCGTGGGGACGCGACACCACATTCACTGCAAAGTGGCCATCTGGCTCAGTTGAGTTTTCTGATACGAACCACGACCTTCCATTGCAGTTCTTTCGCAACCACGCGGTAAAGAATCAACACAATTGGTTTGTTCTACAAGCTAGTCACGGATTGACGAGAGGTGGGCTAGCACGAATCAACTTATCTGCAATGGTCTACGTATATTGTATTCTAGGTCCCCAAGCTTCTTAACGCAATTCAATCATAGGGACTTCAACCTTAGCTCTCAATGTTCAGGCTGATTGTGGTAAGCTATTGGAAGATGTCATTGAGGAAACGAAGGTTAATAGCCTAGTACGTTATCAAAAGGCTTTACAGCTAACACGCGTTCGTCTTGACCTGGCAGTTGCCAAGGACTTCTTGTTAATACCCAGCCGTATGATTATTAACAATGAGAGCATATTAGGTTATAACAACGAACTACAATTGGCATCCACATCCAGCATCCACTTTGGAATAAACGACCATATCAACCACAAAGAAAAGCCCCCGAAACCACCAATGGCATATGAAAGGTAGTTCACAAAAGAAAGATCTACCACATCAAGATGTTGTTGCTGTGAAGCAGCCTACCCCCCAAGTAACGCAACCCCATAGTACTGATGCCGTTGTATCACAACACGAGATCAATTTGGGGCTGATGGTTGCCACCGCAGCTGGAGCCGCATGGATGTTATTTCGCTAACGCCGCCGCCCCGACTTAAATTGCTCTATTACGATCACAACTACAGCTACGATCAACATCCAGATGTTCTTTGCTAAGAATCCTAATACCTCGCCAGCCGTGCGAAACAAAAAGCTAGCGATTGCCCCAACCAATCCAGGCAGAATCTGCCCTAGCTTCTTTCCTAGACTTTTCAACGCATTGCTGACCCCCCTGACAACGTTAGCAAGGCCCCTAGATAGCATGGAAGCCACGACACCAATCACGGTGCCTGCAGCAATCGAAATTCCAAGCACTCCAACACCATACTTTTTGAAGATAGCCTTTACGCGGTCTCGCATGGACATACACTCTTCGATGTTTTCAATACTTGACTTAATCTCCTGTATTCGGTCGTCTATTTTCGCCACTCCTTCCTTTGCTGCTGTACGTTCTGTCGACCCCTGTTTGGATGACTTCACGGTTTCTATTTCCTTAGCTCTTTCTTTCTTAAGTTGGTCGACCTCCTCTTCTTTTTCCTCGATCACCACGTATACGAGCGTTTTAGGTAATTTTTCATTGATATTACCTTTGGCGTCATACAGCTTGTGGTATTTGGAACCAGATTTGTTTAGTCGCATCACGACCTCTTCGTACTCATTCAAGGTAGCAGTGAACTTGGTAGTGTCTACGTTTGGATACTTGGCATGGATGCGTTTCCAGGCCCTATTGGTCAGATCGGTCTTTTCGGCTAGTATCTGTTCCTGAGTTTTATCCTCCGCGGTATTGCCGCTTGGTCCTGCACCTTCATCACCTAGATTCTCCAATTCGATGTACTCAGGTGAGTTGCTCCCCAATTTAGCCCGTGCTTTCCAAAGCCTATCCTGAAAGTCTTGGGATCTATCTCCTATTTTGGTCTTTAATTTATCCCACCAAGCACTTCGGTCTTCATTTTTATCTTGGATAAGCGCATTATTTATATCAGCTTGACCTTCCTCAGTCAAAGGATCGAAGTCCGCATCCTCGGCCATATTGAACAATAACTATATATATCCACATATTCAACATGATATCGTCGAAGTTAGTTCCTGCAAAATCGCTCAGAGCGCCTATGGGGTTGAAAGCTCGACGCATCGTATATAGACATACCTTCACATCATCGTCAGCCCATCCAGGAGAGACTCTCTTTGTGAAAGTACCAACACTAGAGGAAAACATTGTCCTCGTCCCGGGTAGTCTCGCGCTCTTGGCTGACCTTAAGTTGTCTGGTGGGCATGTCAATAACAGAGTGGTGGCTAATGTCGGGCGTTGTCTGGTCTCGCGTAGAGCTTTCAAAATAGGAGCTGAAACAATAGAAGACATTGCCCGACCAGATCTCCTACAGACATATTCCGACCTCTGTCTGCCTACTATAGAGCGAGATGCGCGTGTGGGACAAGGCATTCAAACAGAGAACACTAACAAGCTACGCTCGAATGCTGGTGACAGAGGCACTTCAGATGCTGGAGAAAATTCGCTCCTAGCCTCCTATGGCTCGAAATATCGAATCCCACTAGATGTAGACATTCTGACACAACATGGAGCTCTCTATCCCTATGCCCTTCACAACACTATTTCGATCGAGTTGACTCTATCACCTGCTATCGACGTGGTGGTAGGATCGGACACTACCAAGATAGGCACATACAAGCTAAGCAATATCCAGCTAGAGTACGAAGTTATCGAGAGTGAAACTATCGCCAATCAAGCAAAAGATGAATATGCCAGTGGCGCTGTCTTCCTGTTCAGTCACGCTGTTCACTTCAGAACCGTACCTATCAACAAAGCATCCGACACTCTGATATCTCAGAACGTTAATGTTCCAAGGCTGTCCTTTACTGGACTGCTCCTCCTCTTCGTGGCACCACACACCCACGGCACGCGAGACAGCGAGGCGTTTGACAATCCAGGAATCACGAAGGTCGAGATCGATATCAATGGAATTCCAAACAGTCTCTTTCCTGGAGGCATGCTACCACCAGACTTCTGGGAGGCTGCCAAGGGATGGTTTGGCGCTGGACAAACGTCTATGACCCCGACCAAGTTCTACAATAATAAATTCGCTATCCTGGTTGACTGCCGCACTGCAAAGGATCCAGTTGTCCATGGTGATGGCTTGGGTCAAACAGGCAGTGGAAAGAACATCCAGATCCACATCCATAGGACTGGAGGCAGTGGAATTGTGAACATGCACATCTTCGTACTTGTTGATGCTCAGCTCACGATATTGAACGGAGCGCTGCAAAATATATCATACTAGCTTTGACATTAATGTAACCATTAGTATGGATGCTTTAGTAACTAAAATCCCATTCAACGCTCTCGTAGTGGGACCAACGAATTGTGGAAAAACAGCATTCCTCATAGAGCAGCTTCGTGGAGCATTTCGTGGCAAGTTTGACTATATAGTACTCATATGCCCCACGTATGCCCACAACACTACCTATCGTGGATTCGCCCATCTAGATCCCCACTTCTTTGTCATGTGCCCCTCGCAAGATGCCATCAATGCCGCGCTACATGTTTGTTCCACCTTTTGGGCAAGCACCAATACTCTTTTGATACTCGATGATTGCGCTGCATCGAAGGATGTCAAGAAACGAACTGACAAGCTCGTGGAGATGGCCTTTTCCGCTAGACATATAGGACTATCTATTTGGGTGTTAACTCAACAGTTGACAAGCATATGCAAACCCTTTCGCGAAAACGTAGCTGTGGTCGTGGCCTTTCATACGGCGTCAACTCTTGATGCCAAAGCACTCTTTGAGGACTACGGTGGGGGGTTGAAGGTGGATGAGAGGAAAATGTTGACCTCAGAGCTCAAGGCCCACAAGTTCGCTCGCACATGTTTCTGTCTCCGCCATCCTTTCGAAGTAGTATTAGAGCTGCCCGCACCCGAAGTATACTTCAATGGTATACCATGGAGGAAGAAATCAAAGAACTACTAGGAGAGCGCGCCATCGTTTGTCCACCGATCGTACTGGACCATCCTGCCCAATCAGAGGGGGTTGAAGATCGTAAGGAGGCGCTTGCAATTCTAGCAGCAATGGGTACAACAAAAGAATACCTAGGGCATGACTTTTCTCTAGGAGATCTATCTAAACTGCCTGAGAAGGACGTTATACGTTTACATAGTAGGTACCAGGCCGTAGTAGCAAAGCAAATAACAGGTTGTCTAGTAAACGGAGCACTGCGCCTAGCAACTCGTGCAGTTGGGTATGTAGTTCGACTAGACAGCGAACAAGCACTTCTCCTAGATCTACAAGAAGACCACCTAGTTCGCAACGAGATATCTGCTGTGGCCGGCTTGTTGTCTCTTAAAGCAGGTCGCTTTGTGGCTCTAGCTAGCGCCTTGTTCCACGTAGCTGACCATGTAGTTCCACCTAGCACACCATGCGATCAACCTTTTGAAGACTCGAAGTCTACTGATATACATGATGGAGGAACAACAAGATCGGATAACTGCAGACCCACTGAAGACTGCGCCTGAAAAAAAGGCCAAAGATCCAAAGCGCGTTGCTGCTGGAAAAGCACTGGCAGAAAGCAATCGCCGCGCTAGAGAGGCGTTGGGTCGCGAAAATGAGCGCGAAAAGGAACACACTATTCATTCCGAAGGTAGTAGTAGTCGGGACGACGGAAGCTGGTACGATAACGTGTCTGCCAACACTACGCTATCAGCCATTGGTGTAGGTATCGCGTTGGTTGGGCTGTATTATCAGTATAAGGGCAGCAACAATACGACACCCCACGCTACCCATTCCGAAGAAATACGCGAAACAAGCAGTAAAGCTGAAAGCAAAGCTAGAAGCAAAGAGTTGCCTGTCATGGAATAGCATTTGAAGCTGTCGACATTGTAGATATATGTTTGATGGCAGAGAAAAAGAAAAAAACAAAGTGGTAGAAGCAATATTTGATGCTGCTATATTGGCTGGAATAGCAACTGGTATTGGTTGGGTTGTAAAAAAGGCAATAAAGGAGTCCATGCTTGGTGATCCTTCATTAGGCATCTTGAATTACGTGAAGTGGACGGCCGTATTGGCTGGTAGCATTACCGCCCAAAAATATCTCGAAGACCAAGGGATCGTACCCGTCGATTTGTAAACGATGGTAACGATTATCGCAGCGGGTGCCTTCGCTTTAGCAAGCCTTGGTGCTAAATACCTCGACCAATATATTTCTGGAAGAGACCCAGAGGAGACTAATATAGAGATCGAAAGGCATGATAGAGCCATTGAGAAATATAAGGCTGATGTGGCTGCATATGAAGAACGACGAGAAAAACTATCTGACTGGGTCCAAGAGCAGGAACGTAAGAAATACTATGCTGCCAAGGATCTAACCAATGCGGACCGCGCCCTTGCGCTATACAATACGGTACACGTGGGGCTACACCGCATACGTACACAGGACATGAAGAAGCCTCACTTTTCCGACTACTACAGGCCTTCGAGTTCACAGAAAACTACCGAATTGGCGATCGTAGGTGGTGGGACGCTCGCTATAGGATACATTGCTAGTCGGTTGCTTTAAAAATGGTTTTAGGGCACAAAAAAGGTGTTCGTTTTGGAGCCTCATTGTTGTACTACATATATAATGGATGCTATCTTCTACGGTCCTGAGGGATACTGGAAGGGTTACGCTGCAATTGGCAAACTAGCAGTTGCAGCAAAGGTATCTGAGGATGCAGCTAAGAGTTGGTTGGAGAAACAGTCTTTATGGCAGATATACCTACCGCCACCACGATATATCCCGCGACCACATTGGACTGTATCGAAACCAAATGAGGTACACCAAGCTGATTTGATATTTCTACCTCATGATAGGCCTGGGCGTGGGCGAAAGCTATATAAATATGCTTTGGTGGTGATTGACGCTGCTTCTCGATATAAAGAAGCTGAGCCTCTGGCCTCGAAAGATAGTAGCGAGGTGTCTACAGCCTTTGAACGAATCTACCGGCGCAGTCCACTAGAATGGCCAAAAACGCTGCAAGTAGATCCTGGTAGAGAATTCATGGGGCGTATGTCTGAAACTCTAGAACTACATGGTATAAAAGTCCAACGAAGTGATGCTGGTAATCATAGGGCACAAAGTTTTGTCGAACGAGCAAATAGAACACTAGCCGAGAGGTTGTTTGGATATCAATATGCGCAGGAAATGGTACTCACTTCTGAGGGATCGGATGCGCGTAGTAGAGAATGGGTCCAGCGTTTACCAGCAGTCATCAAAGCAATGAATAGTGAGGTGACTAGACTTACTGGAAAGGAGCCTTCGAATTCTGTAGTGGCACAGCAAGTCAATATCAAAACTCCTATATATTATAGAACTATTGGATTGAAAGAAAAGCGGTTGCCATTCGACGTTCTAGTTCGATATCTATATGCACCTGGAGAGTTGGAAGGTGGAGCTAAGCGAGCAACTGATCCCGTGTGGAGTTTACAGACATATATTATTTCGCGTAGTGTGATATCTTCAAACCAACCAGTTCTGTACTACCTTGCTTCGCAAGAAGGGGAAACCGTTTCGAAGAAACAACCGCAGCGTGGATTTGTGCGTGAAGAACTACAAGTCGTTCCGCCAGATACGGAATTACCACCAAAGGGCATTTTAAGATAGAAGCAATTCCTCGATGAAATCATCCATGTCTAAGTTTTTGTGCCCATATGCTAACGTATCCATTCCGTTTGCTGAAATATGACGCTTAGAGTCGAATGGCGATAGAGAGACCTTATTCATATGAATACCATACATCCTATGACCTTCACTTCTAAGCATATCCATTCCGTGGCGAAATACTTTCTTATCTAGCAAGCACTCTTTGTATTGTTCGAGGCGAATACGATGTTTAACAACTGCCTTCTTGGTACCTTTAGCTTTCCGAATCTCGCCACCACCTACTTTCAAGATCGAATATAGCTTCGATCGTAGCCCAACATATTCAGCAATGAGAATGCCTCCACATTCGTCTTTCATTTTACCAAGTACTTTCTTGTTGGATATGTCATATAGAGGATGGTCTTTGCTGTAGTTGCTCGTATAGTATAGATGTTTGTTTATAGCCATGTCTGCATAGATGTCTTCTGTTTCAATGTGAAGTAATAGACTATCAGTGTCAGTATAGAGTATATTACAACGTTGTCCATACTGATTCTTTATCTCATTATAGTAGAAGTCATACATCAGATGTTTCGAAAGATCTAGAATTGACATTCCAACAAATACTGGACGGTTCAGGAGTAACTTACTTCTGTAATTGTGTACGGCGGCTAGATCGTTGTCAAAGATCGTTGAACGAGCATAACTAGGCTTATTCAATAAACGTTGTAGTTTAACTCCTTCTGAGGCCCGCACTAGTTTGACATCTACACGCTTACGTAGATTTTCCATTGTCTTGCCAAATACACTATTGTTCATCAGTTTGTAGAGTTCTTGCTCGAAAGTGCTCTCAGCTTGTTTTCGTAGATCCGTATTCATTCTTATATATGGCTCCATCCATGGTGATTGATCGAATCGAAGCGCCCTATAGATCTTTTTCAAACGCATGCCTAGAGATAGATATAGTTGCAGATTGCGATAGTGTAGAACGTATCGTTCCCTACCAAATAGTGTAGGTATGAGCTTTTCTGTTTTCAAAGATCCGTTTCCTTTGTATAGCTTCTCGAATAGATCGATCTGATACTCTGAGAACCAAGCTTTATCTACTTGCATTCTTTCTGGAGCTAGTGAATAGCTATTGTGTGCGTCGTGAAGTTCTTTAGGATACTCAAGGTCGACTTCAAGAATGTAACCTTTATCAGAATCGATTTCATGCTGGATGATTTGTTCTTCTATTGGCATACACCACTCGAATCCTCCTGTTGGTAAATATTGACTCATAGCCCATCCATATAGATTATTTGCATCAAGATATATTATATAGCTATTTGGCTTATCTTGATCGAAATCAGGTACGTTCTTATTATTTGCCTTGGCATTACGTTGAGAAACCATAGATATCCCACCACGTAGACCTTTCTCAATAAATAGATGCATGTCATAGTCGGTCAATAGTTCGAGTTCAACATTGGTCTTCTTTAGTAAAGCATCCCACGAAAGTCCTGGGCTAGTATAATAGTGAGCCGGGTCTAGTCCATAGTTATGCATGCATGTAGTTCGAAAGGTCTCGAACACATCTGCTAGAAGAAGTACGTCGGTTTGTAGATATAGATCGTGATAGTCACCTAATGTCTCACAATCAAATACGTTCCAAACTTCTAGTGCATATTCATAATCTTCATCTGATATGTCTTCTAGGTATAGCTTGCTATATAACTCTTCTTTTGGTGGAAGAGAAGTTTCTGCGAATCTATTCCAAGAATCCATGTACTCATATGGATAAACTCCTTTACGAGTTAATAGCTTGGCTTTCTCTGGATCGGATGTATGTTTTGCAATTTGTTGGAACGTGTCTGGTGATGAACCTGATACCAACCTATCTAGAGAGAATGGTAATAATTGAAAGCTATCAATTAATCGTAGGTTGCCAATTGAGAATGATATGTATTTCTCCATGTTATTTGGTATACAAGAAATATCGCCCTCTGTCTTGGAGATAGATTGCATCAATAGATGAGAATCATAGCCGCGTAGATTGTGGAATACGACTGGGATGATAGGTGATTTAAGTAGTTTGAGATTACATACCTTATGTGCCGCACCACGAAACTCACCAGTGATATGACAATGGTCTCGTACTCTATCTTTACCAAATAAAGGCTTCTGACAAATATGGCAAGTCTTTGATCGATCGAAAGATTTCTGGTTTTTCAACGACATACATAGTGGTTTGGCTACTATGGCTTCGATCTTTCTTTCTTCATCTTGTAAGCATAGTAGAAATCGTTCGATAGTATCTATACCGCGATATAATACAAGCGGTTCGCTACGACCATCGCAATGTACAACGATATATGAAAATCCACATGGAATATGTTCTTCAGTTTTAAGTGTATTACTTTTCGTTGGGTCTTTGGCACGTCCTTCGATCTTAGTTGTTAAAGCTTCGAGGTCTGCATAGATAACATAGGGAACTTTTAGTTGTTTATGTATGTTCTGAAATGATAGTTTGTTATTCTTCTTGGTGGGCATTTCAATTCGAATGGCTCGGTCGTTGGTATCGTTGCACTCTGGGATGTGATTTGCAAGGAGATCTTTGGTAGTATATCCGTGTAAACATCGCTCGCAGAAGTGCTTCCTATGTTCGTATTTTGTTTGATCGAATTAATAGAAGTTTGTTAAAATCCTTGATCCAGCAATAGTGTTGCTTACCACTATCCCAGCACTCTATTAGCAGTAGGTTAGCGTGCTCCAAATGGGTCTCCTTCGAGATATGATGCACGATCAGGTGCTTTTCCTCATTATCCCAACCAAAAACATTGATAGAAATAGTGTTCTGCCTTTCGAAGCGTGGTATTTGCGAGATTGGCGTTGGCTCATCCACCCCATTAAAGTTAAAACCATCGTCCTCTTGATACTTCGATGTCCTTTCGGGATTTTGTTTGATCTTACGCTTCCAAGCGCGCATCGTCCAACGAAAGCAGCGGTTGTCATAGTTCTTTACGTTGATCACGGCTTTCTTACTAGCGATTTCTGGGGATAGTGGTAAATATGAATTTCCGCGTAGTGGTTGGTATCGGGCGATGTTTATCCATAGAATGTTGACTTTATCTATGACCCAGTTTGATCCTCGGCTGATCCACTTCTCGATGTAGTTATAGATCTGGGCATGTGCTTCTACTATTGCCCCACGGATTCCAGCATCGTTGGTCAAAACTGCTTGCAAACTACGAAAGGTAGCTATCTCGTATACCGAACCCTCGGGTTTGTCAAGCCGAAGCGTTACGTTCAAAGCTAGCTGAACCTTAAGGCTATTAAGGTCTTGGAGCTCTTCCTTTATCTTTTCAGTAGTCTGCTTCCGCACGTCGGATAGGAAAGCAGCTGGGTCTGCTCCTAGAGGATGACCATCTAAGACATCCATCTTCCATCCTCGTAAATAGCCCTTAACGGTCCTTGGTGCTTGGACGAATGTCAGAGGGGGATTCTGGCGTAAGACTGGATGCCGCGCCTGTTCATATACATCTAGTACATCTCTCTGATAATTACCGTATGCCATAGTTACTATGAGTATAATATTAGTTTCTCTATTCTCTAATAGGTAGATTCTTGGTGACAAGCTCAGTCAATACAGCGTTAAAGTTCTTTCTAGCCCTCCTACCTTTGCGCATCAGGTTTATCTGTGCGTTTATATTACCACAGGGGCGACAAAGTCGTGTCTCTGATTGAGTCCCAACTCCACACACACGACAGGGATATGGCTCGATCGATCCTTCTCTGATCTGTTTCCGGTGTTGCTTACAGCACTCAAATAAACAACTCTTACCACAAATAGTTGTCCTACCAATTGTTAACCATCGACACTGATTATGTCCGCGCATCTTGGGGGGGCAATAATATGGTAGTACCATGTCTCTAATTGGGTATTTAAATGGTTACATAAAAGTGTGTGTTTGCGGTGGTTCTTAATAGGGAGATCAAAGGGGCTTATATAAGGACTGCGAATTCAACGAAGTGAGGGTGTCATCGAAGAATTTCAACAATATGACATCCGTGCTGCACCAGAACCGCTACTTTACATACTACTTCCGATACTATCGAATATCGACGCCTTCAGAGGAGAAAGAGACCTTTATCTAATAGATATCTATTAGATGTCTAATTAGAAAATAGTCGATAATATCCGATACTATCGAATATCGACGTCCTTCAGAGGAGAGGGAGACCTTTATCTAATAGATATCTATTAGATGTCTAATTAGAAAATAGTCGATAATATCGGATAATATCGAATATCAACCTCCTTCACAGAGGAGAGAGACCTTTATCTAATAGATATCTAATTAGAGAATATCCGATAATATCCGATACTATAGGTAAATTCATTGCCTGACGAGGGAATTCCACGTTAAATTGCACGCGAAAAACCGATATCGCACGGTTTTTCAAGTGAAATTTAACGTGGAATTCCCGAGTCGGGCAATGAATTTTCTTTGAATCCCATTGCATCTAGTGATTTACGAAAATAAATAAAGAATATACTCAGCTGTCTGAATGTTGCTGAAATTCCCGCCACGCGCCAGGAACCCATTGCGCGGTAAACTAACGAGCGAATAGGAATCAAGCTAAAATTAGACTGAGACTCACACGATGTTCAACTAAAAGTGCAGTCGTTGCTCACAAAATTTGGTTTTCCGACATCAAAACTGGATTTTTATGCACGAAAACACCTGTATTTTATTTAGGTACACTTAATTTCGATCTAATCTTTACCAAGAAAGCGAAAGTGCATTAACTGGAGACAAAATTGTGAATGTTTGTGAAAGATTGAGAAAACCGGCGGCCTGTTGAAACCAGTTGTCGCTAAGTGAAAATCTAAAACCTGACAAACCGAAGAGCTGCTGCACAAGTATATATACGCACAAACTTGTAAGTATTAAGTGTTCCTTACTTTTTAAGCAAATTACCAAATGTTAATGCTCAATTCTCACAATAAATAAACGGCCTGTTTTTAAACTGTTGAATGTTACTTGTGTTCAGTCCACTCGTTTCCAAAAAATTTCTTGTACCACGATTTTAGTACCGTTCTGTAGCCGTGCTTTTCGTCCTGCTTTTACTGTTTTCAGTCATTTAGCTTCTCTGTGTGAATATTACATCAATTAAATCAGCAAATCCAGGAAGCCCCAGCTTTTTCGTTCAAAATCACACATTTTTGCTGCAGTTGTTTTTGTCGATTCCTCGGATGATTCGAGTCGGTTTCTTGTTCAGTCGAGCGCCAAAACATAACATTTCTCGTGAAAAACGGAAAAAACTTTCACGTTTTTCACGTTCTTTGACTACTGTTAACTTTGTGAATATCCTGGTTTGTAATTTTAACACGATTTGTGTCTCTGTTCGCGATAATAAAAATAAACAAAATATTTACGCGCGGGCTTCCTGTACATCGTTTAATACAGCTTTTCAAACCGTTGAATTCCACAAAATATTAAACGCTTCGTTAGCCAATCAGCGTCGAATATCGACGTCCTTCAGAGGAGAGAGAGACCTTTATCTAGTAGATATCTATTAGATGTCTAATTAGAAAATAGTCGATAATATCCGATACTATCGAATATCAACGTCCTTCACAGAGGAGAGAGAACTTTATCTAGTAGATATCTAATATATGTCTAATTAGAAAATAGTCGATAATATTCGATAATATCGAATATCAACCTCCTTCAACAGAGGAGAGAGACCTTTATCTAATAGATATCTATTAGATGTCTAATTAGAAAATAGTCGATAATATCGGATAATATCGAATATCAACCTCCTTCACAGAGGAGAGAGACCTTTATCTAATAGATATCTAATTAGAGAATATCCGATACTATCGAATATCGACGTCCTTCAGAGGAGAGGGAGACCTTTATCTAATAGATATCTATTAGATGTCTAATTCAGTAGAAAATAGTCGATAATATCGGATAATATCGAATATCAATCTCCTTCACAGAGGAGAGAGACCTTTATCTAGTAGATATCTATTAGATGTCTAATTAGAAAATAGTCGATAATATCCGATACTATCGAATATCGACGTCCTTCAGAGGAGAGGGAGACCTTTATCTAATAGATATCTATTAGATGTCTAATTAGAAAATAACCGATAATATCGCTTGATAATATCCGATAATATCCGATAATAGCCGATATTATCAATATCTAATATCCGATACTATCAATACTATAATATCGGATATTCGATAGTGTGCAGATATCGCGCCTACCTCGAAAAGGCTGGAAACAACCGACAAATATACGATGCATAACCTGTAATCTTTGCCACGAAAATCACACTTCGCTCACTCCAAATAACTCCAAACTACGGCAGGCCATAGAATGACACATGAACTCATCCCTACCCCAATTTTAAGATCCAGCGATGCCACAGTCTGGAGAAATCAAACAATTTGTCGCCCATTTTCAAGTCCTTCGAGGTTGGCAGCCAACGAAGTTGGACGGCGGAAAATTGCCTCGGTCTGGCCACAGGGAGTCCCTAACCGATAGTAGAAGATTGGAAGATTGGATCGAAGCGTTAGTTTTGATGCGTGTGGGTTGCCTGTGGTTTATTTGCCGCGCGAGAGTGGTTGTGAATTTATCGTAGTCTGTTTGTTTTTATCCCAAAATTGTTCGTTCGAAGCCTAAAATTCGGACAATAAAGTTATCTGGCTGTGAAATGAACCAGCTAAATGTATAGCTTATTTATTATTCTGTAGTTTGCATTAGTTTTAAGACACCGGATAATGTTTTGAGCGAGATTTAAGCATTTCAGTTCACCGATACCTGTTCGCTGATTTTCGCTGCCGATCGCCTTGCTATAAAGTATTGAAAGGGAAGACACAGCGTTCAGAAAACCGACCAGAAGTCCTTTGCAAATTTCATAATCTCTAATTTAATTCACATATGTGAGTTGTTTAAGTATTTTGTCACTCCTGCTGTGACTTTTTTGGGCAAGCCTTATAGTTTAAGACAACATTTGAACACATTTCATTTTCGTTTTTGTGAGCCGAGGTGTTTACTTTTTCGCTGCAACGTTGTTGACCAAAAAACGACTCAGTAGGGGAGGTACCAGGAACATTTAGTTTGACAAATAAATCCCTTCGGGGTTACTAAGGGTTTGAGTCGTTATGAGTCACGAAAAATGTCGCGTGACGTATCTCCCTTCGAGGATATGGTAAGGCATGTCCTGTCGCTCCCGTGGGGTTATACTGTTGCAGTCAAAAAGTAAAAACCTCGGCTCACCTAGCCTGCGAATACAGCCGCCTCACATCGGGTGGAAATAAGCCCCCCGAGAGAGACGTCTGCGAGTTGTGTGTAAAAATTCCATACTGATGACGTAAGTTCGTCAAGAATCCGGACGAACGCGTTGATTGGTTGCTGATTTCATATATCGCGGCTGTGAATTTCAAGATGGCGGATGTTGTTGTATCGCGGACACGTCTTCGTGATTGTGTCGATTCATTAGTTTCCCTCTTTAAAATATCGTCTGTCACTGATAACCAGTTTGAGGCTTTGTACTGGTTTATATCTGGAAAGGAATTTTATGTTAGTTTACCCGCAGGTAGTGGAAAATCTTTAATTTTTCATGTGGTTCCTTATAGTCTTGTTCACATGTCATGTATGACAACGAAGACAGCAATCAAAACACAGTCTCCTGGAAAAAGGTATAAGCATTCAGTGTGCTTTTAAGGTTTATTCCATGTAATTAATTAGCACGTACACATTTAAACATGAAAATGTATGTCAAAGCGAGATAGTTGATAAGGCGACTAAAGAATATCATGTAATGAATACAGCTGTATGTCAGGAAGCATTTTACAGTCTACAAAGAGGACCATTAATACAACATAATTGCAGGCCGTTGAGCAGCAGAATGCACTGGGGCATAGGTTCTGTTGTGGTTCAATAATTATTATTGTATGATTTGATTTCTATTAAACTTTATTCAAGTGTTGGTAATAATGAACATGAAACAACACACCGGTATATATGAATCCGATACCTATCTTATATTAGTACGTCTTAGTACCATACATATGTAAATCAATGACAATACTTACACATAAATTGTCTTATTTATTGTACTTTTTTTCCTCGACTATCTTCTCCGTGGTAGTGGTCAACTCGAAAGCCACTGGCTACGTATACTTTGATCACTACGCACTTTTCCTCAAAGCTGTAAATATCTATTTCTCCTCTTTCTCTCCCCCCCCCCCCCCCCATATATTATATTATATAAATATGTGCAAAATTAAAATGAATCTGATGAATCTGACAACAAAATAAAAGTAAGGTAACATTGAACCACAGCATATCTGTTGTAGTTCAAATATATACATTTGTTTAAATATATTTAAACCAGTTCATTTTTTTTTAACATTTGAACTGGTTAATTTTTTTCTAAAATTTTGAAACTGTTTAAGAATTTCAGCAAGGTAATTTTTTTCAAGATTCTAAAAAGGGAACTTTGATATTTAAACCTGCAGTTTAATTATTTTTGAACTGGTTTAAATATATTTAAACCAATGTATATATTTGAACTACAACATATCCACTTGGAAGAAGTTATAGACAGCTATCTCAGAGTAGGAGACCTTCAAGGTTTTAGGGGAAAAAATATACCTTGAAACTTAACTTTTCCTTCCCCTCCTCCAAATGTAATGATGGTCCCTGAGCCAAAAAAGGCTCAACAATGTAAAACATGATTGAATGTGTACATACTCTTTAAATATGGCAATGATACATTTAAGTTATATATCAAAAATGTGTTCAACTGTTTGACCATGGTATCAAAACATCTAGAAGCAATTTATCTTGATTATGCTGTGGTGGGGTGGGGGGTATTCCCATATATGGACTATATGGGGATGATCTGCTGGACAGGTATGGTATTTCGAGTTTCTGGTCTTAGACAGGGTATCCATTTTTACATCGACAGATCTTGAACAGGGTATGCTATTTATCTACTTTCGTAGTGCTTTATTTAGTCTAACGCTTGATAGACACTTTAGTTATGACACTCATCGTACAAGATCACAAACACTTACATCCAAGTATAGATGATATGTTATTTGTCTTTTTCAGGGATATAAAATGTTAACACTTTGTCTTGAACAGAGTATGGAAATTTGATTGTTTTTGTCTTAAACAGGGTAAGGGTTTCAGAACCCCAGTGGCACACCCCTACCCAACTTTGGGTAGAGTACCAGAGGGGGGGGGGGGGGGGGGGGGGGGGGGGGGGGGGTAAATTATATTTATTATATTGTGTTTTCACGAATCAGAGTATTATTCCCGGAGCCTCATTTCAAAACTTTTGTGTGTGACAATGAAACATGTATCAAAAGTGGGCTATTGCCCTTAACCGAAATGAGTAGGAGACTTGGTACTAGTTTGTCGCGCAGGGCCTGGACAACACGTTTGGATAGATCTAGACAGGACTTTTCTTCGCATCGAAACAACAAGGCGGCGAGTGAGCAATCTTCTCAATGTTTTCATGTTTCTTTAGCTGAAGAGTACATTCCTGGTGCAAGTTTGCCTCGGAACACTCCAGAGGAACTCGGCAATTTAGTGGCTTTGGCATATCTCTGTAAACTCTTGGTACACATTCAAACACTCATCATGTTGTTTCGATGCAATGACAACAGACAGACAGACAAGTCCTGTCTACCCAAATGCGTTGCTCAGGCACCACACGACAATCTAGTACCTAGTCTCCTACTCGTTTTGGTTAAGGGCAATTGACTGCAACAGCAATGCCATGCTTTTTTTGCCATATGTCAACATGTTTCAAGATATCCTCTAGAGTAAATATTATGTCAGAGTGTTCCACAACTTGATTAATTTGTTCTTTACCAAGTTCTAAAAGTACAGTTGGGTAAGACATAACAGTAGGAGTGTAGTCCTCATTGACAATCACTGCTTTCATCACAAGCCTTTTCTGTAACTGTCTTAGCTTATAGAGAAGTGTACTTTTCTGTTCTTGCTTATGGATTCCTGTACAAATATTATTATGTATTATTATGTATTAGTAACCATTAGGCAAATGAAAAGAGAGAGATACATGTACAAACAGTTTAATCAACTGTTAGAATATATATTTAAGGCTTAACTTTATTGCATCCTGTGTTATGTCACCTATTGGTTGGATATTTATAAACTCAGCAAGATAGTAGAGAATTCTGCTGCATGTTAAAAACATTAATTAAAAGCAAATACTTAAAAAAAATATTTTTAGTCCTTCCTCTGTTGTACCGTACAGGTTTACAATTAACACTCAAATAAAGTATACATGAAAAATGTAGATTTGTTCTCATACATGTACATTGCTATGGAGCCTATTTATATCTCTTTCAATTATCCTACACATGTATTTGTCTCAATTTGCTTGTGCTTGTGGAGAATAAAGTGAAGATCAAGAGAAGTGATGGTGCTTGAAGAGTCTCCATTTCTCAAGTAGTCTATATACAAGCAAACATGTTCCTTTGCTAGCTGTTTAGTCCAGATATTAAATAACATCAAGTATAAACACTGAGGGAGCTGGGAAGGGAAAGGTATACTATTGCAGGCTTTCTTTTTTCTGGGAAAACAACAAGAAGTACTGTTTCGTGTATTAAAAAGCAAACACAAAGCTTGGGTGAGAAAGTCCACATGCAGGCTCTTGATTTCATACACCAACCACCAGGCACCATACAATGTACCACCCTACAGAACCACACAAAACTCCCACACAACACAATTAGTGTCAACCCACTTCTAACATGAACAAAATAAAATGAACACAAAACTGCTTTGCCAAAGGGATTCGATTACAACTGTTTTATTGTTGGCTTTCTGAAAACAGAACAATTATAACATTTTTTTTACATGTATAATTCTTCGTGTGCAACCACGTGACTCGAATTTTTTTTTATTGCCAAATTAAATAAAATGTTTTTCAGCTTGAAGAGATATCAAAACTACGTCTCTGGGCCGAATTTTGAAGCAGAAGAGCATTTCGTTTCAGAGTTATGGGCGAACAAATATCAGAGGTTATTAGTGTAAAATGTATGCCGCGGCCATGTTGGATGACAAGGGTTATCATCCAACATGGCCGCCAAAACTTCAACATCTTAAACAAAGCGAATATTCCATCCATTTCAGTCGGTTTCACTATGAGTCCTATTAAACATAACTTTTAAACATTTGTAAGGCCAAAAACCTTTAATTTGACGCAAATTTGTGACTTTCGTGATTAATATAAACACGTGAAGGACCGCTGTTGAGACATAATTCAAACCTCTGTATCTCGTGAGCAAAACATCGTATTGAACTGAAATTTCGTCTGAGAACTTAAATCACACACATCTACAAAATGTTAAATAATTTTTTTTATAGGATATATAGTTTAGAATTTAAATTTTTGAAGACACCGTGATGACGTCACGTGCACGCCAAGAATATTATAACACTTCATTTTAAAACAAAATTAAAATTTGTTTCTTTACATAATGGTAAAACAGTCAACTGATTCCTCAAAATGTCGATGTAATACCATAATAACCAATTCAAGTGAAATATTGTATAATTTCCTGACAATAGCTCTGTAGATTTACTTACAGTCTTTGGTAATGCTCATCGTTCCAGGATTTCTACTGCTGAAGACAGTCTAGTCACTACTGTAACTTCAAATGCTTCGTTTGAAAAATGGTATGAAAATCTTGAATATGGTATTTTATATGTTGAAACCCATTACCTCCTTAGTTCTCTACCGAAGTATAAAGCTTATATATTCACAAGTTTCCTTATTTTTGGCGTTTTTCCAGTCGCATATGAAAATTTCGAAACGGTTCGTTTTTCTTGAAGACAGAGTTAAACGAGGAATTGTAGCGTTCTTTCAGTGGCTATCAGTGGTGTGGATTATGTGTTAATTGGGCTCAGAGAAGTCACTGAAGAATATCAGTCCATGGTGTGAAGTAATAAAAGTAATCGTGGTATTTTCTGAGCTGTGAGAGGTCCCTGAAAAGAGCTACAAACCACTCCCGCTCGCCGGCCATCTTGATTCACTTTTAATAAAGTGGCTAGTGCGCATGCGCTCCGTTTTTCCGCTCTGTCGGCTGCTGCACGTGTATATATATTTTTAGAACAATAACTCATGTTCCATTCGCCCTGCTAGGTGAGGTTTCTCTCTTCTTATTTTACCTGTAGAGACCGGTGCTAGCTGTGAGTCTGAGGGAACCTAGCTGTGACACTTTAACCGAAGAAATATTACTTGGTTTTTTTTCCCTCACTCTACCTCTGGATATTTATCGAAGTCTGAAGTGTGGGTCGACATCTCCGCGTATTTTCAAACTCCATCGCTTTCTGAGCTGTTTATTGGAATCAAATATGTGAAAAGAATCCCTAGATCTTCTTTTCTGGCTATTATTTGTACAATTGGAATTACAGAAGTGGAGATGAAGTAGCCGTTTTTCATCCAAACTCGCGACCAACAACAGAGCAAATAGTAAGCGCTGCGTAACCGACAACCCGGAAGCCTCGCTTTCAATCCAAGATGGCCGAAGTGCGATAATAGCGAATACAACAAATAAATGTGGCGTGCTGGCCTGTGTGACGTCACATTAAGTATCACTATTGGCTGTGAGTCTGTGAGAAATATTTTCTAATTATCAGCCAATTACGCAATCAGGTTTTGTTTTAGCGACAGTATCGACGATTGCGTTTATTTTGCCTCGTGATTGGTTCAAGTAAAACCAATCGTGAAGTTACTTCGGTTCGTGTTTTCACTTGCTCCCGTAGTTGGCTATGTAATTACTATGGTTTTGGTTTTACTACACTCAACTGAAAATCGCTCTAAGTAAGGTTAACATTTTAATATCTTTAATTTGTTTCACGATCATTTCTTACAACGTATACAAACAACGCTTCTGCCGATATAAAAACATTCGCTGCCTCCCCTCTGGTTTCAATCTTTAGAAGTGCACTAGAATGATTATAACCGTCTACAGCTACTTCAGAATACGAAAAAAATGAGTCTAGTCGGCGGTTTCACTCAATGCCAATATTTCTGTTTTTTTGTCTCTCAAAAATAAACGATCTGAGCAGTATGCTTCAAGAGACTCGTCACGTTTAGCAAAGCTAATTTATAACCTTTGACGTTTTCTGTAGTGAACCCAAGTTGAGTGGAAATGGAAAGTACTCTGGAACAAAGCGAAGAATCAAGCGCTACCGGTGAGCATCATGAATATGTGACCGCTGCATCCTAGTCCATTACCTTCACCGATGGCGCTAAATCACGGGCGTGTCTTGTTGTAATATATATAGGAACTTATATTGTATAGTGAGCACTCGTAGTTTATAGCTGTGAGCTTATGTTCAAGATGGTTAGCTAGCTGTTGTGTTATGATAAATTTGACGTTCTTAGATTTAGCGCGGCGAACCTTGTGCAAACCGTACCTGCTAGAGTATGCGCTTGGTAACCACTCGATTATGATGAGAAAGCCTGGGTCAACGGCAGCCGTTAATAAACGGTTCACATAATTTAAATTCGCATTTTTTTTCATTCTTGGTTGTTTATGGTATTGAACAATTTAAGTAATGTTCTCGTAAGAACAGGAGCACTCAACGGCCAGAGGAATGCACAATGGTGTTAATGTTTCTATTGTTGAAACTTGATATCTCATTGGTTATACACAAATAAACATCCTAAAAATAGCTTTAACATCATTTTTTTAAAGAAAATGATTAAAGCGGACAATCTGTAACTATGTAAAAAGAGAGAGAAATCCTATTTGGGAACATTGAAATATTTTATAATATCTCCGCTTTTGTTTTAGTGTCTTTCTATTGGCTGAATTTGTTTAGGAATCAAAAGGCATATACGCAACGAGCGATTTCATGCATTTTAATTTGAGAACATTAATAGCACTAGTCAAGAGATTTCTCGAGCCTCTCGGCTTTCGGGACAATGAGGTGGTGCAAACTCTCAGCATCAAGCCGTTCAAAACCTTCCTGCATTTTCAGTTCTTTCATTGTCATACCCTTCAGTAGGTCATACTCAAGCATGTTAAGGCCTGGGTCATGGGCTTATACGCGGATATATGGTTTATTACCGATTTCTCGTTACTTCAACAAGCTATGGAAACCAAACTTGGCAGTAATGTTGGTATCACAGTTCTTAAAAGTATTAGACATTTGGTTACTATGGAAACCGAAATTAAGGGTGCTCCAGCATTAACCACGTATTTGAGTGTTGAAGTGAAAATGGGCCGGTTAGAAGCAATTTCTTTCTCCAAAGTTTCTTTCTATTCTTAAAGAGTCTATAGGTAAACATATATATCTGCCTAGTATGGTTGTCCAGCTAATGTATTAACTGAGATATTTAAGGAAGAGTGTTGCTATGGTAACAATTCTCATGGTCACGTGGTTTATGGACAACCATACTAGGCAGATTTATATGTAGACCTATACGTTCTTTAAGAATATAAATATATTTTGGAGAAATAATATGCTTCTAACCGGCCCATTTTGACTTAAAGCTGAAATACGTGGTTAATGCTGGAGCACCCTTAATTTCGGTTTCCATAGTAACCAAATGACTAAAAATGTCAAGGACCGTGATGCCAACATTACTTCTAAGTTTGGTTTTCGTAGCTTGTTCTAATAACGAGAAATTGGCAAAAACGACATTTACGCGTATAAGCCCATGACCCAGGCCTTAACATGCTTGAGTAGCATTCCCGGCGTGCCTCTGTTACTCAAAGATTCTGTGCAAGTAAGAGAACTCGCATGGCATTACCACTGGTTTTCTTTGTTGTCTTTATATTGTTAGTATATAATTGTTAGTATATAATTGAACCATTTTCTATGTGGGATTAATGAAATCACATTCATTGCCGTGAAACAATAGATCTTGCTCCAGTTCTTACTTGAATACTGAATACATATTTGGAATAAACTTGATGTTAATTATCCCAATACTTCTTCTTTGAATATCCCTTATCCCTATATTTTTTCTTCCCGTATCCCTATATATAACTTTTTCCTCAAATATCTCGTATCCCGATAATTCCTAATTATTATTATTATTATTTTTTTTGGGGGGGGGGGAGGCTCTGCATTAGCTGGTAAGCCGACTAATAACCCTTATATGTTATCACAGAAACGCAAGAAGCAACTATCACCATTAAACATGAATTCTCCCAACCGTGGAAAGGAAGTGATCTGATCCTTGTTATTGAGGAGCAGAAGTTCCACGTTCACAGATCCATAATCATGTTGGCCTCCCCTGTGTTTGAAAAAATGCTTCAATCGGAGTTCTTGGAGAAAGATGCACAGGATATTCCCCTTCCTGGAAAAAAGGCAAACGAGTTTGTTAATCTGCTGAAGCATATTTACCCCAACATGAAAGGAGAAATGTCGTGTAGGTATAGTAATAACTGCGTTCTTCTTTTAGTGAAATACCAGAAATTAATCACCCTTAACAATGTGCAAATAGACAAACTGTCAAAGAAATGGCGCGCTGAAACGCACGAGACCTTTTGTACCTTTTGAAACACTCTTGTGTATCTATAATGCTTTAGTGCAGCCCCATTTCGACTACTGTAGCGTTGTTTGGGGAAATTGCAATAAAACTCTTGCCACTAAACTTCAAAAGCTACAAAATCGTGCTGTACGAATTTTGACTTTTTCCAATTACGACGCCAATGCTGATGATCTGTTGAAAAAACTTGGCTGGAGAAAACTAGACAATCAACGGAAAATTCTAACTACTACTATGGTCTATAAATCGCTAAATGGCCTAGCGCCTGAATATCTTTGTTCAAAGTTCGCTGACCATAGTAGCGTTTCGAGTTATTCTGTAAGGGACACCGAGGGCAAACTAGCTATTCCTCTGCCCCGCACCAATTTTCTAAAGAACAGCTTCAGTTATAGCGGTGCGGTGCTTTGGAATAGCTTACCTGTCGAGCTGCGGCAAGCAAACTCTCTCACTTGTTTTAAATCTCGCTGCAGTGATTTATTTTACAATTAGTAAAAATCATTATACACACGGCATTCATGGAAAGCAGGCATCTCTATTTTATTCATTTGTTTTTTATTCATAGTTAATATTAGTTAGATAATTATAGTCAGATATTGTATAGATGTAATAGTTAGATATTAGTTAGGTGCGTAATTCAAATTATTAGATATTAACATTGTACTGATTAGATATTTCAACTATTCCTACTTTTTATAATGTAATCGAAGGCCTGATGTTTTAACCGTGTATAAATAAAGTTATTACTTACTTACTTACTTACTAGTCTCCCCCCCCCCCCCCCAACGGCTACGCCATCCTTGGTATAATAAAAGGGTCATGGCCAGGCTACTGACACCTTCAGTTATCACTAACCTTTGTTTAGTGAACATCTCTGTGATGTTCCGCTTGGGTGCTCCCTACTGATTGCTTATCGCACGAGATTCAAATCAAACATAAATGTTTAAAGGAGCTGTGCCACGTCGTGGGATATGTCTTTATGTTCCGGGCCGGAACAAAATTATTTTCAGTGATTTTCATATAAACTGACGACAATAGCACACGTGTGGGATGGTTGAAATCAAAGTAAATGTGCAAAACTGACTAACAAACTGTGCGTAGATCTAGTCTTTAGGAAAATATTGCATATTCTTACAATCAAGCATTAAGGGAGGGAACCTCTAACTGTTTGTAGCCAATTAACAGCCACCAATCGAACATTGATTCCAGACATCCGCACAGCCATTACACAGCGTCTTTATATTCAGAGTAAGGGCTACAAAGTTCGTATAAACAGTTATAAAATATCTTTGGAAGTCATTCATAAACAAATATCTGTTTTTTAATGGCTTGTTTAATTTTAAACCTAAAAATCTAGCATTCTAGCAGGAGAGGTCTAATATACTTTCTTCACTGCTTAGCAATTTGAATTTCAAGAACTATGTCAAACACGAATTGGAGTCTTTCATCAGGGGTTCCAAATATTGAGAAAACAAATGAAACCCGAGAGGCGTAGCCTCGAGGGTTTTATTGTTTTCGAAATATTTGGAACCCTTATGAAAGACGAACAATGAGTGTTTGACATGTCTTCTCATGCGAATGCAAAACTGACAATTTACAACGTTTCTTTTCAAACTTCATTAGCAAGTATTGTTTACCGTTTGACTGTTGTATCTAATTATTCAATAGATGGCTTATTCTTCTTTTTTGATGCAGTGATTTCAACTAGCGTACTAGTAGAGTAGTGGACAAGAGTTAGTACAAGCAGTCGGAAGGGTCGTGGTTCGAACTCCAGTGGAGGCAGACTTTTTCTTTCTATGTCATTCTTTATTTCTTTACTTCTTCGCTCCTTACTTGTAGTTTATCAGTATGTAATTAGTTAGTGGTTCATGAATATGATGATTAAGAAATATTAATCACAAGTGTTGGAAATATGACTGATCAAACACTAGTGCGTTTGGAACTGGTGTTTCATTGGATGTCAAGATGCATCCACCTGACGAAGCTTCGAACAAGGGTTTCACCCGGTATCAAGACCCATGCATGTGACCAAATGCAGTTCCTCCATTGGATGACTATCTCATGAATTATTAATGAGTTTGAGAAATTTCAGTCGAATTTCAAAGGTGTGAAAAGAGGAGGGGCTAACCTGTTTATACCGGAACTTCTTGTTTAAAAAGCTGAACAAACGGCTCTTAACTGTGGACCATTGTGTGTTCTTATGTGTGACGTACGATATGGGGAAATTAGCACTGAATTGAGCCGCTACACAAGCTAGATTTATCAGCGGAGAATCGGTTATGTTTCGCACGTTTTCTCTTCATAGACACGAAACACAGAGAACTAACGTAGCAAAACTTATTTCTTTCGAATACATCTTTGTATAGTCGTTGGGTTGATTTGGGATTCAGTTCCCCTTTAATAGATCGCGTCCGTATAAAATTGATCCTAGACGTCTGCAGAAACTAGACTATTCAATACACTAACAAGATAATAAAACAGTAATGCTAATAAACAACCCATTTTCTTATTTTCTTTTTCCTTACACAGTTGACAGTTTCGAGTATCTCTTCAGGCTTTCAGACGAGTACCAGATGAGTACTTTGATGAGCGCATGCGAGGAATATTTAAAGACAACAAAGAAAACCAGTGGTAACGCCATGCGAGTTCTCTTACTTGCACAGAATCTTGGAGTGACAGATGCACGCCGGGAATGCTATGACCTACTGAAGGGTATGACAATGAAAGAACTGAAAATGCAGGAAGGTTTTGAACGGCTTGACGCTGAGAGTTTGCACCACCTCATTGTCCCGAAAGCCGAGAGGCTCGAGAAATCTCTTGAAGGTGTTTATCCTCAATTTGCTGGTGTGATTGATTGTATGGTGAGTATTTGGGATACGAAGGCCAGGCCGCTGACAAGGTGCTCTTTTCATTACGGAACAGGAACACAATGCTCTGTTAAGCTTAGTGAAAGAGTCCGTAACTGCGAGGCTTGCAGACAAATGATTCTGCAATTAGCTTCTTTAACCAGCTGTAGCATATATTCTTTTAGATTTTATAGTTCAAGTGGGATATACTTCAACGCTACCATAATCAATGTACTAAATGAGATGTTAGAGCTTTTAAAAGTTTAAGATGTCGATCCTGGTAGATATTAAACACTAACTGGTCCTGAGTGATTCAGTTAGTTCTGTTTCTCCAAGAATATATAATTGGTTCCATAAAGGAGTGGAATGAAGCATCGAGTTCGAGGAGAAACAAAACCACAAAGTAGTTTCCCGCAGTAATTATTTAAATAAGTGATTGTGAGATAGCAGCAAACAGAGAGACTTGAGGGGCTTTATTGTATGGACGGGAGTATTGTACTAACATTAAAGGGAAAAAAACACTCGTTGCAGCTTGAGTGACGTATTTTCCATATCTTCACTAGCAAAGATATTGATGACGTCACGCTTGCCGCCATTTGAACTATACAAAGATTGGGACAGGTTTGTGAAAATTACAGAGGAAGATGTAAACAGCTTGAATGAGCAGGAACAAAATGAGAATTCCGGAAAAACATGATATCAAACTCAAACTCGAAAGATTTTCTGCCGAAACAATTCCTTCAGAAGAGTTTCAAAAGATCGGCATAGGAAATGTGTTATTACGTACTGTTTAAAACACGAACAGCAGTGTTTTATCAAGTTTAAAAATTCGAGGGCGAAGCCCGAGAATTTTTAGACTTGATAAAACACGTGCTGTGAGTGTTTTAAACGGCTTCAAAAACGCTTTAAGGATGCAATGAAAGAAAGACGCACATCTCAAGGGAATGGTTACTTAATGAAGCATTGAACCTTTGTATTCACAACGCCATGCAAAATATTCGAGTAATCACCGCCTGCAATTACGAACATCTCAAGGAAATGACATGAAGAAATTACCATACTATGTTGTTTGAAGCGGCATTTCGCAATACAAGAAAAATCTGCACTTGAAGGATTTGGTGTCGTGGTTTACCTCGATAAAGTTCAAGACTTGGAAAGCGATGTGACTGACATGACGGCAGACTCTAAATTTTTGACTCCGGCACAAAATATGTAAGTTTATTGCACGTTTTTATAATTTTACGGCTTTGAGTTTGGTTTAATAATTGGAACTAAACAGTGGCTCGGTAAACAAGTAATGGTAGTTGGGATAACTTCATTTTAAAAATATTATCTGTGTATCTCGGTAGTCTGCTGATATTAGTAAATTTAGTGCAAAATTTATTATCTAGGTACCTTATGTTCCGTGTACTTTTTGCTATCTTTGGGTCTTTATCAGTGAATTCTTAATTAGGATGAAACTTTATATAATATTTCATGTTCATTAATATTCTTTATATAAAACGTTCATCCTAATTACCAATTCAGTGAGAAAGCTGAAACATCAATAGAAATTCCATTGTCTCAATCATTAACCCCGTTTCCCTCTGGGACAGAATTCAAATCCCTCCGCGGGCCTTTTAGAATGATGAGATTTTATCAGGTATAAAGGAGCATGCACGTGACTGATTTGCTTCATCTGATTGGACAAAATGCTCATTAATTATTCATGAGTTTTTGAAAGCAGTTTAATTGTCCATATAATAATAATAAATACACGTTTAATTTGAAGATATGGAGTTTATCCTCGCTCGTGAAATGTTTTGAATCTCGAAGATAAACTTCGTATCATCACCGTCTAATATCCTCTATATACAGCAATAATTCTTATTCACATATAGACGGACTTAGGTAAAATAATAAAAACATTATGTGCAGTTGAGTATTCGGGTTTTGTATAATTACAAAAAATAATGTCAGTATAATGGTTTTCCATAAAACTACTACTTTCTTGTAATATCATGTAATGCACTACGGTAGCATAGCAAGTTTACCCAAATTTGACCTGCTCACTTATGGCACAGGAAGCCCAAGCTTTGTAAACCCTGAAGAAGGTTGGCCGTGCCAGCCGAAATATTGGTTCATATAAATTACCATTACCGTATAATCAGCCTTTCTTCGTTGTTACTGTTTACACATTTTCGCTGATTAGATCCCTCCAAGGTGATCCGGTATTATACTTCGTCCGTTGGTCCCTGCAGTTTTACAATATTCTGTTTATTTGAGTTTAATTTTAGAAGGGTTTGTATGGGATTTTTTAATCTGGCTTTTCGATAAATATACTGTAATAACATGAATAAAACTTACCTTACCTGGTGTCTATAATATGTGTCTTGGCTGTGTCTGTACGTAGTTTCAGCGAATTTGGGCGAATTTTAAATCCCTTACTCTACATGCCATTGGAAGGTTCCATTTCTTCTTTAGTATATAGAGTAAGGGATTTAAAATTCGCTGAAACGACGTACATACACAGCCAAGACACACATTATAGACACCAGGTAAGTTTCATTCATTTTATTACAGTATATTTATCGAAAAGCCAGATTTAATGATACCCATACAAACCCTTATAAATTAAATTTACTTAAACAGAGCTTGGGCTTCCTAACCTACTATTCCACTGATATCCTATGTCCCATGTCAGTCCTATGTCCTAAATATACTGCTATTGGTTTAAGATGTCACAGTATATGGTTCACGTGATCGGGTGTAGCCTGCGAAACGGGCCCTCGGTGTTATTTCAACGCAAAGGAAGTGATAAAATAGTTTGGCCGCGTGAAAATGGAAAAAGGAGTGGCACACGTCTCGCTCCGCTTGCATTACAACGAACTCGCTTCGCTCACAAGTCTTTTCTCAAAGCGCCTGTTCTGCAGGCCAGATCGGGTGTGACTATTCTGTCTGGACATATATGATTTGTAACTTGAAAAATATAAAATTTGTAATATAATTTTAAAAATGATTTCGCCAGTGTTACAAGCAGAATATCGATGTAATATAAACGTAAACGTTTTAGGGCTTGGTGAACCGAGTTGTTATCGATCGATTACAAGTTAGAGGGATGTATTAGCCATTTTGTAAACTGATGAAGGACTGTTCCAAGTGTGTAAATTTAATCAAATTCAATACAAATTATTTTAAAATTGAACCCCACCACATGAAAGATCACATCGAAATTAGTATGTTTACCGAGTTTGATGATTTTTGAGTAAATAAGAATTTGAAAATCACAAAAATAAGAGAGTTCAGTATATGGTTTGGGGAGACGGCCGTTCCCAAACCACACTAAGCTCTCTTATTTTTGTGATTTCTAAAAGCTCGCCACCTCGTTAATATTAATTCAAACGCCCCCAAACTCAGGCAACGCACTAATTTTTATGTGATCCTTTTTTGTGGTGGGATATATTTTTCAATTCAACTTAAATTTACATGCTCGTTCCCACTGAGTCTATTTTTCGTTTACGAAATGGCTAACGTGGGGCGCCAAACGTAATAATATTAGGTGACGTACACCTATTTCATAAACATTGTCATGTGCATATTGCATTGTGCATGTTGCATTGCCGTTTTAATACAGAAATTCATTACTGATTTTTATAGTATATCTGTTTAGTCATGCAAGTTCGCATGTGTGTCATAAGTATTCAATTCAATAACAGTATATTAAGGGAGTCACTATTATTTCTCGACAGAATTTTTTTCCATGGCTGGACCCGGTCTGTGAATGCATAATGCAACATGCATGCATTCTGGCAACGGTGTATACTTAAAATAAGAAATGTGTGTAGTAAGAGATGTATACGGCAATTAGATAATATGTAATTAAGGATACGGACTTCAATAGGCAATAAAACATATGGTAAAAATACGTACAATATAGGTCATGCTTTTGCTGGACTTCAACTTCCACTGTCTGGTTGTTTTGAAGACAAATTAAGTGACAGAAATAAATAAATAAACGTACCCTATTTAAGGATCATTATGCCCGTCTTCGGCTATTGTAACGTACTGCAAATCTATGTCCATCAGGGAATTCGCACCTTATAACGATTTATAATATAGATACGATAGTATGGTTAAAAAGCCATGTTTTATCGGAGTTATTAAACATGGTTTGCCGTGTTTTATTGTTTTCAACTGGCGGTTTCCTTTCATCGCGCATGTAAATCTATATTATAAAACAGATAAAGAAGCCTTAAATCCATGTTTTATACTATCATAAAACACTCTGGTCATTTGAGAACACTCGAGAAATGTTGAAAGCACGCGCCTTCGCCTTGTGCTTTAACATTTCTCTCATGTTCTCAAATGCCCATCGTGTTTTATGATAGTATAAAACATGGCTAAGGCTTCTTTATTTGTTAATTATAACTGATATAGATACGATAGTACGCGCGCTCTGATTGGCTAAAAAGCCATGTTTTATCAGAGTATATAACATGGTTTGGCGTGTTTTATTGTTTCAACTGGCGGTTTCCTTTCATCGCGCATGTAAATCTATATTATAAAACAGATAAAGAAGCCTTAAATCCATGTTTTATACTATCATAAAACACTGGTCATTTGAGAACACTCGGGAATTGTTGAAAGCACAAGCCGAAGGCGCATTTCTCATGTTCTCAAATGGCCATTATTGTGTTTTATGATAGTATAAAACATAGCTAAGCCGCTTCCGGCTTTAGTTGTTAAATGCAGAACTATAAGACGCATCCCGTTGGAAGATCAGATCGGGGGACAGACAGACAAACAGACAGCGATTGTTTATTGCCACTTTGTAAAAAGACTTTTACATGAGTGGGAGTCCAATTATAATAGCAGACTGAATAAAAACGGAAAGCTAGCTTATCTAAGGCAGTGCCTTTTTTCTCTTTTTGAAGAAATCATAAATATATTTCGAAATAGTTTACATTAATTTTCTTGGTGGATTTATTAGTAGCCTAAATTGCTTGTCAGCACTGAGTTAGGTGTTGGAATTGGAGGTGGTTCTGTTATCTCAGATCCGCTTTAGTCAATTGCCTTAGGTTTTAGGTCAGTGTAAAATCCACAATTGGTGAGAGAATGTTTTTCATCTTCCTTTTCAATTGTACAAAAAGGACACCGCCTCTATTCGGGGGGGTGGGGGGGGGGGGGTGGGGGGTAAGGGCGTACATGTGTCCCCTTTTGAGTCATTAAATTATGATTGCTTATTCTTAACTTAGTTAAAGTGCATATGAGCCCTAGCCAGTTATCTTTGATATCGATTGTACATGAAGTGGATACTCCAACTGTAGAATATTTCTTGATTTGGGTGTTGCATCTACGAGATATGAAGGTTTATATTTCCAATATGCTAATGCTGTGATGTCATCACCGACAGCACTTATTATACAAAAGCATGCTGGTATAGACAAATTCCCCATTTTTAACTTCTAAGTTATATTTGAAGCTTATCAAAGTGATTTTACCAAACAAAAATTCTAAATTAGAAAATAGCTTAATTCACAAGCACAAAGAAATTCAGCAAATGTCGGTGATGACATCACGTCATTAGCATATTGGAAATATAAACCTTTATATCTCGTAAACGCAACACCCAAATCAAGAAATATTCTACCGTTGGACTATCCACTTCAAGTACAATCGATATCAAAGATAACTGGCTAGGGCTCATATGCACTTTAATGAAATTCGGTGTTTTATGTTCTTTATTTGTAAGAGAGAATCCTCTAGCGCGACCTCTGTTTTAAAGGTACGGATCGGAAGGTTCTTAATTTGTTTTGCTGGTTACAGTTATTTCTATTGTCGTTAAACAACTGAGGTAGAGAGGCATTCTTGTCTTACCATATCTCTAGCTCTGTTGAGAAATACCTTTGGAAACACCTTCAGTTCAGGATTTGAGTTGCCGAGCAACCAAATTTCACCCAAACCGTACTTACATAAAATATTACGTATTTTTTGTGTCCAAGTATCATTATCATTGGTACTTTTCATTTCCTTATAAGCTTTTAAGAGCAGCGAGTCATTGTCAAGAGCAAGAAGTCTTACCCAGAATTTTATGCTATTCGGTTTGGCAATCGGATTTTAAGCTAAACTTCCCAAGCTCGCATCTGCTCCGCTACTAACTCGTAACAGCTGCGGTTTACAAAACTTACTCTGCACTAGTAACCACACACGGCTGGGATCGGGAGGGGGAGGTTGGAGGGGGTTGCGAAGCAGTCGTGTCCCATAGGAGTTGCAACTAGCTCCAAATTGAATTTTAATTACTTTCAGTTGAAAGCTGATTCGGTGAACTGAGCATGTCCGGTCGATTTCGCTCTCCAAAAAGTGGTGAGACTCAAGAGAGGCCGATCTTTAGTATCGGGGGTTATTCGAAAAAGTACCCAATACAACACCAAGTGGGGTCTAAAACTCTTTGAGGAGTGGCGACAAAAAAAGTAGCAGAACTGGAATCAGTTGGCGTGGACGGGCTTGATTTTGACAACGTTGAAGACCTGACGGTGAGAATAGAACACATGTCGGCATACAGTCTCAACTTTTGGTTATGCAAGTTCACTGATTTGCGAAGTTGCCAAGCACAATGGTGAGCGATATCCCCCTAAGACGTTGTATTTGTTGTTGTGTGCGATTAATCGACATTTGAGTGAAATGGATGGAGAAGAAGCGTTTAACATTCTCAACAAAGCTGACAGGAGGTAAGTGAACGTGTTCTTTATGTACTGTTTAAAACACGAACAGCAGTGTTTTATCAAGTTTAAAAATTCGAGGGCGAAGCCCGAGATTTTTTAGATTTTAGTTCATAAAACACGTGCTGTGAGTGTTTTAAACGGCTTCAAAAACGCTTTAGAATGCAATGAAAGAAAGACGCACATCTCAAGGGAATAGTTACTTAATGAACCATTGAACCTTTGTATTCACAACGCCATGCAAAATATTCGAGTAATCACCGCCTGCAATTACGAACATCGCAAGGGAATGACATGAAGAAATTACCATACTATGTTGTTTGAAGCGGCGTTTCGCAATGCAAGAAGAACCTGCACTTGAAGGATTTGGTGTCGTGGTTTACCTCGATAAAGTTCAAGACTTGGAAGGCGATGTGACTGATATGAGGGCAGACTCTAAATTTTTGACTCCGGCACAAAATATGTAAGTTTAATGCACGTTTTTATTATTTTACGGCTTTGAGTTTGGTTTAATAATTGGAACTAAACAGTGGCTCGGTAAACAAGTAATGGTAGTTGGATAACTTCATTTTAATAATATTATCTGTGTATCTCGGTAGTCTGCTGATATTAGTAAATTTAGTGCAAAATTTATTATCTAGGTACCTTATGTTCCGTGTACTTTTTGCTTTCTTTGGGTCTTTATCAGTGAATTCTTAATTAGGATGAAACTTTATATAAAATTTCATGTTCATTAGTATTCTTTATATAAAACGTTCATCCTAATTAGCAATTCAATGAGAAAGCTGAAACATCGATAGAAATTCCATTGTCTCAATCATTAACCCCGTTTCCCTCTGGGACAGAATTCAAATCCCTCCGCGGGCCTTTTAGAATGATGAGATTTTATCAGGTATAAAGGAGCATGCACGTGACTGATTTGCTTCATCTGATTGGACAAAAAGCTCATTAATTATTCATAAGTTTTTGAATGCAATGTAAAGTTCGTATTAAGAAATAAAGAGAGTTGGGATTAAGGTTTTTAACAAACATTAGCTGAGTTAGAGATCTTTATCGAAGTTATGAATATGTATTAGGCTGCTAATTAATAATTCATCAACCCCAGCCTTTCCCTGCTGCCTTTTCAAACCCTCTCCGTGCTTTTAGCTACTTGATCTTTATTGGGATTTTTTAAGTGGTGACCTGAATACTGAGTTTGGATTGGTTGTTTCACCCTCATGAATAAGTAATGATTTTACAATATGTGCCATTAAACTTTGGGTGACAACCACCTTTAAGATACTCAACAAAATATCTGGATTCTGATTGGTCACTGACGAGTGCATCTAAAGGTTATTGAGTACACAGTCGCATGCTCTCAGCAAATGTTTACTCAGTATATTATAAACAAAACATCGCATAAACCGCTCATGCTATAGTTGATTTATAGGCACTCAGTGATACTTTGAAAGTTCTCAAAAGGCGAGTGCAAATTAGAACTTTCAAAATATCACTCAGTGCCTATAAATCCCGTATAGAACTCGCGTTCATACGATTTCGAATTCCTATACTTATCGCATACTAATTAGTACTTATCGCATACAAATGCATATTTATTACTCCACTATTTCCCGGTCATTAACGTTCATATATCGCATCAGTTGTAACAATGGATTTTACGTGTGGCCTACGATAAACAACTTCTTCAAACAGCGAAAGCTTTTTATTAAATAGGTCGATATCTTAGGATACAACTGAAAAATGTTAGTAATTTCCCCATTATAATAGCAGAAATAAGGAACCGGCGGGCATCCGAATTTACCTTTTCGCCAGACTTAACGGCGACAGCACCTTATTAAATTGGCGAAGTGTTTGATTTCACTTTTACTGTGGGAAGGCTTGCAGGGCGTGGATGTTTTTATAGATAGATTACAAAGACAGTACATTCTTACTCCTGACAAAATGTTTTTGTGTGACCCACCATATAAATTTAAAATCAGAAAATCCTATGGTGATCATATCACAATTCCTGTCCATCATTTCAATGTCTTTTTTTTTCAAAAGCAGGGCCATTGCCAACTGACTCAGTGAAAATTTAAACGAGGTAATATTTGCAGATTCCATCACTAGGGGGGTCGGGGGGCATACGTCCCCAGAAATGTTTGAAAATCTAGGTTCTCAAAAATGGCATTTCTAAATTTTGAGAGGGGTTTTAACATTTTAGAAAAGGTATTTGCCTTGTCTGCCTGTTTGCTCGCTATGCTACTGGAAAGTAGAGGGAATCGGACTGGATCTCCTGCTGACTGTCCTTACATAACTTTGATGTGTGAATAT
The DNA here is from genome assembly GCA_030867875.1 of Actinernus sp. WN-2022. NCBI lineage: Eukaryota > Metazoa > Cnidaria > Anthozoa > Actiniaria > Actinernidae > Actinernus > Actinernus sp. WN-2022. Next base: position 23,700,946 of record JAOWCC010001501.1, read on the forward strand.
TATCATTCTGCATCAGGGGGGTGTAGCTAAATGCTTTGTATTGTAAGCCCAAGTACGGTACATGATCGTTGTATGGCGGAAGGTACTGCGTGAGGGGTTTCCCGGAAATTTTGAAAATCTAGGTCCTCCTGAATTGTATTTCCTGCATTTCGAGGCGAAAATTGAAGTAAAGAGACTAGACTTGAGACATTATAATAATTGCATTTGCACGATATTTTTTCCTTCGGTTTGTTGTGCAGGATATATATTTTTTTCTCTTTAAAACCTCTGCAAGAATTATTTTTGGGTATTTCCCAACCCCCCTCCCCCCAAAAGGTGCATTCCTTACAATAGCACAATATACCAGTTAAATATAGTTAATCTTTCGTGCAAGACAATTATTAAAACAAGATATGCTTGATCTCCTGAGCGATATCAGAAGACTTGAAAATCTTCACGTTCAAATCCTCCTCATTACATGCAGAATGCATTTCATCACACAGATAGATAGATATAATGTTACATGCGACTACTGAAACCAGGGCCACTTAGACGCGGAGAACCAATCACGTTGAAGAACGAAAACAAAGCATTCCAACTTACGGTTACTTGAGCCAATCAGTGTCGAGTACAAGACAATAGCATGTCGACTTGCTCGAGCCTTGCGGGCCAAATTCGCCTTTTACCGGATCTACTAGTTCTGAAGTAAAAGTCTTTCGAATGAAGAAAATCGTATGGATGTGGTAGGATTTATACTTTGGAATGCTGAATATATTTTGTTTTTCATTAAGGTGTTTAGTTCTCAGCTCGTTGTCTAATTGGCACTGCCAGTAAGCCGCCCTGTAACTTGATCAGTTTGTTCACAGTCGATTCATCCTGATAAGTGAAGGTCCCCCTCTCATTCCTTCAAGATCGTCTCCGCTTTTCGACACAACATTTTTGTTAACTCTCTCCTAAAGTCAGGCATTCGGAAAGAATACACCACTATATTAATGAATGAATTGCTAAACAGTAGTAAACCTAACGAATGTGATATATATCGGGAACTGGAATGTTTGATACACCATCCTCCGGTTATGTGAAATGCGGCAACATCCAATTGGTTAGGCAGCCAAGTTATCAAAGAAACTACTGTAACGATGAACAGTGTTTTAGCTAGTTTAACGCCGTTTAGTTGCAGCCTAGTTCTTTGATTATTCAAAGGTTTGAAGAACGTCAATTTGATCCAAATGGAAGTGTACGATATTAACATTACAAATAAACAGAAACAATTAACGACGATGGCGAATGTGAACGTCATTTTCAGAGTTATAAGCTTTGCCAGTTCCCTTGTGGAATAACTAACAGTACTCAGAGATGGTATTATCGTTGCTATAAGCCAAGTGACACCAATCGTCAAATAGTAGTGACTCGACTTCGCCTGTCGATGACGGAAAGGCCGGTGGGGAAAATTGCAAGCAAACGTGCTATTTTAGCTCCTATCTGGCTATAATCTTCAGGAAAATTGATCGCATATATACTCATTATCACGGTTCCTGCAACAAGAAGGTCGGCAATTGTCAAGTTCACCAGAAAAAAATTGCGAATTCCTGACAAGAAATGTTTTCTTGAGGAACACAGTGAGAGCCATGGAATTGCCAGTGATAATAACTAGAGTTATGAGCGTATAGACGGCTGTTATTACTATCCGCTCTGTAAGTTCTGGTGTCGCTTCGTTGCATTTGGGTTGTTTAGTTGATGATCTGTTTGTGACATTCATACTTGACCCTCCCTCCTGATATTGAGGTCTAAACTTCTGCTGATTGCATGATTTTGAACTTCTGAATTTCTAACGAGACCTGAAACAACCATGGGGGCTGATCAAAGCCAGGTCCCGGCTAATCCACAGATCGAAGTGGAGTTTTTGCGGAGGGAGGAAAACCTGGTTGTGTGTTCAAGTGGATCTTCTGAATCTCTGTTGATCCTTTCACCCTACAACAGGATTGGATAGACTGCACAACGGTACTTAATTGGCGATGTTCTCACATCAAATAAGATCTCAGAGACTTGGGAAAAACTATTACGAGAATGTTGCAGGGTTCAATGTTTTGGTAAGATTGTTCTATAACATATTTCACCTGTCTAATTTGAAGACAGCAAGTAATGAATGTTCTCATTTAAGTAGTGTACTGATGTTATGATAACTGATCGCGGTTGAGCTGTTGTAATTAAACGGAACCGGGTCAGAGCTGTTAGAGTATAAATAATTATAACAATAAGATCAACGCTTAAAAGACGTAAATTTTCGCATTTTATAATCAAGCTGTCAAATCGAATCATGATAATCAAGGACGGTTCGAATTCATTGTGCCGCTATAAGTGTAATAAGATGTCCAGGGTTTGATTAGAAGATGAGTTGTGTGTATTCTTGTCGCCAGAAAGTCTTTCATTATAAAAAATTGCATATGAATGAGGGCCTTTTGTAATTTTCTTTTACCTATCCAAACCATCAGATAGTGACAGTTAAAGGCTTCTTTCAAACAGCAATCGAACAAGCTTTAAAAAAATTTCAATTTAATTCCTCCAAATGAAATTCGGCTCCTGTGTTATTTTTAACAAAAGCCCATCTGGGCTTTCACTCGGGCCACATGAGATTGAAGATGAAATACACTTTCATTTGAAATCCTCTTAGTAATAACCAAAGGGAAGAATCATTAGCTGAAGTTAGCAGTCTTTAGGAGTGGCCGGTAGCGCGGTGACTTTCATTCTCTGCTCCCCTAGTATATATGTAATTTAATATTTTTGTTTTTCTCGTATGTTGACCTTTTAATTTAAACACTACTTATTGGGTAGTCTCGGAACACTGGAGACCTTGGTCTTTCATTGTCATCTTCTTTGTTTTCTTGATTTTTTTTTTAAAGTTTGAAAGTCGGATCTCAGCTTTATTATATCTGCTTTCAACTCGCCATAATATTTCAACTTCTAGGTCAGCATCTTGATTTCGGTCTTGTATATATTATCTTGCTGCACTAATTGGTCTTCCAAATGACTGAGTTTCGTTTCTTGATTCGTGTTTTGATGTAACGAGAGTAAGAATTCATTACGCATATCAGTTAGGTCAGCCTCCATGTTACAAATCAAGGTCATTAAATCAGTGAGAGAGTTCTTATTGCGGGCTAACAATCTAAAGAATTCCGTCCCTTCGGTTTGAATTTGACTCATGTGTATGTTGCTTTTGGAGTTTCAAGGATATGTTGATTTTGGAGTTTCAAGGATATGTTGATCCAAAACTACAGGCTCTTGGGGTTTTTCATTGACTTGTGAACTTGCAGGCTCTGTAACTTGTTTTGTTTTCTTAGTATAACATAAAGTGTTGAACATGTTCTCAAGCATGTCGCGCGTGACCTCTGTTTCTTCATTCATTAAGTTCTCTACTTTCATCTGTAATCTGGGAAACTCCATCTTTGCCCATGCCTTGGCACATAACTATTCCTGTTAAGTAGATGTGGATGGTTCAGTATAAGTAAAATCCTTCGACAGCTTGTACCGTTTCCGCTAGGTCAATATCCTCGCTGGAACGAAATAACTTGATCTCAATACTCTCTGACTGTATCAACTTACGGTAAATTTAAATCTCTGACAGTTTTTAAGAGACTCATAATATTGGTTTTGAAGTGCCTTCACCCAAAATAAGATGTTCTCCTCGGATGTTTTAAATGCAGCACAGCGAGCCGATGGCTTATAGATTCCAATATCTATTTCTTCGAATTTTAGCTTTCCGGATCGTGACCCCTTCACTGGCTTCAGGTCGTCGTACGTGTCGTATATAAAATCACTGGCCATCTGGGTAAAAAACGCGGTCCTTTGGCTCCGACAATAGCGCCAGTTGAAATATCCTGAGCCTGTTGGAAGGCTTTCGCACGAGTGAAGTTAAATAAAACATTAAACTGCTTACATTTGGGAGATGGGACTCCAAATTAGAGAGAAAGTTCGTCGCGGGTCCTCCATCATCTTGATTTACTGTATTAAATTATGTAAATAAATTAACTTGGCGATTGTTGCTTGACCAGCACAGTGCAATCTGATTGGTGTGAACTTGACCTTTAACGCATGCGCAGAAATTTTGCGACACCCAACAAAACGGCTTGCATTTTAAGACTCGGTGCTGCCACAGGCAGCCCGAGTAATCAAAAAGGCATTGCATGCACGAGTAAACAACACTAACACAATCTCATTCCCAGCGCGCGTTTTTCAGCCAGCGGTGACCAAACGCTGGCCTAAAGATCGCGGGCTCTGGGAACGAGAGTGACACTAACATAATCAAAAATATATGATTTCCTAGGAGAAAGATTTAAGAAATTGTTAAAATAAACTTGCAATAAAGCAAAGCTATTCGGTACCCAAAGGGTGGTTATTAACATCTGCATGATCACGAATTCTTTCCGGTTCTTAATCTATTTATGTGCAATGCGCATGGTATACTTTACTTCGTTGACTGAAATGTTTGCTTTGAGTTTTATGGAAAAACAGAGCAAATATTTGACCTTGGTATTTTTTCATTTATACTCTTTTCTATTTATAATAAAAATAATAAAGTCTTTATTTAACGAGGGTAGCACTAAATAGCGTATAATGCTAACAAACCAGTGGCCCTCTATAGCTAAATACTAATGTAAAGTACAATAAGAAATATAATATGAGTGGAAATTGCTAAAAACGATGTAAGTTAAAAGACTAGTAATGATTAAATGATTAAAAGATAAAAATTATATATATTGTGAAAAACTACGTGCTAATACTAATGAATAATGAGATATAACAATTCAACCAACAATTGTTAGACTGACAAACACTGTCTAACATATTGGACGTTACAATAACAGTTTTACATGGATGAAACCAAAAATATATTGCATCAATAACTGCTTGTTGTGGAAACGTATTACAGCATGAATTTGATCGACAATTGGATGTCCCATATATGCAATTATATTGCGTTTTTATAGCACAATCAAATGTGTTCGTGACTGTTTGACCCATGCAGTCTTCCGCTAACTGTATTCAATAAAATACTCACTCCTGTAAAAGTAAATAAACATGATAATACCACTAAATTTCTCTCATTACGCATAGAATTAGAAATTTGCATTAAATCTTCCTCCTGAAGACAATGCATATTTCTAACTTTCCCCTGCTAACTTAATGAGGGAAAATTAGAAGACAATGCAGGCTTCAATCTTCCACCTCATTGGCTTAGACATTAACATCTATCTAAACTTGACAGTAATCCTGTACCGCTCGAGACCTGTATTCTGATTGCATCATTATACTGTAGCTCTATTGTTTTCGTACTGCACGTTCTAAAGATTAGGGTGTTTTGTATTGTTGGGAAGTATTGTTCGTCATATCAAACGTTATGAGTGTTTTCACTAGATGCAAATTCAAATCAGTTTATAAAAAGAGAACAAATTATATTCTTCTTCAAGTTTGGGCCATCCTGTACTGCTCGAAACGAGCCACAGCATTGGCTTACCCAACAATGCAATAACACCCTAACCTTTAGAATGTGCATTACGAAAACAATAGAGCTACAGTATAATGGTGCAATCAGAATACAGGTCTCGAGCGGTACAGGATTACTGTCATTAGAGCGGTTTTCAATTGAGTGTCGAAAAGTAATTGCTTTCGAGTTTGATTGGTTAGTTACATCGCGTAGAATCCTATTGTTTTTGGCGACATGCACTTGCGGTCGCTAATCAGATGTGAGATGGGAATTATTATGATACGCCTGATTAGATATTCAGTAAAGCGCTTTCGATTGGCTGTTAGGGAGTCCTTCAGGGAATACCTCGTTCCAATACCGGCTAAAGCGCCTTTCAATCAACCGCAAAATCAATTTACTCACAGATAAAAACACACGTTCTAAAACTGCCTTACGGTAACTAGACGACATTCATTAGGCACATCTTTATTTGCAGCATTTTTTTCATTATCGGCATAAACTCCTTCAAAATCCCTAAGCTTAAAGTGCCCCTACGATCAAATTTTGAGAAAGTGATATTTTTACGTATTTGTAAAGTAAAGTTGCTATATTTCTTGCCTGTGCAAACCGTTTTTCGATATGACGACGGGAAGTCTTAGTTTTTGTGGTCCGAATCTTGAGTTTTATGTCCGCACTGAGCCCAATCCGTTCCGTGACAGAGCCTGTACAGAGCTAATTTCCAGCTGGCGTGACGTCATCTTCTCAACACAGCAACATGCGGGGCTATGTTCACACAAACTTCCGCACAAACTTATAAGTAAAGTACATGTTTATACTATTTTTTTCCAAAAAGGAAAGGTAAGAACAAAGTTTTGAATGGAAATACGCATTTACAAGAGCGACGCGTTGAGAAGATGACGTCACGACAGCAAACCGCTGGTCGAAAATCTCGAAGTATTTGGAACACACTTCAGTAATGGCGGACGTGATTTCGACGGTAAACTCTCTGCAACATTCATAGGTTAATTTGGTCCTTTGGTAATATTTTTCAATGATTTGGATATTTTCGACACTGTGTGTCGTTTTGGAAGACAAAAAAGTAGAAAAGAAAATGGTCGAATTTCGTCGTAGTGGCACTTTAAGAGGAGTGGTAGTTAAATTCCCTTAGCTTTATTATTAGTGATTTTCATTAGCCCGTTAAACAAAATGTAATAGAGCGTAATAGTAAAATAAACACACACACACAAAATATAATTCAAGCGTAATATTAGAGCTAAATACTCTAGTATCTATTTCACAAGTTTATGAAAATCACTGTCTCCGAGTTAAAAAAAAACGAAAAAAGCGACGTGCGTATTAGACGCTGTAAAATTACCAGATTGTTTAATATACTGTTTCTATCATCTCGGCCGTCACTGAGAATGTGACTTCTAGAAAAAAATTGAAGGATCCTTAGTAAACCTCTTTCATTAAACCTGTTTCATTAAATATTTGGGTTGTTTGCGCTTCCAAGTTTTATTTTCACTAGCCGCTTTCAATGTTTGCTCTATTTTTCAGTTTCATCGGCCGATCAGATATGGGTCATAGACGGAAACAGCTATATATTGACTATAACGTTAAGCTACGGTAGAACGGAAGTATTTATTTGAAACTGTACTCGAACTCAAAACCTAGGTTTTTCACCATAGCAATTATTACAGATTTTTTCGCCTCATTAGGTTTGTTCGAGCGCCAAATTCGATTTGGATTAATAACTTCAGATTACAATAGAGCTTCTGGGCAACGTGTGCTCCGTTGTCTTTGGAGGGGGAGCTAAGAGGATCAATGAAATTGCCGCGCGAAGTTTTAAAGGAACAAATTAGCATTTTGAGCAGTTCGCTTGGAAAAATCGAAATTGAGAAGTGAAATATTCAATAAATTGCGCCAAGAAAAGAGATATAGTTTTATGAAGCCGTGATCTCACTTTTGCCGTTTGTCGCATTTTGATCGAGCCAGATGTCGCCGAGAAAATAGACTTTTTAACTTTGCTCCATACTAATAATTACTAATATACAGAAATTTCGCTTGCAATTTGAGAAGCTTAATATTTGCACTATAGTTTTAGTTATCCCCGCAAATTGTTTATGACTATTTCATCTCCGAAATGCCGTGTGTCGCATATGTATACCGCTAGTCCATTTTACGTAATCAGAGAGTTTTCTAACAGCACTTTAGCTTTCGGCCCCGTTTTCTCTGTTACGATTGATTAATTATCTTTTGAATCTGGCGGTGGCGGCTTAGAAAAGTCCCGGATGTGTCGCCCCATTCTGCCCGATGATCCATGATTGCGTTTACTCTTCCTCGTGATTGGTTGAAGTAAAACCAATCGTGAATTACTTCAGTTCGTGATTGGTTCATTTATGTTTTTACTGGCTCCTGTGATTGGCTCACTGGTTTTGGTTCTACGACACTCAATTGAAAACCGCCGCCGCTATAACCTTCAACGTAATCCATAGTCTACATTTTTATGACGTCATTTGTCGAATTTTCTGGCCTGAAATCGTGGAAGGCCTCTTCTCTGGCTTTGCTCCAGGATTGAAATTCCAACACGTGTGTTTTTTAGTATTTGTAGGACTCCTTTCCTCCCTTATATCTGCAACATCCTGTTCGGAAACGAACACGAAGCGTTCGAATTCCGCCACTCTTAAGAGAGCGCTAGTTCGAATGAAACCAATAAAAGCTCTAAACCGAATACTGATTAAATTTATTCAAATCGCTTTTAATCTATTTTCCAGGTATGCGTAGACTGCGAACTAACAGTCCCTCCTTTTTCCTCCATTGATAGTAATTTGAGAGCGGAGCGAGAGAAGAGAAAATATGGCAGGCGTTCGAGCGGAGCGAGAGGAAGAATGGGGCATTCTTCCTCTCGGTCCGCTCGAACGCCTGCCATATTTTCTCTTCGCTCGCTCCGCTCGCAAATTACTAACAATGGAAGGAAAAGGAGGGACTGTTCGCAGTCTAGGTATGCGTCTCTGTGTGCTTTTGCTGCTCTTTGTTCAAAACACAAGACATGACCGCCAGTGTCGCTGGTGTTTATTGTTCCATGACCTCGCCAACTAAACTCAAATATAGTAATAAAAGGTTCCCTTTCTCTCGGCAATCATAGTATTACAAACTTATACCATGGCAATTCGGGGTATTAGTGATTAAATTGCCCTTCGAGCCTCGGGAGGGTTTGTAAAAGTCCCTCTGCCTGCTGCGTCGGAACTTCCACAAACCTCCCTCGGCTCGCGGTGAAATTTCATCACTAATACTCCTCATGCCATGGTATTACTTATAATTAAATCTAAGAGGCAACAAGCCATCAAACCTCGCATAATACAACATGTACATCTGTGTTTAGATGGTCTACAATAGGGTTGTTAAACCCGCTAATCGCACAACGGTTTTGATTCCGATAGATCTTTTTCTGAAGTAAGAACTGTAAACCTGTAGGAATTTGCGCAACTCCAGCAGTTGCGATAGTCCTCAACGTACGTTGGGCAATACAATGAACCATGGAATTTATCACATCCACTACATCGTGTACGGGGGCGTTCTTAATTAAGTGTGGTGCATGAGCGTTGTGTGCTGGAGGAACTTACATATATGATACATACATACATGTTTTATTGAAAGCTCCCGACAGGGCTTTTCAGCTTCAATTTACAGTGATCTTAAAAGTGTTATAACTATAGTACATGCAGTAATAGATTTAAAATGTAAAAATGTAAAATAAAAAAATATAAAAGACAAATCTGTGAATTAATGCAAACCTAAAGAATGAGAAATCAAATTTTTTTAAGCTGTTTCTTAAAAGTGCTAAGATTAGTAATAAACTTCAAACTGTCACCAAGTTATTCCATATATTTACAGATCTATAATTAAAAGATCTTTGCCCCGTGGCAGTTCTAAATAGCGGAATGTTGAGGTTTTTACTTCCTCGGGTCGCGTGATCATGTACTCTAAATCGTTTAGAGAAGTAATGGCTAAGATAAGTAGGCGCCATACCCTCTAGACACTTAAAGGTCATTATAGTGTCTCTATAAAGCAATTGTTGTTCTACTGGCAGCCACTGATACGGGCTGCATAATTCAGTACTAATTGTAATTTATGAATATTACCTAAAGATCTGTTCGACCATACAGTCGAACAATACAACAACTTACTTATGACTAGAGATTGTATGATTAGTGATAACGTTTTGGTATCAACTATCCCTAACTCGATGTATCTGCCCTAATTTGGACATACATGATGATACGAGCTTACTGATGTGATCATCATAAGTCAAATGGGAGTCTAAAATGACACCTAAATCTTTGGCTGAATCAACAGGCTTCAAGTTCTTGCCAAGAAAAGACAAACACATTTCTGATGGTAGTCTCAGTAACAACTGTCTTGTTCCAATGAGTAGAAACTTGGTCTTGTCTGGGTTAATATTGAGTTTGTTCTCACAGCACCATTTTGCAACTTTGGAGAGGTCGTCCTCCAGGTTCTTTGTAGCTTGCTCGATGTTCTTGATTTGAAATGATAGGTAGATTTAAGAATCATCGACATACGATTGGAGTTGGCAGGAGGATGGAACCAACGGGAGATCATTCAAGAGGATACAGAACAGTAAGGGCGAGAGTATGGCACCTTGTGGTACACCATGTGTAATAGGCAGTGGAGAAGAAGTTGATGTTCCGATTCGGACAGACTGCGTTCTGCCTGATAAGTAGCTACTAAACCACTGCACTGCAGTGGGAGATGCTCCTACTTTGCTCAGTGTATGTAGTAAAATTGGGTGGTTTATGCTATCAAATGCTTTGGAGAGATCTAACAGGATGAGCGCAGTAAGCTTCTTCTTGTCCATTGCAGCGAGAATACTATCTGTTACGAGAATATTTAGTGATTCAGTTGAGTGATACTTTTTGTTACCACTTTGTCACGAGGTCAATCGACCTTTTGATGTTAAATAGGTGCTAAACTGACTCAAGACAATTTTCTCGCATATCTTGGAGGCCACCACCAATAACGATAGGGGACGGTTATTGAATGGGATCTCATGTTACCCTCTTTCGGCAAAGGAATGACTTCTGCTTCTTTCCACGCAGTAGGAAATGAAGATGAAATAAGGGAGCAGTTTATAATATCCGTTAATGCTGGCAAGATAGTAGGTAGACAATCTTTGATGACACGTATTGATATTTTATCCATTCCTGGTGATTTGTTAGAAGGCATAGACCAAACAGTACGTTGTACTTCTACAGTCGAGAGGTGTTTCTGGGGCGTGGGCACGTATAGGCGTTTCTGGGGCATGCTCCAGGGGCGGATTTAGGGGGGCAGAGGGGACTGCAGCCACCCCTTATGTTGGCATGTCCCGCACCCCCTTAGCTAATCGCGCCTATACGGCGCGAGGTTCGGCTTACCCCGCTTTTTACGGCCACCTCTTTCTGCATTTCCTGGATCCGCTCCTGTGCTCCCTCGGAAAATTTTCACTCAGAAAATCTTGGTCCTCCGAAATTATATTTTCTACATTTTGTAACTGCTTTCAAGCAACAAATGAAAGGGGGAAAATGGTAACGAGAACGACTTATTAGCCCGTGCTTATTGGCTTCAAGGTATAGGTACAACCCTAGCTATTTCATCTTTTTCATCTCTTCAGGCCCTCGATGGTCATAACGGCCGAACAAGAACACAGCCCCGACGGCTACACGTTTTTGATCAGGGTAATTGATCATTGATTAGGTCTTGTTGATAAATCAAGGGAAAATCGTTTGTGATTTCTTCATGATCTTGACTCATTTTCTACAAATGCATTCACTTAAAATTTCCATCTGGGAAATTTAGAAATTCTTCATGAACTTTATTCTGGCTGGCACTGCAGTATTGCTGTTCGTCTGCCAGCTAAAATAATATAGGCCTCTAATTTGTCATAAAAACACCATAATATTCGTTTTTATGAAGTTTTACCGTTGAATGCCCCTGTACTAATAGAGGAAACAAACAAGCATACTCGCCATGTCAGAGATCAGACATTATGTTAACACAGATATTCTAAGTACTGTTTAAAACACGAAGCCCGAGAATTTTTAGACTTGATAAAACACGTGCTGTGTGTGTTTTAAACTGCTTCAAAAACGCTTTAAGAATGCAATGAAAGAAAGACGCACATCTCAAGGGAATGGTTACTTATTGAACCTTTGTATTCACAACGCCATGCAAAATATTCGAGTAATCACCGCCTGCAATTACGAACATCTCAAGGGAATGACATGAAGAAATTACCATACTATGTTGTTTGAAGCGGCATTTCGCAATGCAAGAAGAACCTGCACTTGAAGGATTTGGTGTCGTGGTTTACCTCGATAAAGTTCAAGACTTGGAAAGCGATGTGACTGACATGACGGCAGACTGTAAATGTTTGACTCCGGCACAAAATATGTAAGTTTAATGCACGTTTTTATTATTTTACGGCTTTGAGTTGGGTTTAATAATTGGAACTAAACAGTGGTTCGGTAAACAAGTAATGGTAGTTGGATAACTTCATTTTAAAAATATTATCAGTGTATCTCGGTAGTCTGCTGATATTAGTAAATTTAGTGCAAAATTTATTATCTAGGTAGCTTATGTTCCGTGTACTTTTTGCTATCTTTGGGTCTTTATCAGTGAATTCTTAATTAGGATGAAACTTTATATAAAATTTCATGTTCATTGGTATTTTTTATATAAAACGTTCATCCTAATTAGCATTTCAATGAGAAAGCTGAAACATCAATAGAAATTCCATTGTCTCAATCATTAACCCCGTTTCCCCCTGGGACAGAATTCAAATCCCTCCGCGGGCCTTTTAGAATGATGAGATTTTATCAGGTATAAAGGAGCATACACGTGACTGATTTGCTTCATCTGATTGGACAAAATGCTCATTTATTATTCATGAGTTTTGAAGCAAGATTTACTATTTAATAATATATATGGCGTTTTCTCCTGGGGTAACACTTACCCTACTTTAATAATTTTGAATAATTGTACAAAAGAAAACATTTACGGATCAGCACACTTTCTAACTGATGTACCAACCCGTTATTTAACCCTTTCCCTCCTGCACCGCCAGTAACCGCCCAATATGAAGCATGTACCTGGAGAAAATTTTGCATCAAACCTAGACATGCTGGAAATACGATGTTGTGATATTATTTCAAGGGATGAATGACTTCGAAGCCACATACAGCTATAACGGGGATCGCTTGACTCTCCCACTTGGAGAAAAACTCATTTGTTTCTCAAGCATGTTAAGGCCTGGTTCATTCACGGAAAATAGATTTACGTTAAAATAATGCGGTTTTCTGAGAGAAATTTGTTAGAAGTCTTTTACCCCTACAACCAAGAGCGGTAATTTGGACTCAAGCCGTTGCTTTAAAGTGACAAAAACACATCCTAATAGGTTGAGCAGGGGGAAAAGATCACCAACTGCAGAATTTCAAGGATTTCATTGAATAATTTTTTTCATGTGTCTCAAAGCAGAAACACAATGGAAAAACCCTGGATACCCCTCACAAGGCCTACTAAAAGCAAACCAAGTACTTTTCAGCCGTCCTCAGACTTAATGATGTCCTCTAGCTCTCTTGCAGTGGCTTTTTTCTCCAAAATTAGAGCACATTTCATTGGAAACCCTACCGAAGCAGCCATACCTACCGTCAACGAGTGCACAGAATTCTCCCAAATGGCATTGTGGGAAAAGTTTGAGCTCGTCTTAAAAAGTCAGCAGTATTTAACTACCCCGGGCTAGCCAAACTGGAACTGAGGGGGAGGGTTGAGTTAGCACTCAGGATTTCACCAACTGAGCCAAACGTGTCCAGTAGGGTTAAGAAATTGAAAATTTTGAAACTCCCTGATATAATCACTTTACAGATTACTATATTTATACTCGATTATTATCATCATTATCTTCTCTCAGCCTTTGATGTCTTCTTCACTCAAACCACAAAGGTTCATAATTGTAACACCAGCCAGATTAGCATCTAATGCTGCACTCTGTGTTCCGCAAGTTCGAACAAACAACGATAAACTCGGTCAGCGCGCGCATAGGTACAAAGGTGAAATAATCTGGAATGCACTTAGTGAAGATCTTAGAAACTTGAACGACTCCACAATTTCATTTAAATCAAAATTCAAACGTAAGCTTTTTCAGAATATTATGATATTTTTTTAAATCTATATTTTGTGTTCATTAATCTGTATACTTCGGCCTTCTAATGCACTTAACAAGAGAAGCTAACGAGGAATCTTTGTTAACGTCCACCAACATGGCGGCGATGACGTAACGTGCTAGTCAGCAATTGGCCGGTTTTGGCCGGCTGCACAAATCTTAAAAGACGTTGTCGTTGGACAGCTTCAGTCTGGGCATATCGCTTGTCGTTTGTGAATACAAAAAGCAAATAGAAAATGGCAGTAAAATAGTATATGGCGAAGACCAGTAATAAAAAACATATCAGTGCTTGTTAAGAGTTATATCCTATTTTTATTGCATTTTGTCATAATATTATGCTACATTTAGAATTCGACGAAATAAAGAAACAACGCATAAAACAACAATACCCTCGACACGTGACAATATTTATTCAGGCATCAATGGGCCTTATGCAGGAATGCAATCAAGTGGTTGTACTGGATATCAAAACGAGATCGGTAGTGTTGTTTGTAAATGCTATTTTCCACCTCCAATCGGTTGTCGATCTTTCTAAAACAGCGTTTTGAAGTTTGGTTGCCATCGATCCAGTAAAGCTTTTCCCATAGGATCACTAGCGCAATTCATTGGTTATTGACGAGTGCTATATCAGCACGTGACTGTTTTCCAAAAAAGGCCTATTCACTAAACAATTTAATTAAGTGCGGAACCAATTTTCGAATTGTTTGATGGAGTGCTGGGTTTCCTGTGGTGCCAAATCCTCAGGCGAGGATGAGATAAGGTAACCCTAACTCCTATTTTGATTTCTCTCATTTCCCCCTAACAGTTGCCTTCGGTGGAGGCTATGATGAATGGTAGAGTGACCACAATTAATCTGGGCAGGAGCCTTTGTTTATTAAACAATGTAGAACAAATGCTTTAGAGGTAATGGACACACGCTGTTGCTTTGCAAATTCGCTCCTTGTCGGCGCTCACAACTAAAAGCAACATTACCGCAGGTAAAGGCGGGTCAAAAATCACTCAATTGAAATTGCGTACAGACACAGCCAAGAAAAAGGTGAAGACACCAAGTAAGTTTCGTTTATTTTATTGCAGTATTTTTATCAAAATCTACATTTAAAGTTGTACTGCGATCGTTGTTCCACTGCAAAGTGTTGAACATTGTATGACGGCAGCTACAATCATTGCCAAAAATACCTTAGAGGATTTTTGGATACTTTTAGGGATTTCATAACATATCATGTCCCCCATCTAGTGCCAAATCGTGTAAAACCAGTGCCGAATCATGTAATACTTCAGATGTGAACAATCCAGAACTCGTGAATTGGATTGACTGAGAGGCGGCGGTGTTTCCAAACTTTTGCAACAATTCAATAACAATGAAAGAAAGATTTCCACATCTAGAGTCGGGACTGGGAAGTTAAAAAACTGAAAGAAAACAATTTTAATACTGATATCACAACAAAAAGCACGAATATTCAGTAAAATGTCCAATTAGTTGGGAAGTCGGAAACCGGTCAGATTTTTTTCTGGATCCGCGCCTGAGAGTGTACCGGTACGGTTCTGTTTACACTGCACCGTTCATTTTTTTATCCTTTTACGGATACGTGTACACTGTACCGGATAAATATAGCCAGGTCAGATATTTTTGCCATGTCCTCATGCGCAGAATGACTGTATCAGGAAAAAATGGCGGCAAAGCTAAACTGGACAGGTGCGGAGAAAAACTCCAACTTCTGTTGGACAGACGAAGAATTATCGCTTCTGCTATCTGTAATTATCGATTACAAGGCGGAAAATTCGTCTCTGGGTCTAGATTGTGCTACCGTTAAAACTAAATATGACGATATTCTGGACCAATTTATCGAGAGATATCCCAAGATCAAAGATGACGATGACTCAATGAATGCAGAAGGTTTTCCGAACAAGGAAACGTTAAGTGTTTTTACAAAAAGGACAGAATAATAGCAAAATCGTATCCAAAATCTCTTATTTCTTGTACGGTGATGCGGTGTGCATTTTCTGTTAATTGCATGAGAACTTCCCGAGTTTAACATAAGTATACATCTTCGTCTCCTTGTTCGATAAATTGTCATATTCAGCGCCATTTGCAGTAGATTAACCTGCATCAAACCAATTAAACCTAAAACCAAGGCAAGTATAGCAACCGCTAGTTGGGATCTCATATTTTTCTTTGTCAAGCCGTCCTCTTTTGATGAAAATACAGCTGAAAATATGTAATCACTCGAACTGTAGAAGCTGTAGTTAGCCAGGCCAAATTTAACTTGGTCCCAAGCCTAAACTGCGCAGTCGGTACAAAATTAAACCGGTCCAAGTGTTTATACGATATCGGTACAATTTGTAACCGGTACAGGACCGAAACTGTACCTGCTTTTTTTAGGTCTGAAACTTGTACGGTTAGGCGGTCTAAAATTCGTCCGGATAGCAGGTATCAGTGTAAATGAAAGGCCTAACCGTACGAATTTTGATACGGATCCACATTCGTCCGGTACTGTGTAACTGTATCCTAAGTACACTGCATGAGTATGACTAAGTCAGTATGACTATAACTGAGAAGGCCTAAGTATGATTATAAGAAGACTTAATCCCGTAGGACTAATAAGGCTTAAGTAGGACTAAGCAAGCCTAAGTAGGACTAAGCAAGCCCATGTAGGACTAAAGCATGCCTAAGTAAGACCAAGAAGGCCTAAGTAGGACTAACTGTCAGCTGAAAGAAGGCATAAATAAGAAGAAGCTTATGTAGGAATAAGTAGGACTACGCAAGGATAAGGCTAACTATGTCTGAAGTACGATAGATAAATAGATTATGTATTAGAGGATTGTTTTCAGGACATCATAATCGGCATACGTGAAGTATCTACCGGACTTCGGCCGTATTAAAGGTAAGACTCGCAGCTTTTTACACAGCAACTTGGCACTAACTAAATAAGCCTTCATATTATACCATGTCTTGAGCTACATTCAAATTTGTTAAGCTTCAATACCTAGTTGAGAACAATCGAAACAAAAACAAAATACTGAACCCCAATAATCTGCCAAAATGGCGACTGGTCACGCCTCATCAGTACTGGCCTAGAATTTCTAGTTCCTGGAATTTTCAAATGTTCTTCCTGGGCCCTGGAAAACTCCTGTAAAAAAAAATTCTCCATCTATTCCTGAAACTTTGCAGACATTATGTGAATGTCTATAACATGGCATACCGGCAACAGGGTTGTTTAATACTTGATTTCTTTTCGTAATACAGCAAACTTCAATCTCTTCGAATCTCGTCAATGGCTTTATCCTAGTCTATGCCCTTAGAGCGTTTTTCCGCGATTGTGTCGAAAACTGAAAATCATGAATTAGGTGATTGGTTTCGAATTTGATTGGTTAGTTATCAACGATTGTATTTACTTTTCCGGCGTCATGATTGGTTCAAGTAAAACCAATCGTGAAGTACTTCAGTGCAGGTCAGTTCATTGCGTTTTCACTTACTCTCGTGATTGACTCTGGTTTTGGATACAGTAAAAACCCGCGTATAAGAACCTTAATTTTTCAATTTAGCCTAAACAGGTTCTTATATAAATGGTACTTAAAGCAAATTTAGGCTACCAAGGTTCTTAAAATAGGTTCTTATACTGCTATTATTTATTTTATTGGGATATATTTTTTGTGATTCTCACAGAGCCTGAGATGGTCAGAAAGCTTTTTTATATTAGTTGAGTGGTAGTAGAGGAACTATTTGAATGGTAAACTTAATAGACTTACACACAGTACTATGTCAAGATGATTATGATGATTATGATTATCCCAATTCATCAGTTTCTACCTATGCACTTTTACCACAACTCCACTGATAAGAACCTAACTTAAAATTTTAGCCTTAATAGGTTCTTATGTGGAGGGTGCTTAAAATGAACATTTTAGCCTAATAGGTTCTTAAAACCCAGGTTCTTATACGCGGGTTTTTACTGTACTCAATCGAAAACCGCTCTAAATTTATCTCACGGTGTAACTCTTGATCGAATTTATGATATATATGGGCGCGTTCTTTACTCATTCACACGGCTCAAAAGCTAATTAAAATTCATTCATTAAAATTCACTCATTAAAATTCACATCGAAATCTAACCCAAACCATAACCATAAAACTTTAATACCCTAACCATAAAACAGAATTCTCACCCACCTAGAGTTCATAGGTAAACAAGACAAGATTTAGATGTGAATAATTGCTGCGAGCGGAGCGAGCATCAACACTAATCTTGACGTTATAACACAGGGTGATCACACGCATACCTTTTCACAAGTACATACCATTTCCTTGAAAAATATTTTGGGTTATGGTCACCAAAGCCAGTGATCGCCTCGCTTTGACGCCCTGGGCTCAAAGGATATGTCCCGGATGTAGCATTTTCGATTTTATCAAATGCATCCCCTCGCAGCACTTCACTTTCTATTAGAAACTTCTAGTATTAATAATATTAATGAGTTGTCCTTTTGAGCCGTGTGAAAGAGTCCTAACCCAAAAGTTATTTTTGGGATAACATTCTAGATCTGTTCACTCTGCTCCGGTTAGCAGTATAAATAGAATGAACGGTTTACTCGAAAAGGCAAAATGTTCGGATATTTTTGGCGGGAGACTTGTGGCGCGCGCGCGGCGCGCGCGGTCGGCTGAGTTGTTAGTTCCCAGGTCACCTCCATCAACCGAAAAGGGAATGCTGCAGGTTTCCATGTTTGCAGGCCAGCTATTTTCAAAAAACATTTGATGTATTCTTAGATTTCATCGGCTTTTATACAACTCTGAAGACAAATTACGAGAACACGATTTTAAATTGGCGACGTGTATAATTAATACTTGTAGGAAATACAGACTCGAGTTGAGTGGAAATGGACAGAACGGAACTAAGCAGTGAAACCAGCGAGTCTGGTGAGTACTTGATACGTCATAAACTCTGCCTGATATGATACAAATCTTTCATTCTTGGTTCTTTAGTAGTTTAGATATTTATTGTACAAGACAGTTCTTTGCGTTCGCGGACGCGGTCTGCGCCGACAGCGGAGGAGACGAGGCAGCTAGCTAGTAGGCTGCAACTGATTTTCAGACTTACAGTTCGACTACTGAAGCCGGGGCCACTTTGATAACGAGAACTAAACACATTGCAAAACGAAAATATAGCATACCAACTTACGGTTACTTGAGTCAATCAGTATCACCGGATTACGAGACTATAGCATTTCGACTTGCTTGAGCTTCGATCTGGTAAAAGGCGTATTTGGTTCTGAAGTCAGTCTTGCGATAGAAGAACATCGCATGGATATGGCCGGTAGGATTTATACTTTGTTTTGCAATGTGTTTTATCTCGTTGTCTAAGTGGCCCCGGTGTCTATGCACTGTAATCTTTTTCAATAGACCAGTTGCAAACGTGGCGCAAAATACAGTGTTTGTATGGGATCCGATGCCAAATTTTCCCGTAAAATATAATTCCTGAATTATAGTCTCCAAACAAGATACAAAATTTGAGGAATGTAGCTGTGCTGGGCCATGGGAAGCGTGCAGCCGTGTTTTAAGTTTTCCATAGATTTATCTGTAAGAACGAGTCAAAGTCCGCGAGAAAATGTTCAGACAAATTATTTGGAAAACTGAAAACACGGAATTAACCGCGAACTGGTCTATTGCTCTCTTCTAAAACAAGGACTGAATTCAAACCCTACTCCATATTGAAAGGTTACATAGGTGCTTGATATGGTAGGTCCATATTATGGCAAAGAATCGTTTCAATCTGAATCTCTGAGGCTAGCAGCGAGATTACTTCTGTTCGATTAGTCTGAACTTAGGCTATGTTTACACTCTACCGGACACATTTGGAACCGGTACAAAATTTAACCGGATCAATTGTGCGTTACCCCGCTAGCAGTCACCCTACGCGCCATACGAAGCAGGGTGGAGCCGGTACGTACCTGATTTTTCCAGGTCTGAAACTTGTACGGACACAGTGTAAACGAAAGGCCTAACCGTACGAAATTTGTACCGGTTTCAAATTCGTCCGGTACAGTGTTAACATAGCCTTTAGCTTAGACCAATCAAACAGAAGTAATCTCCCTGCTAGCTAATCCGCCATTACTGTTATGACAGAAGCACTCGACGTCACGCACGAGTTCTCTGAGCCCTGGGAGGCAAGTGACCTGATCCTTATCATCGAGAAACAAGAGTTTCACGTCCATCGACTGATTCTCAAGATGGCGTCTCCAGTATTTAGGGCCATGCTGGAGGCGGACTTTAAGGAAAAAGAATCAAACGAGATTCCTCTATCGGGAAAAGAGGCCGGAGAGTTTATTCACCTGCTGAAACACATCTATCCAAACATGACTGGGGAAATATCACGTAGGTATAGCAATCAGCTTTTTGTTTAACCAGAAAATAACCCGTCACTTCGTGCCGGAATTCCCACGCGGCGGCCATCTTGGAATAAACCTATTGTTAATGCTTACCCAGCCTCGGTCTCAAACGTGTTTTAACCGAGGCTGGGTGAGCATCAACAATAGGTTTATTCCAAGATGGCCGCCGCGTGGGATAGGTCTATACCATGGGCTCCTGGTCTATACACACGAATTAAGACGGTCCGAACTACTTGCATTGAAATACACACGGTTATATCAGCTCTACAATCGACACTATTTACTAAACTGCTGTGAAAACAGTCCGTACCCGTACTAAAGGAGCTCTCCCGTTTAAACAGGGACCCGCATCTTGTCCTTTGGGATTCGAAATTTTAATTTCAAATTCAGAACAGAATACTAAATTGCTGAAGGCAAAATTAAAATAAGCGGAGCATTACATGTCAAAGGCTGATTGACAATGAAGGTGTCTTCAACCTGGTTGAGGCCCTTTTATAGTGCGGGTACTTATTTAAAAATAATTACACTTGTAAAATCATGAATAATTCACGAGGATGCAAGCCAATCCAAGCTCAGTATTCAGATCACATGTACAGTACTGTAAATCCCAATAAAATTATTAATGAGTAAATCAACTTTTGATAAAGATTTCGTACTCAGCTAATAAGTATGCATAACTTTTGATAAAGATCTGTAACTCCTATGGGACATACATGGTCATTTCAAGTCCATAATTAGAATAACACATAATACGATCGTCCGCTCATATTTTATCTACCACTTATATTCCGTTTCCCGTGATCTCGAACCGAACCACTGAGTAAACGCGGTACGTTAGTGCAAACGTGAAGACAGGTAAGCCATTTCAATGCCCACCGGGGGGACAGCTATCCTGATGGTTTTTGTGACAATGACGTTAGTAGTAGGCACCGAATTAACCCTTTTTTGTTTGCCGAGGAATCTCATTAAACTGCGGAGGAATAAATTGACTTTTGCATTGACGTCACAATAGGTAAATTAGTCTCTTTTGTTTTCATGGACATTACAGTGACGTCGTTTTTTTTCTCGGAGGAATCTCAGTAAATGACGTTACAGGGACGTTCTATTTTTGGAGAACTTTTGTTCTTCATTTGCGGGGGAATACTAATTTTTGGAGGATAACATTATCTATTGTCTTTACGCATGAACAAAGTGATCCACAGATAAATTAAACAAAGTTTATTTAATCTCAAAAACCCTGACCTATTTACAGTTCGTTTTCCTTATCCTCGCGGAATTGATAAATTTCTTCTTTCTCAGTGCTTTATGATTAGTTTCATTGAATTGTTTGTTTTTCTTGTTGACAAATGCTAGAGGCAGCAACGCCCGCCGCCTCCCTCCCTCCCATGAAAGCCAGGGCAGTGATTTGTCTACTGAGAAGTTATGAGAACTCCAGAATAAAGTGTGTTCAAACTTTCCTTCAAAACAGCAAACGTTTCAAGAATCCAGCAAATAGGACCATCGATCTTAACCAACTTAAAGGGGCATGGTCATCGGTTTATACGCATGCGCAGCAGAGACGAGTAGTTGAGTTTTCCGTGGGCCACGGGAAACTCAACTTATCCGCCATCAATGCGAGCGTGGTATAATCTGGTCCAATTTAACAGCTTGTGTGGGCCATCAGTCCTCCAAACTTCGTACAGTATTTTAGATGTATATATTTATTAGTTCTATAGCCTTTTTTTGTTTGATTTGCGAAAATGAGCTAGAAAATTTCGAACAAAACACGAAGTCATCGTGGCGTGAACTAACGGTATGTTTGTACTAGTTCGATTTATCGGATGTCATGCACTTGAAAACAATTTTTATCACTTCAAATGAATGTCGATTGTTCACATGGCTATCCTGTGTGAGCTGCTGTAGTTAATTTGGAATCATGGAATGTTTGAACGGTGCATTTCGTACACTTTTGCAAGCATAGTGTAGCGCGCTGTTTACTCGTAACGCAGTCTGTGAATTAATAACCGAAGCTTATTTGTACTAGTTCGATCTATCGGTTTTCAACTCCAAAAC
This sequence comes from Actinernus sp. WN-2022, assembly GCA_030867875.1. Lineage (NCBI taxonomy): Eukaryota > Metazoa > Cnidaria > Anthozoa > Actiniaria > Actinernidae > Actinernus > Actinernus sp. WN-2022. The sequence continues at coordinate 23,723,031 of JAOWCC010001501.1, forward strand.
AATTTCGATGCCTTCAAACGAATTTCGATTGCTCATAAGACTATCCTGTGTGAGCTGCTGTGGTTATTTGGGCGTCAGGGAATTATTAAACGGGAGTTTGCCTACAGTTTTGGAAGCATACTGTAGCGCGCTCGACCATAGAATGTTTATTTGCAACGGAAGTCTGTTTATAACCTAACTAGTTCGATCTATCGGTTTTTATGGACTCCAAAACTATTTTGATAGCTTCAAATGAATGTAGATTGCTCAGAAGACTATCCTGTGTGAGCTGCTGTGATTATTTGGACATCAGGGAATTTTTAAACGGGAGTTTGCCTACAGTTTTGGAAGCATTGTGTCAGTCGGCTTGACACTACAATGTTTACTTGCAACGGAAGTCTGTTTATAACCTAACTAGTTCGATCTATCGGTTTTTATGGACTCCAAAATAATTTTGATAGCTTCAAATGAATGTAGATTGCTCAGAAGACTATCCTGTGTGAGCTGCTGTGATTATTTGGACATCAGGGAATTTTTAAACGGGAGTTTGCCTACAGTTTTGGAAGCATTGTGTAGTCGGCTACAATGTTTACTTGCAACGGAAGTCTGTTTATAACCTAACTAGTTCGATCTATCGGTTTTTATGGACTCCAAAATAATTTTGATAGCTTCAAATGAATGTAGATTGCTCAGAAGACTATCCTGTGTGAGCTGCTGTGATTATTTGGACATCAGAGAATTTTTAAACGGGAGTTTTCCTACAGTTTTGGAAGCATTGTGTAGTGCTTGACACTGCAATGTTTACTTGTGAAGAAAATCCTTTGAGCTTACCTAGCGTGTTTGTACTAGTTCGAACTATCGGCTTTTATGGACTGGAAACTTATTTTACAGCTTCATGAATACGTATGTCAGTTGATCAGAAGACTATGCTCTTTGTGTTTGTGGTTTGTTTGGCATCAGAAAGTATTTTTAATGTACTTTTTGTTCGATTTTCGTGCAGTGTTTGGACATAATTCGCCGATATCAGATTTTATGCAAAATTGTCCAAATCAAGCATGTTCAACATTCTAAGAACAGAACTATTTGTCCAAATGTTATCATATCCAACTCAACTTCTTCCTCCATCGACTCTGAAGCCATTGTTATAACGTGGTACCCTAATACAGGGCCGCCAGCCTTCAAAATGCTACTACAAATCCTTCCCTTTGCGACCTTCTCACGTACGCTCGCTCAACCGGGAAGATTTTGATATGCTAATTAGTACTTTCTGCACGCCTACTGCGCATGACTACCAGGTGACCATGCCCCTTTAAGTCTGGCCCATAACTTACGCCACCTTTTCCCTTCTTTTTCCCCCCTTCATTATGTAACTCATATATCGAACACTATTAGCTACTATATGCTCTTGGAGCAGACACTACGAATTATATGTTTAAATAAATAAAAACGTTAAGAGAAGTCGAGCTTCGCATATCCGCGAGTCAAATGACAGATTATTATTATTTTTCCCACGTCTGTTACCTTGTTTACTAATTTGACTTTTTAACCAGTGATAAATGACTAAGGCTTAAACTATAAAAGGCACTATTTTTCTTTTCGTCTTTCACAGTTGAGAGTGTCGATTATCTCTTCACGCTAGCAGATGAGTACCAGATACGTTCTGTGATCAACGCATGCGCGGAATACCTAAAGACAACAAAGAAAACCACTAAGAACGCCATGCGAGTTCTCTTACTTGCACAGAAACATGGGGTGACAGAAGCATGCCGAGGATGCTATGACGTACTGAAGCGCATGACCATGAAAGAGCTGACAAAGCAGGACGGTTTTGAACGGCTTGATGCTGAGAGTTTGCACCACATCATTGTCCCGAAAGCAGAGAAGCTCGAGAAATGTATTGAAGATGTTTATCCTCAGTTTGTTGGTGTGATTGATTGTATGATGAGTCTTTGGGATACGAAGGTCAGGCCGCTGACAAGGTGTTCTTATCATTACGGAAAAGGAATAAAATGCCTTGTTAATCTTAGTGAAAGAATCCGTCGTTGCGAGGCTTGCAGACAAATGATTCGCCAAACTGCAAATCACAGCCCTCAATACAATTTTTATGGACAGACTAGATTCAACAAGGACATTATCCCAGCTCTAGAACAGATGTTAGAACTCTTGAGATTCTAAAACTGTCGAAGTTATTTTCAATCCACTAAATACCTTACAAAGCCTTTGCTGAAGATTGATAAGTCGTTTCTCAACTGCAAGAAAGAGTAAAAAGAAAACCTTACGCCAAGTACAAAAACTGAGACAGAACTAGCCTAGTCCTCTGGCTTATCGTTAACGCGCGGCTGAATACCGTAGATATAAACTGATGGGCCGTGGACTTCTGTGTACAAGCATACCGCCACACAAACTTCTTCTAAACCCGTCAGTACCGAATATTGGCTCAATACGCTGTTTAAATTGTTCCTGATAAGGTATCTTGATGATTATTCAGTACAACATTTGACCGTATTCTCATAAATGCTCACAGCGTGGCAGTTGTCCCAGGAATGTACATACTATCTACACTCTGACGGAATATAACGTTAAATAAATTTGCTTAGGATACAAAGAACACAACAGTGCGGTACGACCGAAACTAAGACATTTCTAACCGACAGCAATTTTACGATCTTTGGGACAACTGGCCTCGCTCTGATACCATGGTTACCAGACCTCTTTCCGCGCAGGAATGAGTTATGAATAAGATGAATTGTCTTCTTGCCAGCAAGCTCTCTTGACACTATTTCAGCTGACTTTATCCCCCTTGATAGTTGTTATGTTTTTAAGGATCAGTTTGAGTGATCAGGAATTCCTCAGGGTATGCACTCTGTGCTTCTGTTATCGCGCTCCAAGAGAAAAAGGCCACGACAGCCACTTGAGTTGCTTTGACCCAGGCCTTGACGGGCATCGCGGATGACTTGCCTGTCAAAGAAATGACGTGATGCTATGGGTTAGTATGCCTTGTAAAATTGAAAAATGGTGGAATATCCAATTGGGCCATATTATACCATACTGTTCAAAAGAGAAATAATGTACTGACTGGAATGATCACAAAATCACTAAATAAAGATTTTCTGTTTTTTTGTAGTACTGTGAATAAATTCCAGATCTTTTTCTTTTAAGAATAAAATGTCTTCTTGATTCTTAAAATGATCACACGTTTTTAAAATTCGTGTATATACTGTAGGTATTCAAGTACAAGTCGGTATTTGTATGTTTAGTTCGAGGCTAGACCTAGTCAGCTTACCTGTTTGTTGTCCATTTCAGACCACCTGACTTTTCTCTTAAGTAATGCTTTCTTTTTCTGTATCCCAAAGGAAATGTACGGTAGCAATTTCGATAATTGGAAAACAAAGCACTCAATCCTCTGGAGAACTATCACGCGGTCTGAAATGGGGCAACAAAGAGGCAAGCTGACTAGGTCTATTGTGGTCAAAGCTTTAAACCAGTTTAACTAAAATACTTACGGAATACTTGTTTGACATCTATGGTGTGAAAAACATCATGCTGCCCCTCAGTCACTACTGCACTGCCCTGTAGCACTAGGAACAGTTTGTCACCTGAAAAATACAATTAAACCACAAAAATGGGTTTCAGTGAACTTGATCAATAGGAGATACATGTATAACTTGGTAAGAAAGTTTGAAATCATTTTCAAACCCGTGGAATCTACATGTATTTTTCGATATTTTAATCGTTGGCAGGGTCTTTTCACTTTATTTTATAGTGCGGGTCCTTCCCCCTTTGGGTTTCTAAATTTGAATTATCAAATTCAGAACAGTGAGCAAGTAAATCAGTCTCCTTCTGTTAGAAACTAAATACTAATAAAAGCTAAAATTAAAATTAGGCCAGAAAAAGTAAACAGTAGGAAGCTAGTTGCTCAGTTACGCCAGTCAATCGCGTTTTAGAACCGTTTACAAACTTTATTTTTAGACATTCAAGATTTCGATTTGAATTTCGCGCGATAACAGAGATCGCTCAAGCGGAGCATCGCATGTGGCAGAACTTTGAACAGATGTTCACTTGACACCTTTAATATGTATATTGTACCTTTATCATTGACTTTTTCTTATTTTGCTTCAATTTGTTTTCCAAACAATGAACTGTAAATGTACAAATAGGTGTGAAATAAAGATTGATTGATTGATTGACAAAGGCTGATTGGCAGCGTCTCTAACCTGGTTAAGGGTCCTTGTTTAAATAGTCATAGCCGCCATGTTGGTGTACAGTTAACAATAGATTCCTCGTTAGCTTCTTTTGTTAGGTACACCAACATGGCCGCCATGCCCTTTGTCATTTGAATCTCTGGGGATTGAGTGCAAACCATCTATAGGAAGTTTCGGTTAGCCCCTCCTCTTCACGCCTTTGGAACTCCATAGTTGCAGCTTAGCAAAAGCAAGGACTTGGGTCCGGGTTTGAACCTAATTTTGATTTCCAGGTCCGGGTTTTTCATTAAAAAAAATCGAATTCCGACAGACTATTCAGAATAATTAAAATAGGGTTCGTTTTCTCGATAACCTGGAAATCTCAATTTTGGGGCTATTTTTTCTCGTAAAATGGGGTCCGATTCTGTACCCTATGGCCACACATATCACATCAGGGAACGAGCCACGCTGCGCCATTCCCGCTTTAAAAACACATTTGTCCCTTGAAAAATACGATAAGGGTCAAATTGTCCCGCTTTGTCCCACACTTCCAAAGGAAATTAAGTGGCAGAAGGGCCAAATTGTCCCTTCTGGCTCAATTTCTGCCCATGTACCCATTTATTATACAAGTGCCCCCCGGCGAGTCTCAGGTTTTTACCTTGAGTGTACTGAGCATGGGACAGGACGGCTTGCTCTTCCTGGACTTCCTTCACCTCCATGGCCAGTGCTATTATATACAGGAAACCCGACGAACAGCTCTGGAACAACTGATTCTACAGTAAAGTGCAAAAAAAGAAAGACGGTTAGGCACTACTGAAAAATAACTGCCTGTGAAACTTCAGCTAAAAGGTTGGGTGTTGAGAACAGACTTCGAAATTGAATATGAATCAGTTTGATTTGATCGCCGTGCGTTTGTCCTCTTATAAATAACAGATATTTAATAACGCGCACTCTGATTGGTGTGTGAGTATAGACAAACATGACGTCATATTTCAATAACGCGCGCTCTGACTGGTTTGCGAAATTATAGATACATGGATACCCGGTTGGAAACGACGTCAAGTCCACGTTATCTTTAATAAATTTACGATACTTTACCGTGGTATGTCCTGTTATTTACCACGTTTTGCGTCATCGCATGGTCAACATTGTTGTGGATTTCACGAGGCGCCAGCCGAGAGATAAAATGACGCGGTCAAAACGTGACGAGAACAAAGTACGTTGCGAAACTCGTATTTCAAAATGACACTTCGCGTGGGTGCCTGGCAGTGCTGACTTAAAAACAAACTCTTACCTGCTTCAGTGCCATCCTCAAAATCTGGGAAAAAGGATAAGAACGAAGAATAAGGCTATGCCAACCCCCAAATGATAAACTTTATCATGCCGCAAGACAAACACAACTATACTCAGATTAGCAGAGTATACTTTTCAGGTATACTGGAAAAAAGTTGAGACAATTTTGATGAAGGATGGCTAAGATTCGAGTGGATAAAAAAATTCTGCTTTTAAGAGAAATTTCGAGCAACTTGGAACCGGTTCACTGTAACCGAAATCAAGTTTCTAGAATAAGCTTTTGTAATCCACTTTAATCTTTGCCATCATCTATCGAAAACGTTTGAAAAGCATACCAGGACATTCACCTGGTATTTGTCTTCACTCACGGTGATATTTTTGTAATTTTGTTTTAAAGAAACTTGGAAGGTTTTCCGTCGTCGACTTTTATAATAACAGTGAAAGGGAAATGGTGTTTATTCAGCACCAAGAACCTCTGAGCGCAGAAGCCGCGATGAGCGAGTGCTGGAGGCGCGAGAACAACCTCTGGAATGAAGCGCTAAGTCCTCTGATGTAGCCGAGCGAATAAAAAGACTGCTAATACATTTTCGTTCGAATTCTGCATACAAAAACGGGATTAGCTCTATCTAACATCCTATTTTATTAGCTGACAAAAATAATCTGCATCTTGTACAATCACGTGATACTGTGTCGTATAATATCACGAGCAGCTTGCCAAACTTCGAATGACACCCATTTCAATTTGCATGGCGATAAATGTGGACCAAAGATTATTCTTGAAACCGTTGTTTGTGCTCGTGTCTGCTCGCTTTATTTCAAGTACCATCCACACACGTCCTATATTGCTTGTGATCTGCTTCCAATTAATATCGTTTGTTCATTTGGAATTTATGTGCAGTGGAAACACTTACTAGTACTAGTCACCCCATGCTGAAAAATCACTAGTATAATGTGTGCAATGAACTCTATTTTATTAGCTTGACTTGTCTCAGTCAAAATATAACACTTCAGTGGGATCAAAGATCATCCAGAACAGTAAAGCAGGCTTCTTCTCGCGGCACTCGTGCGTATGTTCGTGAACTGAACGAGAGACAAACTACGGCATGTCCGTAACCGTGTTGTATATGTACCAGATCTCTGTACTTTGATTGGATCAGCAGGACTAAAACAATAGGGAAACCATGTCACAGTGTGTCGTACGGTAATCATGCCGTAGTCATTGCCGTAGTTTGTACCACTCATACGAAATCTACTTGAGATTAGCTAAACCTGGACTTAAAGCACGTTAAGGCCAGGTTTTGACACGATAATTCCCATGATAATTTCCATCGTCCTTAGTTACCAACTACACCAAATTATGCAGACTACAACGAGTGATCACGTGACTCCTCCGCTGACTTTGGTTTTACATAACATTTCAATAACAAACGGGCCAATAAGTATTCCTGGTACACAGTGTTTGATAATGCCTTTAATAATCTGCCCTCACAGTAGAACATCTTTTTATCCATAAGGGGATATTGTGCAAAACAGGTCACGTGACCTGGTACTCGATTTATTGATCAGTTTTCTCCTTACCAATAACTACAAGTCATGGTGTAAGCAGATTTTTCTTTCTCCAAGTTCTTGATATTTTAAAACCAAATGTGTTCTTTAAGGAAGTCCTCATTTTGTGTGGCAACATGAACACGAGGCTAATGTCTCCAGGACAATACCTATTTCAATTGATGCCATATATGGGTATATATTCAACAACGTCACGTTGTCTCTTTACGTACCTCCAGATCCAAAGCTCCTCCGTATTTCTTGTACAACTCTGGATCCCTCTTTCCTACATGTTCCTTCCATTTTTCATTAACCATTTGAAGAAGTGTGTGCTCTGTGGGATGCTGCGAATATTAATCGGAAATTGGAACTTTTCATATTATCAAAGAGCGCTTTTCGATGCAGTGTCGTAAAACCAAAACCAAAGTAATTACAGAGCCAATCACGGGAGCAGGTAAAAACGCAATGAGCCAATCACGAACTGAAGGAATTCATGATTGGTTTTACTTGAACCAAACACGAGGAAAAGTAAAATTAAAATGCAATCGTGGATAACTGTCGCTGAAACGAAAATACGGTATATCGCGTGACGGGCCAAAACAATATGTGGCTTTAGTTTAGAAATCGATTGGCTGATAATTACAAAACACTTTTCACAGCCAACAGAAAAGCAAAGCAAACGCAAAAACAAAGCAGTCACCGAATTACTTTCGACACTCAATCGAAAACCGCTAATGCGACAAGACTTAATATTCATTTGAAAAAGAATAATTTAAATATTTCCAGTGACCCCTTTTGACTAAGCTTTTAACATGCTATGGCAATGATTCCATAACACTGGTTATTAGAGGCTCTAAGCTAAACAGACATTAGAGAAATTAAGAGAGCACTCAGTTTAAAAAAACCTCTTGAATGCAAAGAATATGATGATTACTGTCTTTTAAAGGAGAACTGAAGCCTAAAATCAACTTTAGCTGAATGAGTAGATCTCAACATTAAAAGACTCATAACCAAAACTTATTTTACTGTGTTATGCGTCAAAGGAAAGGAAATCTGCAAATCTTCCTCCCAACCGCCGCAAAGTACAGACGGCTCAATTCCTGTAATCTGTGACGTACTATACGGGGAATAAATTAGTTTTGCCATGTTGTTTTCGGCTTTGAATAGATGGACTAACGACTCATAATTGCGCGCTATTGTGCTTTCTTTGTGCTGAAGGTGTGGTTGTTACACTTTGGTATGCATGACGTACGATACGGGGGAAAAGGACTGAATTGAGCCGCCACACGAACTAGCTTTATCAGCGGAGAATCGGCTATTTTTCGACCTTCGAATCGTATTTCCTCTTCTTAGACGTGCACCACAAAGAAATAAAATAGCAGAACTTATTTCTCTTGAATACAAGTTTGTATAGTCGTCGGATTGATTTAGGGTTGAATTCTCCTTTAAAGACTCTATGTCGACCGGCATCCATTGCGGGCGTTTGTTTTTGTTTTGATTCAAGAATTCGACCTGGCGTTCCTCGCTAGCCTTCGTGACGGCCATCTTGATCTCACAAGACATCGGAAGACGAATTGCAGAGGATTAATGTTTATGGTGAGTTTTAAGTTTCTATGAAACGCCAACAAGTCAATAGACAATACGATCGGTATTTATCTGTGTTTCTTTCAATTCAATTTTACTGAAGGTTGCCGGCGAAGCCGAAGTTCTTCACGAAGACAGAGCCGATATTTGCAGTTCAACTTATACTTGTATTATTTCTATATAATTTATAAAAAAAAAAGGAAAGATGGCCAAACACGTGGCTGCCCTTGTAGCACGGCTGACTTAGAATGTATGGCGAATCGGTATAAGTGTGGTACATCGAGAAAGCCATGTGCAACTGAAGGTATGAACAGCTGAAAAGAAAGTCAAAAGTTTGTGCAATCAACAAAACACCCGACTAAATATTTTTATCACAGCCAAACTAAAGACAAAAATAAAAAGGTGTAAAACATGTTTTTGTATTACGAACATTATTTCAGAATTAGAAACAGTTCCTCAAGGAAGTGCGCATTATGTAAGTGTACCAGACTGTTCACTAGTGAGAACACCAAACAGGAAATAGCTAGTGTATTAAAGTACACGATTTATATTTTTCAGAAGGATTTTAGTATAATCTCTCCACATTTCTTTTTATAAAGATTTCTTTAACGATTTAGCACGACGACAGAAGTAGTATAGTAGGGCAAGTATGGAGCACGGGTACTTGACTATGCATGAGGTATGCCCATATATGGTCATAACAAATTAATTATTCATGAGCCTATGCCCATATATGGGCATACCGGAAGTGAAACAACGAAACGGTTTCGCAAAACCGGAAGCGAAACAACGAAACCGGATGCGAAACAACGAAACGGTTTCGCAAAACCGGAAGTGGAACAACGAAACGGGCGAAAAACCGGATCTACGTCAGAATATTATCCTGGGCTGAAAAACGGAACTACGTCAGATGATAAAGTGGCCTATAAATATAGAAGCGCCAAGGCTTGTTTTACCAATCCTTCTGAGAAAGAAAAAATGGCTACCTCCATGGACGCTCCCCTATCCAGCGAAATGGTGGAGGTGTATCGGATCGACGAGTGTGGTTTGAAGAAAGTGGAGGCCCACCTGAGTAATTTTGGGGTGTTGGAGGGTTGTATAGAGCCTATGAGGTATTTGTGGAGAATATCACCCCGCGATGAAGAGTTCGAGGAGAAAGAGAAAGACAACCTAGCAGACATGACAAACAGGCAAGAGCGCGAATTCAGCTCCACCTCCTTGAACGCGCAAGAGGCCTATGAGGATTACATGGTGCGTATGTCCCATTCTACAGAATGTGGGGTATGTACCTACAAGGATAAGCAAGGATACACGTACAGCAACTGGATGGAACGTCTTCCCAGTGGTTTGCTCAGGTCTCTCAACAAGATGATGTATACCTATAAGGTGCAGTCCAGACAGCCTGAATTAATAAAATACACCCCTCGGTATGGCCATGAAACACAACATTTCACAAGCCCCGAGTGGGATCTGCATATAGCACACGTTCAGTTCGGTAAGAAATGCGAGATTATGAGGGATCTAGACCTGGAGAAGAAAGAAGAATACTCACGGAGACTTAGAAATGAAGAGATCATCCACTACTTGGAGACCCGTCTGGAGATTCATCCCGAGGGACAGGCATGTTGTTGGGATCGTTCTATCGATCCCATCACCAAGATCCAACAATCACTGGGGGGTATGGATGCCGAAGAAGCGGCATGGTTGGGGAGGCATTTATCCTATCCTTTGAGAGAAGTGGTGTTTCATGTACAACCGACGTTTAAACAACTTTTGAACTGTGTTGAATACCTGGGTACAGAAAAAGAAGAAGTCGAATCCTACGATGTGTTTTTTGAGTGTTATACACATCTCGTGGATTTCCAGAAGAAGTACAGTATCAAAGACGACGAGGTCATTCTATGCCACCGCACTTGGATGATAGAAGAGGAAGAGTTAAAGAATGTCTACAGTCGCCCACTCCAGACCGGTAGAAGCACAGAGGAGCTACAGTTTCGCAATAAAAGGCATAAAAAATGGGTCGAGCAGGCTCGAGCTGTGGAGAAGAAGAGTCAACAACAATACGCCCAAAGATCCGTCGAAGTAAGACGTGTGCGTCTGAATTCCGTATCGTCCATGAAGAAGAAGAATGATAAAGAAGAAGAAGAACCCCAGAAGTCGCCGCAGCAGTCGCAGCAACCCATGGACACATGCTATAGACGGAGGCAGCGTGTGTATGCAGAATGGAGCAAGAACCATTGGTTTCTAGGCTACGTTCAGTTGGTGGTCGGCAAGACGGTGATGGTGAAGTTTGACGATGGAGACACTAAAAGCTACACCTGTTCAAAAAATGAATTTCATCATCCCAAGGTTGAAGACATCTCCCAGTTGACGATGGCGAAGCCCTACGTGTACGATGGCAATAACTACCTGGGCGACAAGGTTGTGGCGCGTTGGGAAGATCGTCACTACTATCCTGGAAAGATAGAAGAGTACGACAACGAGGCGGTGACGGTCGAGTTTGACGACGGGTTTGAGGAAAGGTACAAACACCCTGTCCCTAAAGAGTGGTTTCTGAATTCTATAGGCGGCACCTCTCTCTTCTCGTCTTTTGAGGAGCTGGCGAATCAGGAAGAGGAGAAGGCGGCGGCGGAGGCGAACCAATTCCCACTGAAAAAAAAGATAAAGCTCGCTCCGGCGTTAGACACCCTTCAGTAGCGCTATGATCTTTTGACACCGGAACTACGTCAGAATCTTACCTCTGGCATGGGTGTAAAAAACGGAACTACGTCAGATGATAAAGTGGCCTATAAATAGAGTAGTGCACCAAGTCTTGTTTTATCATTAATCATGGACATGGACGATACATGGTTCAAAGAGAACAGGAGTCACCCTGGTTATATACCTTTAATGAAGTATATCAGATCCGGGGGTGATGAAAAGTCCCTAGTCTGCAGTACCTTTCGCTACATTGTAAAATGTATGAATGACACATTACTTCATGAGGAGTGGCCTCGTTTGCTAGTGGGCCTGACCGATTTTCAATTGGATTTAAGCACTATGAGCGAAGTCAACAACTCAGTGCTTTTGGCAGCATTGTGTATCAAATGGGATGTGCTTAAAGATGAGGATGAGGAGGAGGAGGATGATTGATGGATCGAGTGAGATGTTGTAAATAAATAAAAGGCCACCCCAGTCGTCCGCTACCACTCAGTAGCGTCATGTCCTTTCACCACTGCAGTTCGCCGTCGAGAGGTCGGACCTCCTCGGAAAGACTGACTCGTGTGTTTACCCCGAAAGGGGGTATAGAAAGAAGAAGAAATGTGCAAGAATTTTGCCGTTTACGCGGCGAACTGTCTAGTATCGCCCTGAAACTTTTACTGGACAATGCCGAGAGGCATTCTATTAGTATGCAAGGCGACGTTGTAAATAAAGCCTTATTAAAGTGGATGCATCACGCCTGTGAGGCAGAACGAATCTTGTTGGCCCGAGAGAAAGACTGGCAAGAGTTTGAGCAAGACGTTAAAGCACAAGGTATAGAAGTGGTCGATGGAGAGGCGAACTAGAAAGCTCCTTGGTCTAGTGGTAGGCTTGATCCTGTTTTTGATCCATCAGTTTTTTAACCGGAAGTTAGAGGGAGGAGGAGGAGGAACTACGGCGGAAGTACGTCAGATGCTGGATACGGTTTTGGATTTGACATATTTAGAACCCTCCTATTCTTGCAATCATTCGACCTCGACTGCGGAGCTGTGAACATCCTCCAGAGACAAAGATAAAGAAAGAAAGAGAGAGAGAGATGGCAAGTCACGAGGAGGGAATGAAGTTGCGGCCTATTATGACCTTAAAACGGGTGAATGCCCCCGAACGTGCTGTGTTCGAGTACGATCACCCCATGCATCTTCTGGTGGGCAAAGCCAAACCCATGGTCTTATTGTTGCGCAAGATGACCAGGGAATTGGACGAGATCTTAGAATACTTGGAGGCGGTGTCCAAACCCGAGGTGTCGGCCAAGGACCTAGACAGGCTGAGTCTGACCCAAAGAAAACTGCCCAATTGGGTGGAGCGAGAGTTTCTGGAACCCGGTTTTACTCTCCATGGAAGTATGATGGATGAATACCAGATGAAAGTGTACGTGGGCGATGTGGACAGAATAGCCCGTGAGATGTTGAAGGTGGGCATGGGGAAGTTGTTGGACGCTCATCTTAGTCACGGGGTGTTCTCCGACGATGTGGAACCCGACACCGTAAGACCTAGGACGGTGACTAAGAAGGTGCGTAGACAGTTGGCCACCTCCACTCGGAAGTACGCCAAAGCAAAAAAATGTATTCCAGAGACTCCAGAAAAAAAGAACGAGGTTGTCAAGCAGGAAAAGAAGAAGAAGAAGAAGGAGACGAAGTATGTGGATCTAGTGCCCTACCCAACAACAACAACAACAATAACAGACAGCGGCTACTACCCTCTTCCTCCTCCTCCTCCTTCTACCCCCGTTCCTGCCAGTGTTGCCCCTCTCGTGTTCACCCCCGAGAACATACCACCGCCCCCTCTAGCGCCTATAAAGAAGAAGAAGAATAAGAATAAGCCGAGAAAAAAGCTGCATCTCAACATCCCCCCACGTAGTCTTATGGAGGATATCATGTCTGAAGTACCTCCCACGCCTATTGTCCAGGACAAGCCTTGGGACTTTGAAGTTCCGATTCTACCGCCAGAGCAAGTGTTGATCGACCAGCCCGAGCCAGGTTTTAGCAATTATATTACGGCCGGCATCAAGCAAAGGGAAGCGGATTTGCTACAACGCCTGATGAATGGCGAGACTCTTACTGCTGTAAATTTTTAAGAAAGCAAAACGGAAAAAACATGTATGCTAAAGTGTCAGAAATAAAAAAAGACAGTAGACGATTCAGGTGTCCTGGTATTTATTTATTTTTTAAATGATACACTCAACCAAGGATTAATAATACTACTGGGAATACGTCCTCTTCCTTTTGTTTTCGTTTTCTTTTTCTTTTTAATCTGTATCGTTGACGAGGGCGATGTCTGCGGTGGGTCGGGTCCTAGATACTTGGGCTTTTTGGGGCGTGTCATGATGTTGTAGTGGGTTTTCGTTTTAGGAACATGAGGTGTGGAAGGGGGCAGTGTAGGCGCTTCCACCGTCTTCTTCTTCTTTTTAGGGGGACCAGGGGTTCCTACGGGGGGCGACGGCAGAGGGGGAAGCGACGAATCTTCTTCTTGTTGTTGTTGTTGTGGGATGCCGGCGGTCGCAGTATTATTTTTCTGCCAGTCGCGTGAGTCGGCCATAAGTTTACGATAACGTTTGAGCATGTTTTCAAACATGTTGATCTTGATTTCAGGATTGATCTTGCTGTTTAAAATACGGTGGATGTTGTCGTTGGTGTCCACCAGATTGCTGGTGTAAGGCGTTTGTCGTTCTTCTTGTAGAATAGCAGCTACTTTGGCCATACGGCTGGCATTCGCTCCACTGCCTGTTTGGTCCAGAGGAGTCTCGACAGACTGTACATCCCCCATATTTTTTTCAGGAACTACGTAGGCACGCTCATTGTACTTCATCTCTCGAGTACTGAAGAGAAAATCAAATCCCACGCCGTATTTATCTCTTTTTTTCTCGGGTGAAGAGGGAAAGGTCTCTTTTTTTATTTCTGTCTGGATTTATCGATTTTAGCCTTGATGGTTTTGAAAATGGGTTTTAAAATCATAGGAAGAATGGAAGAGGCCAGCATGCCTACAACAGCTCCCACACCCCCGCCACGTTGTCGGAGGGCACGTTGACGACGTTGGGCCGATTGATTGGGATTCCCCAAGATGCGTAAGGCCTTGGTAATGTGAGGTTTGTTCTTGATGTCATCGAGGATGCTGCGATGGACCACAGGGGTGTTGCCTCCAAGAAAGTTGTGCACCACTTCACCACAGGCTGTAATTTGTTCGGGCGAGGCATGCAGGGCTAGCTTATGGCACTGATGCTTGTTTCCACGGGCCATGGCCTCTAGAAAGACCCGGTGCTTGTACAAACGTGTGGACCTATGCGTTTTTACCCGAGGCATTTTTTCAAGGTATCTTTTTCGTCTTCTTCTTTCTTTCCAACTTGTTTAGATAGACGGGTCTTCCCGCGACGGTGATGAATGGCGGTGGGCTGCGTAGACTACCTCCCACATGGTGGGGGAACACGTCTTTTAAACCATCGTAGCGTGGAGGCCCATGTTTCGAAAATAAAGAGCTGCCTTTTGTTTGACGACGGCTTTTCCTTCTTCTTCTTCTTCCTCCTCTCGCCATGCGGTTGGGATATGTGTTTTTTTAGTGACCCTGCAGGTCTTTTTATAGTCTAGCCTAAAAAATATCCCCTAGAATAGGGATGCCTCGAAACGGCGACTTGTTTCCAAAAATAAGTCCACCTCCTTTTCGACTTCTTCTTTTTCTTCCTCTTTTCTTTCGACCCCCTACAGTACGACGTCGTTTAAGAAGACTTTTTTTCTTTCTCGGACGACGGCCACCGGATTGACGACGGACCATGATGGCGGGCGTGAATGTTGTGGACTAGAGGAGGGTGTGTGCGGGTTTTTATAATTTTTTGAAGAGACGGTATAGGGCTTTATACTTGGCTATTTTTTTACGGCCTTTCTTAACCGTGGCAGGGTTCCGTAATCGCATCGAAAGTGTGTGTAGATTGCCGGCTAAGCTGAAACTACGGCCCCGCTGCCGTCGACGACTTCTTTTTCTTCTTCTTCTGCTGTTGGAACGTTGGCGAGGCCGAGCCATGATGTTTCTGAAGATGAGGGTATGAACCACCCCTACATCATTTATAGTTTTTTAATCAGCTCGCGAACGAATTTAAGAGCATCTTTTGCATGCTTGGATTTGGCTAGAATAGGTCTGAGGGCAGACCCGGCACTGTCGGCAGCATAGCTGATCGCTTTATTCTTGATGAAGTCTTTAACCCCTCTTCCACGACGTCGACGTTTCCTTCTTCTTCTTTTTCCACCCACCACACTTTTACGTCGACCGCCTCGTGTGTTAGCCATAGCGACACTGGGGAGTCTAGGCGGGAATGACGGTCTATTTATATCCTAGTTGTCTTTCTAAATCCGCTTGTCTCTTCGCACTCTTTTTGACAGCATTTCCAAACCGTTTCAGTTTATTTTTCTTGTCCCTTATCTTACGTATAACGTCATCCACCCAAGTGTGCCCGCGCCCCCTACGGGCATTGCTGCCTGTGGTGACGGAGCCCTCGCTACTGGTGCTCCTCCTCCTGGCTCTTCTTCTGCGGCGGCGGACAGAAGACCTGTTGCGAGGTCCAGGCATGGACAGGCTTTCCGATTGACGTTCCACGACCGGCTGCTGTCCTTTCCGCACCGTCGTCGTGGTGCGTGTGCTGGTAATGGTTTGATGATCTCCTTGCCCCAAGTCTCGACGTACGGACCCACTCGACATGCGATGGGTGTTCTCTCCTTGAACATGAGTATAATCGTCATCGTTGCGGGCGGGATGTTGGTTCTCTACAATCGCCTCATTAATACGGTCTTCAATACGATGCAGTCGCGCTTGAAGACGCTGTCGTACAGAATCTTCCAGTCTTGGGTTGGTGTTGTGAATCATTCTATTGAGGTCATCCGATTGTTCTATCAGGGCGTTTAAGGACAGGGTGTTTGTAGCATCGCCCGAGTTATCCAAAGGCACCTGCTGATCGAGAAAACCGGTCACGAGCCGACGCACCTGTGAGTCTGTGTCGGCGGACGGTGCGGGCAAGGTCTGTTGTTGTTGTTGTTGTTGTTGTTGTCTTGGAGGAGGCGGAGGTCGCGGGGAAGTCGCCGGCAAGGAAGCGTACGTGTCATTGATCAGATCTGCCAAGGGCTGTGTCGGCGACCGAGCCGGCTGTGGCGTGCTGGTGGCTGTGGTGGCGGCGGGTAGTCTCGCATTCGCGACGAGCCGTTCAAATTCCCTTTGGAGTTGGGCCGTATGCGGATCGGTATCTTGTGTGATTGGGGACAAGGTGTCTTCATAATTGGAGATGGTGATGGGAGAAGGGGTGGCGGCGGCAGCGGTGGTAATAGAGGGCGAGGTGGGGTTGGAGCGGATGATGGTTCGTAGAGTGTCCTGAACGTCACCCACCAGTTGGTTGGCGACAGACACCTGTCCGCTGAGCATAGCCTCTTGCGAGGACATCAGCCGCTCCACCGAATCGTTCAGCAGAGTCGGCACAATCTCTCCGGCATCCCATCCTGAAGGAGCGCTCATTTATTTTTTCCCTTAGGCAGCCAAATAACCTGGTAGTCGAGGTCGGAAGGTAATATGTTCCCGCGAAGCCGGTAGGCATCGTCTGTATGTTGTGTAAAGTCAAACAACATGTACTTATACTCTGCACTCTGGGATCCCCCTTTCGTAGCGTCGTGAAAAGCTTCTTGCACGCGAGCTTGTTCTCGGGGAAACGCTTGTCGGATCAGATTGGTCAACTGCAACCGGTCACGAGGGTTATTGAACATGATGACATACTGCGTGTTGAGACTCATGGTCCGCGAATGTTTTCCTCGGGGAAACATGTTTTGCGTTAATAAAATAGTGGTAATGTTCCGATGATGGGTCCCGCCTGTAAACAATTTTTCTATCATACCGCTGCTTCCGCTTTCTTGCATGAGATCGTCTAGGACGAGTAAGGTGCCCTCTCTGCGGCCGGTATCACCTCCCGTGTAATCGTAAATGTTTTCAGGAAGTCCCTCGACCATCGCCACACCTTGTTTTTTCAACCCCTCAAAACCAGGCTGCCATTCGCCATAACAGTAGACGACATGAGGTATGTATTTTTGAAACGCATCTTTACGCTGGCGTATCAGCTCTAGCGTGAGCGTCGTCTTACCGCTCATCGTTGGGCCCACGATCGTGATGTTCGAGGGGACGTGGAAGCGGGGATCAAAGCGGGGTGACTTTAGAGGTTCTCCCATGACGACTGACACAGGATGGAAGTGTTCACAGGCTTTTATTCGTTTTTTTCGACCACCCTAAGACTAAGTTATTTAACAAACACGACGTGCACAAGCACGGCTCTGACAAACTTGACTTAACAATTGTCTCCGTCGTTTTATTTTACGGATGCGTTCTTTAATCATGCGACGGCATACATAAGAACATACTTTAAAGTCATTGTCTTTATACCCTCTTCCGGGGTAGGAATCGATAATGTCTTGCATCGGTCTTTTCTTCTGAATGCGTTGGTCCAGGTAGAAAAGACAATGGTGTCCACACACGGCCGAGGTGTTGGCTTGAAGTCTGCGGTCGTTGTAGAGAATGTCGCCATTGCCGAGGGTCTTCATGCATTGTACAAAACCGCTACCGTAATGTCCGGGTAATTCCCCAAAACTGTCGAAGAACTCCACGGGGTGGTGGGAATTCTTAAAAAACATGGCGATCCAATGCACCCCCGGACCTTCAGACGTGTCTGTGTTGCTAATCAGACCGGCAGGGTAGTGGCGTATTTGTTTTGGCATCGTGTCTATGGAGAAAACACCTAGAAATTGGCGTTGGAACAGGCGAGGCTGTGCTCGGCCGATAGTGTTCAGGTCGCTGTCCGACAATCCCTTAAACAGGTCGGCCCCCAATAGCTTGTTAACGAGGGTCGTGGTGGTGGTCATGTTGTGTGTGTGTGTGTGGGGGGAAGCTCAGTAGTTGTGGCGGAGCGTCACTTGTTTTCTACCGTCAATGTCCACCACGTTTTTATACTCGGGAAGTAAGATCACTTTTATATTCTCGGTCAGAGGGGATTTGAATTTTATGAGGCAGTCGATGATCCCGTTATTATTGCCGTACACGTACTTGTTGTACCCGCCACCATCACGGCTGAAGTCGACCTGGATGATGCAGAATCCCCTCTTGATGTCTTCGATCCTGATACCATTACTTGGACCGTACCACAGATTGCCCGTGGCGCGGTACATCATGGCGAGAATTTCGGACAGGTCAGGGTCTTTGAAGGTGATGCGGGGCAGGGGTTCTTCGCGGTTGTCTCTCATAAACTGTACGGATTGGATGTCGTGATGTTTGAAATTGCAATAGTTTTTTTTGTAGTGACCGCTGTAGGCATCTTGAGCAACAAGTACCAAAGTCACTTTTTGTGGAGACCCTCCTAGAAACACATTGTTGAGCCTCAATTCATTCAACCCTACCATGCCGACACGGACCACGGGTTTGATGGTGGTCAGGGGGAAATGAATGGTTTCATGGTTCTGGTATTGTCTGGCTTCGATTCTTGTGTGTAGTATTTCGCTCAGTTCGACTTCGCGGATCCAAATTTCAGCATTGGACCGTACGATTTTAGCCCCCTTTTCGGGCCCTGTAGTCTCGGCATTCATCAGACAAAAGGCGTCGCTATTAAATCGTACGTGGATGCTGATGCCCACTCCGGGGGGCAGGAGACGGTTGGACCCCAGAATGTCCAGACAGGGTTGAAATTCCACATGCACGTTGGGGCCGTCGTTCGCAAACTTGGCACGTTTGACCAGAGTGGGACTGACGGAAGTATCGGTGATAGGATCCGTCTCATCCATGGCGGATGGGGTATCGCCATACCACCCCTCCAAGGCCAGACCGCTCTTCTTCTGGGCTTTGGTGAAGTTCAATAGGTTTCTCAAATAGGCCTTGTACGCATAGCAGTCTGTTATTTCCTCGACGCTGGTCCCATTCAACTGAAAGTCGATGGAGGCGATTTGGGCATGGGCAAAGTTATTGACCAAAGCTACTTTTTTAGCCGCCATAGGTTGCCCCGCAGAGTCCACCACTTTAAAGTCCATATGCATTTCCAGTAGAGTCAGATCGCGGAAATCGTTGGAGGGGTCGATGACGAAGGACAGAGGAGTCCAGGAGTCGTTGTGAGGCGTGTAGGGTCTGAGCCGAGAATTCTTGTACGTCGTTTCCACAGGTTCTTCATTGAACAGCTCGGTGACTTGTGGAAGACTGACGTATTCGGTCTTTTTCTTCTCCACCACGGGAGGTGTGGTAGACACTTCGACATCGCTGTCGCCATCGTCATCGGCGCGTTTGCGTTTAGGCATGGTGGTCTCGAGTGTTTTTTTTCGACGCACCGTGGGTTGGGGTGGGTATGATGGGACTCCTCTAGAGGGTGGGGTGTATTTATAGGGTCTCTACTCTAATCCGAGTCGCTATCGAAAATGTCCTGTTGCTTGTGTATCTTCTTCTTCTTTTTTACCGCAAGGGTTCTTTTCTTTTTTTTTTCCTTACCCAAAGGTAAAGTACGCACCGTTCCATTTTTTTTCTTTTTTTTAAGGATCTTCTTCTTTTTGATTACATTTTTTTTCTTCTTCTTAAAAGACGGTCGGGTATAGGCGTCCACACTGTGGAGGGCTTTTCTCTTCAATTCTTCGGCCGCCGTCATGGTGCCATCGCGTACGGCTTCCTCTACATCTTTACCCTCAAGCATAGATTTTCCTACCCCGGCGGCTTTTTCCAGCAAGGTTCCCGCCACCATAGGAATAACTTTTTTGGCATTCTGCGCCATACGACGGACCAACACAGATCCGAAACCGGAGCCGAACCGTCTTCCGGGAACCCCGCCTCTATAGATGGGAAAATTAGGTAGTGGTTTCATCGTTTTTTTCTCGCCTTCACGTCAGACCGCGTTTTCTTCGTTTTCTCAAGTGCAGCTTGATGTTGACCACGCCGTCCTTCTTGAACTGAATGTACCTGCCCTTACCGTCTATTATATAGATGCTGAAGCCATTGAAGCTGTTCAGAGCCAATGGCACATAGCGAGGATGGATGAATTCGACGGCTCTTTGCTGTTCGTACGACTGTACGGCAGGAATGACATCCAGGATGGGGGCCAATACATTGCCTATAGGCGAACTCTGGACTTGAGGGCAATAGATGAAGAGATCGTCGTACACAGACGTAAATGTAGCGTAGAAATGAAGCGTGTAGGGCTGTGAGCCGGTGATGGCCTGTTGGGTGCTCTTGCCATAGCCTACAGGACCGACCTGTATCATTCTGGTTTTGGCAATGGGAGGATTGTTGTATTGCTCCGATTCAAAAGGTTTGTTGGGCAAGACCCAAGCCGTCATCTTGGGACGTTTTCCCTCCGCAGGCAAGTCCACTTCAAACCATCGGTTGTCGCTCCAGGACCAATGGGGTTTCATCAGACCCAACCCGTGACGCAATTCGTCGGACAGGTACAGACAATACCGTCCCGCCTGATGGATAAGACACTGGTGGTGGGCGTTGTGACCGACCCGAACGTACCCCATGAGATTATTCGACGAGAGTTGGCTTCCGACGAAATGATAATCTCTATGTTGTGGGGCGGAGGGATCGTCGGCCACCCCTAAAGCGGCCCTCATCTGTTTGGACTGGGCATAGGTGCTTTGTTGAACGAACCCGCGGCGGGCGCCTGCATACGTGTACACCAGGGTGCTGTGGCGCACATCTCCTCCTACCAACCAAAACTTCATTCGCGCGTACCAGTTCTTAGGGGGGTCCATCATAGAATTTTGGTCTGGATCCGCCCGAAAGACGTATTTGGTGACATCCGTATTCGGAAATTGGGCTTTAAACGAGGTCCATTCCGCCTGCACGGCGGCGGCTTTGGTGGTATACATTAAAGGCGATTTGTCTTCCACCCCTTCTGAAAACCCGACCAGTTTTAATAGGCTGTGGCTATCGATCTTAATGCCCTCCACATAGTCCGAAGCGATGCTGTAGGTGCACTTGTACTGATTGCCGGACGAGGGATAGGCATTCTGCATACGAAAGTGGATCGCCACTTGGGAGTTAATCCAGTCCCCAATTTCCTCCATCATGTAACTGCCCGGAGTCATGTGGGCGACCACCCAATGTCTGTCGACATCGAAGCGTTTATACGTGAGACGGTTGTTGCTCGTGGTAACATTGTAGCGGATGACAGTGTCGATCTGTGTTTGAATGTCGATCAACAGTTCTTCAGGATCGTGGTAGACTTCTTTGGTCAAGGTCAGACGGTGGTCGGTCACGTTTCTCTTGAGCTCCCATTCCGGAGTGCCCCATCCTGACGTGGGACTGCTCATGGCATTCCAGGCATACCCGATACCCATAGCCACGTCGGTCTCCGTCGGCGCCCACTCTAGAATTCCAAAGGCTCTCAACAGTTGTTCTGCCTCAATTTTAAAAAGGATCGGAGGGAGACTGACGACTTGCGCGGCTACTTCCATGCTGCCTGCTTTCACATCGTATTCAATGGGAAAGTCGCTGGTGAATCGGGCCGGGACATTGTCTGGATGAGCCCTTAGACTGTCTGTGTTAGAAATCACAATCACACGGCCTGGCGACCCCATGCTTCCACGCCGTTGCAAATCCAAGGATAGCACCGTACGTCCTGCGGTAAATTTTAACAAGTCTCCTTTATGATCTTTCAAAGATATACGTATCTTGTTGAAGCCTCCAGTCGTCAAGCGGTGGTAGACGGGATGAAGGGGTTCTTTATAGATAATCCCGCGTCGGTCTAAGGTGAGAAGAGAGGTCGGGGGCGCAGGATGTTCTGTGGGCTCTTGCTCCCCGGTCACATAGGCCAGTAGAGGCTGTAAGGTGTCGTGGATCAGGGAGGGTTTGACGATATCCGCAAAGACGCTGATCACATGGGTTCGTGGCAACGGGGCGAGGTCTACGTTCTTGTTTTTAGAAGACACAATGATTTTAGTGCCTAGCATAGGACTCTGAAAGCGGCGTCTATTTTCCGCGGTCGGCCCATCCGACACGTTCGTGGAACACACCGTCAGGGCTAGAGATTGCCCCTCGTGGAGATCGAAGGGAAGGGAATAGGGTTTGGCAACGAATGTCAGCGGCGGTATTTTGCCTTCGATCTTTTGAGACCTCAAATGCAATACGGGAGGGGCCAAGCCTAACACAGTGGCCAGAGGTAGCGAGAAGAGAAGGGCTTCGTTGTCGGCCGGAACGCCGTACTTGGGCATGCCCTTCCCACTACCGCCATAGTATAATTCGACGTTGTGTGTGTCGTCCCAGTAGGTAAGGAATAGTTGGCGCAAAGGATGGCGTAAATGATTAATGGTCTTCAGGGGTCCTTTTTGAATGTAGTCCGCCAATTCCGGGAGGGTGGCGAAACGCTCCAAGGGGATGAGCTCGAGGGTCTTGATGACGGCGTGGGGGGTTTCACGCACACGGGTCTCGTAAGCCATAAAATAGGGGATATCCTTTTGAATGAGCGGATGCGTCTTGGGAGGATGAAAGGCGGGCGTCATGATGGACGATAGGCGCACCAGCCATAATTCAGGTTCCTTTAACAGGATCGGATCGTCCACGTCTACAATATAGTCTCCCGGTTGATTGTCAGGATGTAGAGCGTTGCTCGCATCGCTCGGCAGCCACACCGTCACGTGGTCTCTCGTCTTTAACGAAAAGGACATATTTTTTCTTCTTCTTCTTCTTCTCCTCACGGTAGGGTGAATTATTGCATGTCCTCACGCCTCACCCAACTGTTAAAGGAAGCAGGCCAGCCAAACCATTTAATAAGCAATAGTTGTTTAGCGCCTGGTCTTCCTTTCCGGGCTAGAATTTTTTCCACTCCAAACGTTTGGTCGGCTCTGCTGGTGATGCGTTGTAGTTCCTGTTCGTAAAATCGTCCTTTTATAGTTTCCCCCTTCATGTCTTGAATACGGAACGACGGCGGACGTCCAGGAATGCGCGAGACCACCTCAAAGATTTCTTCCGTCCAATTCGGCAGGTAGCCTTTTTTGAACTGTCGAAAAGCTTTGCTGATGCGGACCGCATGACCCGGGTAGAATTTTTGCTGCCTTCTAGAAGGCCGCTCCAAGGCCTTGTCATAAAGACGATGCCACACCTTCTGGTCGTTGGTGAGGTTCACCTCGGCAGGGGTCATGCCTATGCTGCGGTGCCATCGATGGTTGTAGTTGTCTACCAATTTTGAGAGTACCTTGATGTAGTTGTGATTGCCGGCATTGTAGAAATAGCGCCACATTAAGTTCTTAAACGTTCTATTGAAACGTTCCGCCACGGCCGCTTTGTGTGGGGAGTCGCTGGTGAAGAAGTGTACCTCCATTTTCTTTAAGTAGTTTTGAACGGTCGTGTTGAGAAATTCCATACCCTTGTCCGTCTGTAACTTTGTGGGGATACGGCCTTGAGCAAAAATCGTTTCCAAACCGCGTTTTACTTCGGCGCCTGTCTTGTTCTTCAGAGGTTCCACCCAGGCATACTTCGACAACACATCGATGCATACCAACAAATACTTGTAGCCTTTGTTCTCGGAAGACAAAGGCTGTAGATCCGCCAGATCCGCCTGCCATTGATGGTCCATCCCTTGAACCATGGTCTTGCCCGAGGGGAAACGCCGACGTATGGGTTTGTGCATGGTGTAGGTAGGTTGTGTTCTTAACCACGTCCGTACTTGGTTCTTCGAAATCCCATAGGAACGTGCAGACCGTGTTAAGGCATCCACGCCCCCATAGGCTCCTGGGTCGCGTGGGTCATAATACAGATCTTCTAGAACTTCAGACACGCTACGCACTTTTTCCTCTTCCTCCTTTTTCTTCTTCTTCGTCCTCTTTTTGAGATCTGTCTTTTTTTTCTCGGGCGGGTCCTGCTTCTTCTTCTTCATCTTCTTTGTCTGTGGATTGGGGCCTGTAAGGACCGTCGTTGTCTTCCTCTTCCGAAGCTCCATCGGTCTCTTCACGGCTTCCTACAGTCACACTTCCACCACAACAGGCTACCAGGCACCGTAGTCTCTGACAGACGTCGCTTAGTGTAGGATTAGGGAGTGCCACCATCGTTTTTATGCTGTGGAATATCCCGATGACCGTGCGGTAGCGTTCGATGGTCGTGTAATAACACCCGTTTGTCGTACACCAACTTAAATACCTTTTCTTCCGAGACGGTGTGTAGGGTACGTTTGCGTGTGTCGCGACGTATCTTCAAAGGATGAGTGATAATTTTCTTCTGACATACTCCCGTCACCAATTCCAGCATACTTTCAAAGTTGACCAGTTTGGAGGAGGACACATTCAGACGAATGCCTTTACATTTTACCACCACCTCACGGCTGAGGGACGTCTTGTAAGAGTAGGACTTGGAACCGGTCGAAACAAATTCCACAATGTGGTCGTCCGGCTCTAGTTCCGAGGTGAGATCTCCAAGTCCGTTCCCCAGCGGAGGGTCCACATCTCCAGGTCTCGAGACGAAAATGGCCGAGTCTGTATCGACGTACAGCAGACGTTCAGGCCCTAGAAAGTCCATCAGATCGTACAGCTTCAAACGGGCCATGGCCGTGACAAAGGAGGCGGTGACACAGTTCATGTCCGAACTCTCGCTCATAAATTCCTCTCTGGATCTGTGTTGCACTTGCACGAGGAATTCATTCAACAACACCACGTTGGATACTTCGATGGAATCGTCGAACATCAAGGCAAAAAAACGGGCAGGGTCTGTCACGTACTCTGTGGAAACCATATCTTGGTTTTGTCCGAATTTCCCCCACAAACTGTTGAGCAACAGTTTGAAAAGAAAACGCAGTCCGGGGTTCTTTAGAATAGAGTCCGCCTCCAACTGTATCCCTTCCTTGTCCAAGTACTCCTGCAGGTACCGACGTTTCTGTTCTTCCGTCTCGCACCCGGGAGGCCATCCCGAGGCTTCTTGCTTCTTCTTCAAATTACGGCGGATGTAATCGGAAAACAGAACGCGGCTTGTTTTGGGATAATGGTACACTTCGTAAGTTTCTAAAATACGATAGCCTTTCTCCACCGCCTTTCTCAACTCGGGGGTGGTCCACACACCCTTCAGGGATCTCTCTTCACAGGTGTGGCGGCATTGCGAAAAATTCGATCCTCCCTTCTTGGCGCATTCGGCACACAGCACAAACATCAATTTTCCATGAATCTTGGTTGGCAGTACCGGCAAGTTCAAATACCGTGGGGCCAGCACGCGGACCTTGTTCAATCCATAGTAGGCCGTGGTGATGTCTGGATCAAAATTCTCCGTGATGACGGTAGGGTGGCCGATAGGATGGGGAAAATTATCCGCCTGCTTGACCAGCATCACGTAGGGGTAGAGAGAGGTGAAGTCGAAGTAGTGGATCTTTTCACCCGGTTGGACGCTATAGAGAAGACAGAAAGCCTCCACACGGCCGCCCAACAGAGCGTTTCTGATTTTCAACGGCTCAAAGCGCTCCACCCAAGTAGGGTAGAGGTAGTCTTCTTTGGCCTTCAGTTCCAGTTTAGCCTTCACTTCATGTTCCCATACTTCCGTCACAGCATACCCGGCATTTCTCAACGCCTGTGTGCGCGCCACCGTCTTGGTATGTAAATCATTCATGGTGCAATGACATAGCGGGTTGTACACCTCTGCCTTGAAACAAGAGGGACACCCATGGAAAAAACAGCCATGGATCTGGACCACTTCTTTCGTTCTTGTGCAGTACCCATCCACTTTCGCCCCGAGAATCTTTTTTTCCCCGTCCCAGGAAGAGGCTTTCCGATAGTATTTGCCCGATTCTTTCTCCATCAAATGGAGGACTTTGAGCGCCATATAGGATTGAACATCTTGGGCTCGATACCCCATGGGAGGTATTCTACCAATAGAATTTTCTGGAAGAAAATGCTTCAGGTAGGTGCGTAGACAGGTGGAGGCGATGGTGCAACAGTCTGTAAAGGGGTCCACTTGAAATTCCTTGACAAAGGTACGTCGAAAGGATAAACAGCCCATCATCAAGACCACCACATCTTGGATGCAGTAATCGCGCATGTCTTTCTTGAAATCAAACACGTAGCCTTCCGCACGCTTCTGGGCATGCCAGGCGGTCAATACCTCAGCCTTCTTAACCGGTAGGATGAGATAGATCGTTTCGTTTATTACAAATATTTCTCACTTACAGCAAAAACTGAATTACGGAGGTTTACATTAATATGGTTCTAGATAAGTTAACTAAGTTTTAAGAAGGATATACTATATACTGCTCTAATTGAACTAATGCTATATTACAATTAAAAATTTCTAAATACATCGATTGTAGTTACTTACGATTGTTATTGTAATCATTTGCGCCCGATATTATAAAGGTGTTTCTATATCTATTAGTTCTACATGATGGTATACACATAGGATTTCTACTCCTTAAGGTAACAGTTGGGCGCGTTGTATTAAACGGTAGGAGGCCATATAGATTTCCCTCTGGATGCGACAGTATCCTCCGAAATAAACTCTGGCAGAGTTGTGACCTACGGTCCGCAAGGCTACATAGACCAGAAAAGTTAAGCTGGTCAGAGTACGAAAGATCGTATCCATATATAATGCGTAGGGCTCGTTTTTGTATTCGTTCAAGTGAACAGCTAAGATAATCTGGGAGACTATAATGAAATACCGGGCTGGCATATAACAACACAGATTGAATACAGGCAGTATAAAATTGGACAAGTTCGTCTGCAGAAACATTAGCGCGCTTAAGCTGAACTAGGAAGTATAGTCTCTTTGACGCTTTTTTGATGGTGTCCGAAATATGAGAGTTCCATTTAAGATTATTCTGTAATGTTACACCTAGAATTTTTATTTCGTCCACTTCACCAAGAGTTGCCTCCCCTACCGTAACGGTGTCGTAAATTCTCGGTGTTCTAGAGAACGAGATTTTGAGTTCTTTACATTTCTTTGGATGCAATTCAAATCTGTTCTGTTTAGACCACTGATCTACACGATTAATTATCTCCTGTCGAGGCCGTAATACTTTAAATCCGGCAAGGGGCCTACATAATTCTGATAGCTTTGTCCGCTGTCTGGCTCTATGCCTGTACGGTTGAAAAAAACTGGGAAATGCGTCTTGGCTTGGGTCAGGTCGAAGGTCTTTCCAAAAGCGTCTAGGGGAATGGGTAAGAAACACACACTGTCCTTAAAGCAAATATTCAAATCCTTTAATTGCAAATAGATTGTTTTGGCCCCTTGGTAGATGACGTTGGGACGTTGACCATTCTCGATTAAATATTGTAAAATAGGATACGAGTCATAGCCTTTAAAATTATGCGCCATCATGATATACCCACTATGTTCAGGAACCAGCGCGTAGGTGCAGAATTCTTTCACGCTATGCCCGATGCGTTGACGTATTCCGCATTGAGGACATGCTTTCGACACGGGCTCCTTCTCACACTGTTCGCACACCTTGATCCAGACGAATAGATTGACGGTGTGATGGTCTTCAAACGGCATGGTTTCAAAGTCAAAGAACAGATATCGAAAACATTCTTTAGTGTCTTGCTCTTCCACACCCTCCTTGTTTTTCTTCTTCTTTTCCACATAAGGCTGCAAGTAGCACAGATGGCCGTACTCGACAAGACGGTCGCAGCCCGAGCATATGTATTCCCCACAACGATGTTCGTGTAATTTCCTCCATATACTTGTCTTACGGTATTTTTTAGAAATTCTCATGTCCAATGTTTTTTTGCATCGAAGACAGCGTTGATACCGTCGACAGGTACTGTAACATTCCTCTTGCTTCGTCGAAACATTGATTTTCAGATGGTTTTGGAAACAAGCTTCTGTGGGGAAAGATCTGTGGCAAGAGTCACACACAATCCAAACGGGTTTTTCCTTCTCCTCATCATTCCCTAAACATTCTTTATTCTTGCAGTAATGGCATATTTTCAGACAGATGTTATGGTTTTTGGCATCGGAATAACCTTTATTACACCGTCGGCAGAAATAAGAGGTGCATAGAAAGCCCTTCATAGACCGTATGACATCATAATGTTCCGAGTGAAGGTACAGATAGACATCTTCCACAACATCGACCTCCTGGTCTACATCATCTCCTAAGTCGCCTACAAAGGTGATGGCATTCACCTCACGGTCAAACACTTTAATACGCAGACGGTATTGTGCAAATACCTTCTGAAACTTCATCAATTCCGGAATGCCGCAGGGTCCTGGCACAACGCCTGCTTTGGCAAACAGCCGTAAGGCCTTCTTCTTCTCACTTTTAGGACCTCCCAATTGTCTACGGAAGAGATCTCTATGACAGTCTCGCGCCACCACGAGAGCCCGGGCACAGCACAATCCTTCCTCGTCGACACCGATTCGTAGGACCGATCGTTTAGCGTCTACAAAATGGTCTTCATTAATCGCATAACACCGTATGTCTCTCATCTTTTTCTTATTGACAGAAATGGTTGTTATTTTTCCCTGTACATCCGTCCTACAGAGGTGTTCGCGGACGCGTCGACGATGCTTCGAAAAAAAAAAAAAGCATGACACACAGAACTGTGGACTGTCTTCATAATGTTTCAAATTCTGTGGAGTGCGCAGCAGATGAAACACACCCTGACAGAAATATAAATAGAGGACAGGCTCATCTCCAGTGACCCCTAAGGTAATGTAGGAAGGATTGTCATCCTTTTCATAACTCAGCACAACAAGCCGAATACCTTTTTCGAACAACATGAATCCGCTTAAGGAATCCATTTTTTCACGCCAACTTGCGTTCCCTTCAGGGGCTTCTGTCAGGCGTTGCAGTCCTACGATACGTGGAAGCATTGTGGAATCGCGTGTTTTTGCGTAAGGAACGCCATCGGCCATGATTTTCTCTCCTTGGGTTACCGCCTCGTACATACTATCCTCCCCCACATACAAACGGCTAAGAGTAAGAGTATTATTACACTGCAACTTACCAAGCCATCGCGTGACCTCGGTCTGCTTCATCGTGTTAAAGACACGCCTTTGGGCTCGGCCTACTTTACCGCCTCCAACAGGATTTCGTACATGGCTCAAGTCAATCTCCATGACTCCGTCCAAAATAAATTCATTGGTGGACTGCATGACTTTCTCGATCTCATCCATCATACGGTCCGCCGTCACTTCATTAGGCGAAAGATAAGGTAGTGTAATGTTGTTGTTTAACCCAGTGCCTGTTATAGACAGTTGTAGGCGGTCTCCTTCTATACAGCCCACATCGTCTTTCACGTGCTCGATAACTTTAGCCAAAACCTTTCGCGCTTTCTCGACCGCTTCTTTAGCCTCGGAGACAGGTTTCATGTGAATTTTACTACGGTAAAAAGCCTTGGTCATGCGAAAGGTTTTGCTATGTTTGCCGTCCATCTTTTCGATGTGAAAGTGATCTTCCTCCTCCTCCTCCTCCTTCTCCTCTTCTTCTTCCACTTTTTTTTCTATTTTTCTCCTCTTCGTTTCCCGTCCACAACCCGTCTGATGATGGCAGGGAGTGAGCGGCGACCGCCCTACCGTGTCCATCAAATCTTCTACTGCGGATCGCCACTCCTCGTTCTCCTCCTCCGCTTCCTCCTCCTCCTCTTCCTCCTCCTCCTCCTGCCTAGGGTCTCCCTTTTGGAAAGCAAGGGCTTTACCGTACGCCTGGGCTTTATCCTCCCCCGTAAAGACAACGGATGACACATGGGGACTGCGAACATCCACATACTTTTCCTCTAAAAGTGTCACATCCCATCCTTTGTACCAGTCATATCCATTCGCCTCATGATCGCGTGCACGATCGTCTTCGATAGAGACGTAAGCACGTTCCTTCTCCCCCTCCTCCTCTACAGAATAGGTGGCGGAAGACACAAACTGGTCCATATCGAACTCGGCAGAGGACTCCTCGTGTTCTATTGTTTCACCCTCTTCGTTCTCCTGTCTTTCTTTCTTCTTCTTCTTCTCAATCGCAGGTCCCAATAGAGAGAAGGAACATTCTGAGCTTAGAGCATTGTCCTCCTCCTCCTCCCCGTCCATGGTCTCATGAGCCTCCTCAGAAGTGGCGTCCGAACCCCATGGTTTATTCCACCGGATGGAGGAGGCGGAGGAGAAGGAGGCTCGTGAGTCATTCTCCTCCTCCTCACCCTCCTCCTCTTCTTCTTCTTCTTCTGCTTCTTCCATCACCCACGACATATGTTGAGCCTGCTGTTGTGACATATACTCGAACTCCTCCTCTTCCTCCTCCTCCTCATCCCCCTCGGTATCGGTAAAATATTCCGGCGAGGGGGGTGAGGACTGTATGGAACAAACTTCTGCGTACTTAGCCGCTATCTCGGCGTCTTCCTTCGCCATGGAATCTTCATCATCATCCTCATCCTCATCATCCCCCTCGATATCTGTAAAATATTCCGGCACGGGGGGTGGGGACAGTTTGGTATGGACTTCACCTATCTTGACTTCTTCCTTCTTCGTGGAATTTTCATCCTCATCCTCATCCCCCTCGGAATGCCACTCGTAAAAGTCTTCCTCACAAGCACAGGTCAACTCATAAGCGTCATACACAGCATCCAATAAGGAATCGCTTAATTCTTCTTCTTCTTCTTTTTTTTCTTGTTTTGACCACTCCATGACTAGACTTGACTCGATGTCGACTGACTGAAATAGTTCCAATGTCGCTCTACATATAGTATTTTCAAGACAATGACTCCGCATAATTTAGATTTAGATTCTGACGTAATTCCCCCGCAATCGCGGTCATGAATAATGGAGAATGTTCTAGAACAGGCTGAGTCATGATCCAGAACAATAGAGAATGTTCTAACCCCACCCCACCACCACAACCACCCCCATCATCATCCTTACCCTCCTCCTCCTCATCCACGTCGTCGTCCTAAACCTTTTTTATTTTTAAAAATAGACTATGGATCGTCAGAACAAACGGCGAAAGCAAGTCCTGAAGCCTAGGGACGATGACAGCGTGGAAGTGGACCAGGCCTCGAGCGCGACAGAGGACCTCTACCGAAAAGCCCTGGACCAGGCTTTAACGCCCGCCATACCTCTACTCGCAAACAGGTCGGACCTGGATGGGGGGTTGGCCAAGGAGCAAGAAGGGATTGTCGCCAAGCTTCTCTCCAGCTATGCTCAGTCTAAAAGTTTTTGGTTTCACGGGACCAATACCGAGAAACTCGTATATATGATGCGTCCTGTTCTAGTGGTGGAGGAACTACGGTGCATGGTGGGGGCCGACTTGGTCAAGGACAAGCTTTCCCGATTTCTTACCAATCACCGTAAGAAGATCTTGCCGAGTCTCCTCCTGATTCATGGTCAACAGTCAAACTTTGGGTGCTTTGCCCATGTCAATCATGACATAAATCAAGAACGTTTAAGGTTAGGGGCCTTCTATATATCGACATTTAAGGCCTTAGGACGTTATAGCCGTCGTCAACAATGTAACTGTTGCGATCAATGCGTTAGGTACGGCAAAAATTGCAACTGCCCTATTTGCGCCTCTCTCATGCCTGAAACTTTTCCAAACCTTCGGGTCCTTGTTTATAATATAAGCTTTTCAACATTAGGGGAAACCTATCAATTCATTATACCTGATTTCGGGGATCCTCTTAAATTAGAATCGCAACATCGGTTTCTTATTCGGTTTGATCGTTGTGATGATCTGATCCAAAATAGACCAAACCGAAATCATTTTAAGCATTTTCTGTGTACCGAGACCCATACGATTAATCTTATCATCAGCCATTGGAAACACTGTAAAGCCTGTCACCAAAATATTATATTTCATTATAATAATGAATGGTAATAACGATGTTGAAGAAAGAAAGAAATGAGACTTTTTTCTGTCCTCTAGGGTGGTGATGTCGGATACGTTAGACTGCCGTGACGATCCAAACGCTTGTCCCAACTTTTGTTTGGGGAGTTCTTATAGCTTGTTTAACTATGACAGCGTCCCTATAAGTCGTAAATTACTTCTCGTCAGTAATGCCATCGGACGACACAAATGTTTTGCCATATATATAGAAAAAGACGATGAGGATACTGAGGATGTCGTGTCCTATTGCAATTTCGAAAACATAAATAAACGTATCCGACAAATCCTCTGCTATAGAAAACCCTGTGTCTAATCTAGAAATTTTGTTTTCCCTAGGGTTGTCATGGCCTCTGTGGCGTATTATAAATATTGCGGCTGCAGTTTCTGCGATTGTTTCCATGCCTTAGAAGATTTATCTCATGAGAATTATAAAATCCTTCTCATTAGTCCTGCTGTAGAAAGTCGTTGTTGTTTACTTGTCTGTGCGAATAACAATACTGTTTGGCTTCCTGATCCTGAGTTTGACATCAAGCAAATTAATCAATGCATCCGCCAGATCGTTAATCACAATACGCACAGTCTAGGATTGCTTAGTTTGCGTGGGTATCTATGGATAGATATAAGTAATTAGATTTTCTTTCTCCTTAGGGTTGTAGAGGAGTACACTAAAACATTGTAATAAAACAGTATACTATTTTATTTTCATTTGTTTTTCATGCTCCATTCCTAGGGTTGTGACGGTACAAGCCCTCTACAATGAAGACTGCCCCTGTCCACTCTGTGTATGGGTCTTTCCGAATCATATGTTGCCGAATGATTTAAAAATGATCGCCATATCTATAGAACCCCCCACAAATAATGTCTATCTCATTTTTAACTTTCCCAAGGGACCTCTTGAATACGAATTGACCCCCTTTGCAGACTTTAAGGACATACTCCTATTTATTGCGCTACTTCTCGGGCCTAAAGAAGATTATCAGGAAATCATAGACTTTGTGCTCCAGCTCCATTTTACTTAATGATAATCTCTCTCTATTTTTTCATCCTCTTCAGTGTCTACCCCACCATCGACCTAAAACATCAACACTGGTGCTCTGAATGCAAAGCATGGAACATAGAAATTACCGTCACTAGATTAGGGGTAGTCACTAGAGAATGCAATTGCCTCTTTTGTCGTTATTGGCGTCAGCATTTAGACCCTTGGGAAATGTCCAGGCGCCTCTCTTCGTACGCCACCATTGCTAAAAGAAATGTTATACAATATAGTGTCTGTCCTCATGATAGACCCCGTCTATCCTCCATGTATTTTATCCCGATTCACTATAGGG
The DNA here is from genome assembly GCA_030867875.1 of Actinernus sp. WN-2022. Classification (NCBI taxonomy): domain Eukaryota; kingdom Metazoa; phylum Cnidaria; class Anthozoa; order Actiniaria; family Actinernidae; genus Actinernus; species Actinernus sp. WN-2022. Next base: position 23,756,435 of record JAOWCC010001501.1, read on the forward strand.
ATTGTTTAGACAGATACCTGTGTGAAGCCTTTTTAGGAAGATTGCCTCCTAGATCCTACAGGACGGAATCCGCCCTATGGCGTCATTCCAATTACAGTGCCCCCACCGCCATTACTTATTTCTTTGCTGATACCTGTCAAGGGTGTTATGCCATCTACCGTAACTTTACCTATAGACCAAGAACAACTTCTTATTCACCAACTCTGTATTATTTATTAGGGTAAACATGTATAAAAAAGTATAAGTATAGGTATATATAAAAAATACAGTAACACGAAGAGAAAATCATCAAAAAAATCAAAATCATGTAACACTAAGTATATCCAGTAAACTAAGACAAAATTAGTGTCCTGTGAAGCCTAGCCTGTAATAAACAAATGTTTTTTGAAAAATCAGTTCTTTTCTTTCTTTCTTTCTTTCTTTCACTGAGGGGGCGGCATCATGGGGTTGTAAGGCGCTGCAGGATAAATAGGGGATGACATTCCCGCGTAACCTGGAGCCGTGACAGGCTGTTCTGGGTGGTACTGCGAGGGTCCCTGGAAAGCAAGCTGCGGGGGTGGTGAGTTGTTGTTGTTGTTGTTGTATCCCTCCACAGTGTAGACATAGTGCTGGGAGGTAACAGGTGAGGAAGTCTCTGCAATCCATTCAAACTGACAACTTGAGTTCGGTGGCGAGGGGGCCGCACAGCTGGCATACATCTTCTCGGGGTTGTTTTGGGAATGGGAAATCCCTACTTTCAAATAGAGGGCGTGACCCTTGCATTTTGGCATGACCTTAGACAACACCTCCTCGGGGACACAGGCGAGGCCTGCGTCCATCACCTTCTGCGCCCACCACTGGTTCAGACGCCGCCCGTCCTTATAATTCCCTGCGTAAAAATGACAGCCGCTCTTGTCCCCAGTCTCGCGTCCACATTTGTAAGTCTCGTAGGGGATCCCTTCCTTGGTCTTCGCCCTATGCGTCTTGCAAGGTACACGCGAGGGGGCGTTACCCATCCCCACCGTCCAGCAAAAACAATATATGGGGACTGCCGGTACTCCTTGAACGCTTGCCATCTCTCTCTCTCTAAAGACTAAATTTCTAATGGGTGTCTCTCTTTTATATTCTCCAAACAGGAACTACGTCAGATGCAAAAGCTAAGCTTCCTTGGCTAGGACCAAGCCTTCAAGATCTTTATTCAACCTCTTCACTTCCTCTTCTGCAGACCTCCTAAGGCTCTCTTTGTCCTTCTCCTTCTTCTCATTCTTCTTCTTCTTCTCATTCTTATTCTTCTTCTCCTCCTCCCTCTCCTTCATGGCGTGGAGGTTGACGTCACGAATAGCGATCACGGCCGCCGTCTTCAACCAGACGGTCTCGCGTTCCAGCAGCTTACAACCATAACTTTTCCCTCCTTTCTCTGCATGCTGACCGTATTCTTCACGCATCTTCTGAATCTCTTCCTCGATAAGGTTCGTGTGGTCCAGGATGTACTCTAAATTGCCATGCCTGGCGGTCGTACTTAACAGATTGTGGTGGCGTTCCAGGACCCGTTGAAGGATCTCGTCGACACAGGCTTTCATCATGCGACGTTCAGCCTGGCGGTAATCTTCCGTCTTGGAGAGCTCCACAAGATGATCTGCCTGTAGAATGGTATACCACTGTCTCTCTAGAAATCCCACTTGGACTTGCACTACACTCACGGCCTGACTTTGTTGTTCATCACAACGTAAACAAAAATCGAGCATATCCTGTAGCTCGGACATTCTACCCTCATGAGTCAGTCTTTCTAGCGTGGCCGACGTGCTCATGTCGGTCATCTGCAGCTTCAAGGTATGCACACAATCTCTACATTTTAGAAGCGCCGCCCATAAACTTTGAACTTCCTCGGCTACACTCTCTATCTTTAACTGTTCCACATGCGTTCCACTCACAGGGACTTCTACTTCTTTTTCTACCGACGACATCTTGTAACAAAAAATAGAGTAAGTGATCTAGGGAAAGAGAGAGCGTGTCTTTTATACTAAAGTCTTCTTTGGGTTTTCATCTGACGTACTTCCGGGAGGAGGAGGAGGAGGACAGACGGTATGATAGACACAACACATCTCGCACCATTCCCTGGGCATTTGAGCCACAATGTGATGGACCTCACATAAGCTACACCACATGCGTCCGTCCTTTATAAAAAAAGGGACTGTCTTCGCCTCATCCATGCTAAAAGATATTGTGATTTGTGAAAAGAAAGAAAGTCTTTTATACAGAAGTTTCCTTCTGTTTTGCATCTGACGTACTTCCGGGATCCACTCGATGGTAGTGCTGACAATGCTCACACCATCGCACATGATAGCGAATGTAGAGTGTTTTATCAGACACGATCTCGGTCCTAGGGCGATTCTTCTTATCGGGGTCCACTACAACCTCAGTAGTCTTCTTCTTCTTCTCTACCACCAAAGGCTTTGAATGAGTATCATCCCCCACATCTTTTAAAGCGCTCCCGAGCATCTTGTTCAAGTCCGTCATCGCAATGGTCTGACCTCTACAGAAATGTCTACCTCTTATTTATAAAAAAATATATTCATAATTCTTAATTCGAGTCAAATTTCCGCTTCCATGCTCGGGCGAATCGCGGCCATCGTCGCTGTCGCTATCTGAGCAGGAGGGCGAGGACCTAGGGTAAGATTCTGACGTAGTTCCGGTTTTTTCGCCCGTTTCGCTGTTTCGCATCCGGTTTTCGCCGTCTCGCATCCGGTTTCGCTGTTTCACTTCCGGTTTTGCGAAACCGTTTCGTTGTTTCACTTCCGGTATGCCCATATATGGGCATATGCTCATGAATAATTAATTTGTTATGACCATATATGGGCATACCTCATGCATAGTCAAGTACCCGTGCTCCATACTTGCCCTACTATACTACTGACAGAGTTGAAATTCTTGTAAAACTCCAGGGGGGGGGGGGTACTCCCTTATGTGGCCTAAACAGGGACGTGCGCTGGACAGGGTACGGTTTTTGGCCTCTGTCCTGAACAGGGTATATAATTTCATGAGTCTGTCCTACCTGTCCTAACCAGGGTATTGATTGCACGATTATCCTCATCTCACCGGTCTTTAACAAGTCATCAGTGACTCCACAAGATCATTGTCACCCAATCATTGCAATTGCCAATAAAACACAATTGTGTAAAACAAGACAGTCTGTATTTTGTCATTTGTCCTAAACAGGGTCCTAAACTAGAGGGTGTTGTGCTACACAGGGTAGGTATTTAGAGTTTTTCTGTCCTAAACAGGGTCAGGGTTTCAACCCTATACCCAAACATGGGTCCAGTACCCCCCGGGGTAAAACTGTCGAACAATGGCTGTGGGAGCTTAGATTTTACAATCTTCACGAGTCACAAATCCAGGCCCAGAACCCGGAATTCCAGGAAAGTTGTGCCTTGCTCCTGAGAATAAAATTTAATGTTACAGACGAAGAGAATGCATCACTTCATACGCCCTGGACGAAGCCTAACATGTCTAAACAGACATGTTCTCGAAATGGCCATTCGCTGTAGGTGAAATTAGGGTGGATCTTCTAGACATTTCAATGGCCAGCTACTGCAAGACAGCCTAGACAGTTTGTTTTGTGGGAGCATGGCTATTTGGGGAAAGGAACAGTTATTCCTTCTTGTGCCATAAAAAACATCCATCAACAGATCCCTCCCCAGACAATGTCTATATAGCCTTGAGATCTGATTAGATGGGATGCTTGTTGAAAAATTCCAAAGGAACCAATACCATAAAGGTACTGTTGGCATTTCAAATTAAACACCCAAAATATGCATTTTTACCCCAAAAGGTATGAGCATCGCCATCAGCTAGATATAGGGAGTCACCCCCAGGAGAGTCCCCGTCGTCCGTCCGTCCGTCCCCTCTGCTGCAATATTAAGTAATCAAATAAATCAATTCTGGGCTTTCTCGTAAAGCAATAGTTGGAGCCAGATGTCTTGGATGTTGTTGTGGCAGAGGCACTACCTTTAAAATTATGTGCTGTAATATAAGGGATAAGTGTTTTTGAGGAATAATTCTCAAGTTGTGATTCTAATTGTCACCACAGAGCTAAGGCTTATGATTTGAGAAATAGGATTTTAGTGTGAAACCCTGATCCTTGGGCCTATGTAGCTACAATGTATTACAAGGTTACTCTTGTAATTTTGAGAATGCATTCAAGAAAAAATGAAATTCCCTACCCTATAGAAGACTTATTAACCTATCCAAACTTGAAGCTAAATACTGAAGAACTTCAAGAATGCTAAAGGTACAAGTACAATAGTTTATTAGCATTGCCATATACATACATGGTATATATTGCCTAATTAATATACAATCACACTGAGATTAGAGAAGTGAAAAAAATTATACAGTTCTTTGTAACAAGATATTTCTCCTCTCAAAAGGAGAATTTAAAAGGAGAATTTACTAAAGGTAAATTGTATAGCCTACGTGTATATCAGACCAATACGACTGTGAAACCTGCATGCAACTGTACTCACTCATGAAATTACATAATGATAGTGACATGACATGTATAAAGTTCTTGAGGTAGACTTTGCTCGTGCTGATCACCTCCAGATCCTGTTGTGCTGATTGGACATGAACTGAAGACAAGACCAATACGTAAAAAAAGATAAGAACATATTTACGTGAGTAGAGCAGAGAGTGAGAACAGACTACAAACTCAAGTACAGAGCGCAAAGAATTTCAAGTATTACTTACTGCAGTAAAACTTGAGCGAATTCACTGTCCGCGAGTCTTGAATAACCCTTCGAGGCTTTCCAATCCCTCCACTGGTCTTGTACCGATTCTCTTAAGTATATCACTTTCAAAGTCACTGGTTTTTTTGGCCGTCCTCCTCTAACTAGTTGCCGATTTGGTTCGGCCTTGGACGCCATCTAAAAGATGGACGTCTCTAAGTTTAAACTCATGACTCATAACAGGTCTAACAAGAGTATAGAACGGAATGATTCTTGCCAAATAACTGAATGTGAAGTTAACTGATTGACTTATACGTCTTTTGAGAGTAATTCTTTCCTAAAAATCGAAATGATTACAAGGATCAAAGAAGATTACTGAGCGACTACAGCTTTCCACGCTAAAACTCGACTTTCGTATGATACGAAACTCCAAAGCGCCCGCATTGCATGCCGGTCGACATAGAGTCTTTAAGACAAGTTTTAAAACAAGATTCTAGTAAATACCTTGTTAATGGCATGGTAAAAGTTTTCCTTTTCCAGTGTAATGATCTGGCAGGAGGTTAGGGCCCTATACGATAGACAAGGTTACATGGAAAGTTGTGTCATACGGCTGGTATTTTTACGAATCACTTTTCGATATATTCTTTTGGAAACGTATAACATAATCTTCCATGTAATAAATTGTTTATTACATGACAATCAGCAGCAACAAAGGAAACTTTATTTTCGCCTTCAGCTCCGATCAAAGAGTACAATAAACTGTATTCGACGTACTCTAGAAACTGTCGAGCAGCCGCGCGCTAACAAGGTTTTTGAGCGCTAAAAGCGGATTGGCTGTTAATGATTCGTTTTAATTGGCTCCTGCACTTACAAAACCTTTAAGTGTTTTAAAAACCGGTGAAAAGCGGTTTTCGAAGTGTGTGATATCTCAAATCATAACATTAACCCCCTGAAGGAGCCGGAGGGGGGGGGGGGCACTCATGTTTATGTCGTAATGTGTGTGTGGCGGTATCGGGTTTGGACCTAATGTTGATTTCTGGGTCCTGATTTTTTGTGAAAATATGTCGAATGCAGACGATTCAGAATAATCAAACAGGGAGAAAATCCGGATTAGTTTTCACAATAACAGAAGATCCGGGATTTGGGGCCATCTATTTTTCTCGTAAAATTGGGTACCATTTAACATACAAGTGCCCCCTGCCCTGCCCTCCCCTCCCCAATGATCTGATCCACGAGCAACGACCATAAAACCACATATAATTCATCAAGATTCTACAAGCAACATCGCAGGGTGCAGAATAGTGATCACCGCTATACAGTATTATGACAGATGTAAACGTGTAACGCCCATGCTTCGCTTTAGTGCCATGCTAGCGCTCTGGATTATTCGGCGAATAAAAGGTACATATATGGAAAAAATTGGCAGCCGGCTTCTGTGTCTAGACTAGATTGTCACGCTAGACTAGACTATTTTCCAAATATGGTACTTTTTATTCGCTGAATAATCCGGAGCATGGTCCCGCTGTTATACGTTTCAACTCCCATATATGTTTCTGATTAAGAGATTCCGCTCAACGAAGCCATACCGACAGCGCGCAAGAGGTTCAGAGAGAGAAAAATGTCTTCACTCACTCGGCGCTTCGTGCCTTGTGCGCGCTGTCGGCACTACGGGTAACGGACGGCCTCGTACTTGCTTCGTAGAACAGGCGCTCATCAGATACAGAACAGAGGTAATACTACAACAAAACAAATGTTGCTAAATATATTATGTTCCCAGTGGCAACATTGACAACAGCGAGTTGTCGCGAGATTGTATTCGCATTTCAAAAAAATTGCATTTTGCAATTTCCAGCCCTGATCCACTGACCATGAACATTACTGCGATTGCCAACAACTGTTTATGAGCAAGACAACTAGACAAGATTCGTCGTTATTCTCACGGACTAGCTGAAGAGCTAAAACGGGGCATCTAATTTCTCATCTAAATTAGCCTGAAATACAGCCACCACCTCGGCTCGTTCCAAGGCCCCTCGTCCGTGAGAATACGAATCTTGCCTATTGACTGCATCTCGTGGTGTTCTTTGTTCTCGTTACAGTTTCATCTGTACAACTATAGAGTTCAGGCAAAATGGCATCTATTTGTTAAATAACGTAGTATACGGTATAAAATACCTTGCAGTTGATCTTCTTTCTGTACTTGCAAAGATGCCTAGTAAGAAGTCATTGTGCATGTTAGCTGGTCAAAAGTAAACACCTTTTATCGTATGCCACACCCAAAATCTTTTGTTGCAAGTGATGGGATAAATCTCGTATCCCACTTGCATACACGTGTAATTCACTGATTAGTATACGATCCTAAATAGTGGCGATTTGCACACAAATCAGTGGATTAGAGAAGTTATCATGCCTGCTCCTACAAACTCAGTAAAAACTATATTTATTTCTGGCCGCTTAAATGGCATACGGTAATCGATGTCCACTCGTGTGACATGGGATTTCACATTGCTCGTAATGCTTAACGTTTCGCCCTCGTGGCGTTAATGTTTAATCGCATATCACACTCGTGGCCATTGATTAACCATCACTTTATTAAACTCGCTTGTTTGGTCCGTAATAGGTACTTATTGACTGACTTCATGGGAAAATATTTGGCTCGTGATCATCACGTACGGACCGAGCGCAGCGTACAAATAACCGACACCCAAATATTTGGCCCAACCTAACTGAGTCAATAAATTTTATATCACGTGACCACTTAGTTTGTATTAATAATGGCAAAACAATAAAAAATCGAGCAGGGCCGGTGGCTTTTCCCGGTCCGGTCACGTGACACGTACGGCCCCATCACGTGACTTTTGTAAATGGATTTGCAAGGAAAGCGCGTACGGGGCCTTATATACAGGTTATACATGTATGATAACGTAAGTTATGGACCGAGATGTGTTCCTGATTTATGCCGTTAATCTAATCGAACCTCCATGTTTCTTTAAAATAAAACTACGAGAATAACACCCTGAGGTCGAAGAGAAATACCATGTGAATGATGGCAATAAAGATTAAAATGGATTACAATAGCTTATTCTAGAAACTTGATTTCCGGTTACAGTGAACCGATTTCAAATTGCTCTAAATTGCTCTTCAGTAAAAGTAGTATTTTTCATCCACTCGAATCTTCGCCATCCTTCATCAAAATTGTCTCACATTTTCTCCAGTATCCCTGAAAAGCCTACTCTGCTAATCTGAGTAGTTATTTTTTGTCTTTGGTCATGAGATAGTTTATCATTTGGGGATTGACAGTGCCCCTATAAGGTATGTCTACACCGGGCAACTGAGCTTAATGAAATGTTTATTCCCGGGTAGGGGGGGGAGGTTCTTCAAGGTAAAAATGGTAGGGGTGACCGTCGGAAAACCTCGAAAAATACTCTAAAAAATACCAAACTGTGAAAAATTTCCCACCCTAAAATGTACCTCATGGTCTAAAAATGATTTCGCTTGGACAACCCCTAAAAAATACTAAATCGCCGATTTCAAACCCTAAAAATACAACGATCACCCCAAAAATGCAACCAGCCGAATATACACTTTTTCACGCACAAAACGATATTGCTGAAGCGACTCAGCAATTGCTGATAGTCAACAGCAATTGCTGTTTTGAAAAACAGCAAACAGCAATATCGTTTTGCCGGCAATCAAAATATCGTTTTCTCAAAAACGATATATCGCTTTCTCAAAAACGATATATCGCTTTCTCAAAAACGATATATCGCTTTTGTAAGTAAAACGGCAATTGCTGATTTACAGCAATATCGGAGATATTGCTGTTCTTTCCAATTAGTTCGTACATTTGCTGATTCGAGTTATTTCTGTTGTGATGTGTAACAAAAATCATGCCACTGCCCATACTCAGGGTGTCTCGAAGTCCCGCAAGAACTTAATAACCCGCTTTTTGCGGCTCAGCCGCAAGAACACGCAAGAAGTAAAGAAGTGGAAAATCCGCTCTTTGCGGCTCAACCGCAAGAACACTCAGCAAGTTAAATAATGCAACAAGTTTCAAGGCAATGCAAGAACTTCGAGATGCGAGTACAATGCATATTAAATACCAAGGCTGCGCTGGTTCGTGGTTTGTTTACAAGTGTGTATGGCAAATTTATTTAGAAAGACTTTCGGTAATATTTTTGATTAACTTATTTTCAAAGACATTCAAACGTTTTTAACAATTTGCTTTCGTTTATGGTAGTGATATTGTTTCTTTCGTTTTGCCAGGTTTCCTTGGTTTTGCAGTTCGATCCGACTTTTTTGATTTGCACGTTTACCGATTATTGTTGGGTCGATCGCAATATGCAAATTACCACTTCTTGTTGACCTTCAAAGTTTTGGGAAGACTATTCAGTGATTAAAGCGCATTTAATTCAAAAGGAGGAAAAGGTTCCACTAACCCAGTAGAAGTTTTCTGGTAAGAGTATAGTTTTGCACGTCTCCCATTACAAACTTGGCTTCAAAACTTCTATTCACATTCTCAGAAAGTGCAGCGATCAAAAATGAGACTGACACGTTCACGCCTGACTGATTGCACGTGGAGAAATTCAGACTCCAACTTCAGATTTTAATTTCAGGAAAATCCACAATATTTCCAATTAAAATCAGTCTCGGGAGGAGAATTTTTGCTTCTCAAAATCGCCACAAATGTATTCGAGAAAGCAGTTCTTTCGAAAGTTCGTCGATGTATTACAGTATTGTGCAAAATTCATGCAAACGTATTTCGACGAATTTCGCTCTTTGTTCATACGAATGCCGCCGAAATTTCGGGCAAAAAGTCAAGAACTGTCAGCCAGACGCGTGTCTCATTTCTGACACGAATACCGCGGGGGCGCAAATTAATTGACATTTACGCGAACTGACTGATCTGATCCGATGCATTAAAGCTCTTTTAATTCAAAAGGAATTGCAGTTTCCCAGCAGAAGTTTTCTGGTAAGAGTATAGAAGTTTTTGCACGTCTTTCAATATGACAAAAGTTGCTTCAAAACTCTGTTGATGTTTTGTAAAATATCTGACTGACACGTTCACGCCTGACTGATTGCACGTGGAAATTCAGACTCTTACGTATATTATTATACGCAACCATTTACAAAGATTTCTGCCGAACCTCAAGACAAGGATCTGCCGTAAATGTGAAACAACACTGGAGCAAAAAGTTTATTTGGTGTTATGCTTAGCGCTGAGCGAGTGAGGCAAGCTTTAAAGCGGGCCACGCACCGCCGGTCTGAGAACTTAATAAGCGAGCAGCCGTTGTTTTGTTTATTTAATGGCTCACAATATTTCGATAACTGCATGGTCCGAATTTACTTGAAAACTTTATGCAATGACTTTTACAAAGATCTGGAAGGCTGGCGGATCTGAATATTATTGTGGATATACGTGTAGGGATAACGTTTACAAAATTGAACACTTCTGAAGTTTTGATGTGCGATTTATAGTAACGCATTCCTTTCGTTTATTACCATTCCCGCCTTCGATGTCTGTACATTCTAAACAGCAAATTGCTGTGCAGCAATTGCTGTTTCAATAACAGCAAAACGACATATCGTTTTTGGGAAACAGCAATATCGTTTTTGAGAAACAGCAATATCTTTTTTGAGAAACCCAGGCACCAAAAGCCCGGTAAAAAGCTTGGTAAGCCCGGTATAACCAGGCTTTCAGTGCTTTGAACCGGGCTTACCTCAAAAGCCTGGCAAGGAAAAAGGCCGGAAAGCCCGGAAATTCCTGCCTTTCCCGGAAAGGTTGGTACATGAAATCCAGAATAGCTTGGTAAACCCGGAATCATGTTTTAGGTACCAAGTTTAGTCCTGGCTTTTCTGGAAAGGCTGGTATGAAAAAGCCTGGAAAAGCCTGGAAAGCTTGGCATCTGATTCAATAAGCTGTGAATTCCAAGCTTTCCTGGAAAGGCTGGTATGAAAAGCCTGGAAAAAGCCAGGAAAGCTTGGCATGTTATTCTTAATGGTTCCAGCCCGCTGCCCCAGACAATAAAACAACAACAATATATGTGGGGTAAGGGGATGAGGATGAAGTACTCCAGGAAAAGTAGTAAATAGAAACCAACACAACACCCCTGAGGGTCCTAATCCCCCAGGGCCCTCCTGGGGTAGCAATACCCATGCATTGTCTCAACTGTCAAGGGGTAGTAATCCCCATGGGACAGTGAACATTGTCTAAACTGTCAAGGGGTATAATTATATTAAATTGCAATGTTCAATCACTATTAGATTACTTAAATGTAGGAGCTTTAAATTGTTAAATATTTAGCAAAAACTACATGTATTATGCATTTAAGTTACATACCATTAAATATTTTGAGACTGTTGACTGAGAAACCATAATTTGTTAACAACAAGAGAGCTTCAAATATCACTCGGTCACTCTTACACACAAAGGTTTCAGAAATGACAGATATATACAATTTGGAAAACAGTGTTTCAGGTTATAATCAACAACTGGTTTGGAGATCTCCAGTTACAAATTAAGCACAATTTAAGATTTTCTTGTAATATGTGTTGCTACATGATTGTACATTTAAATTGTTTTCACAAACTTTCCTAGCCCTAACTTCGGGGCTCAGCTGATTTGATGTTTACCAAACCAGAATTAGAAAGTTGTAGTGTGCAAAGCCGCCACACCAATAAAGCTGTGGAGTGGCGTGAGCCCCTAGACCCTGCCAAGTTGGGTTGGATGGCAAGTAAGTTAATTCTTAACTCTGCTAATCTGAGTAATAAATAATTATTCTTGTCTTTGGGGTTGATAAAGTTCTGGCATTTAATTGAAAGTGCCTAGTGAAACTTAGATAAGCTCAAATTATTTGGCTAATCACTCACAGTTATGTGGATATTTTTGGTTTCCTTGTAGAAAAAAATATCAAGAAATACCATAGTTAATAGAGTGGAATGGTTAGGAAACCCGGCAAACTTCAAATGGGCTAACAAAGGCGCTGCGATTGAGGTTGGAAGGGGGCAAGACAAAAGATTGTGCACTATCATAGTTCATTAGCGTTCCCTGAACGACTGAACTCACACGTTTCTATTGGCTGATTGACTAACATGTTGGAATTTCTATTGTGTTTTGTGCACGGTAGTGGTCGAAAAAAGCTAACAAAGACCTATAACAAAGAAGGTCCCTGAGTTTCCTAACCATTCCACTCTATTAACTATGGAAATACACACAGGCAAACGACTCCAAGATTGTGGCCACTCTTGGTGACTTCTTGAAAAACAACAGGAAGCGTGCCTTGAAGCATTTTAGAACCTACTGTTGCAAATAAGCTCTTCCTTTCAGGGCTTGGAATTACTAGGAATTTAAGGTTTATGAGAGTGTAAAAGCTTGGAATAGTTTGGAGTTCCTAGGAATTCCTAACTGAATTCCATCTTAGCTTATTAGCTATTTTGTGAAGGTGTTATTAATTTCTAGGCTTGGAATTCCTAAGAGTTCCTTGGAATTGATGAAGGTTTTTTAGTTTCTTAAGTCACTGAGTCACATTGAATTTAGAAAACTGTTCAACTTCACTAATATAAAGTCTTCCTGAGTGCCCTGCTAGACAGAGATTCTTAAATCCCTTAGCTTCCTCTGAGCAATTAATTTTAGAGTAAAGTTATAAGGATACTTCAATAATTGTCACCAATTGACTAAGATCATGCACTCACATATTTCTAAATACTTTATTAGAAAGCTAACATTACAGGGAATATTAAGATCGTTTTCATGAGAAATTTTAAAACTTATACATGTAATTATTATTGTAAACTTGTTGCCATAATTTGTTGACTGACTGCTACAGAAGAAAAGCTTAATATCACGATATTTTCCTGGTTATTTTCACTATTACTCACCGATTTGACCTTCCCAGTGTTTAAATGAAGCAAAGTATTCGTCCAAATCTTTGAAAATGTGTTGTTGTTGTAAAGAAATTTGAACAGAACTTAAAAGACACAGACACAGATTTCGGCCTTGCCAAAGTCTCTGCCATGTTTCCACTTTAAACCGAGTAAAGACTAGAACCAAGTTGATCCATATTTCGTAATAGCTTGCACCTGATTGGCTGGAGAGTTGTAAGGCCTCCAGGGATTGGCTGAAGTTTAAATTAGGCGCCATTAGGTGAGGTGAGACTTGTTCATTTCACTGTGTTCACTCGTGCGTTTGTTGGAGGTTTTACAGTTCGTTCAAAGGGTAAATTCAACAGTATTTCACGAAAGAGAATGCTTGGATGGAAAGATTATAATAACTGCTGCCAACTGTGAGGTAATATCAGGGCATATCAGTTCTAGATGAGATGAATTCCTGGAGAGATCTTTGTAAAAGGTGAGCATGTTTTACTTTTATTAAATCCGTTAAATGACACTGAAAGTTCTGTCAGACACGCATTTCACGCAAAACAATTTAAGTTTACGGTTTTTCTAGTAGTTCAGTTCGCTAATTTGTCATTTAATTGTGCATTTTAAAGTAATGTTCTCGAATAGTCATTTCAAGAAACTATTCTTTAAAGCTAATATGAAGATGTGGTACATGCATTCAATTTGAGGTCCCCGCGTGTTACGGTTTTGTTTATATTACTTTATATTGATCAGACCATGAGTTGCTCTCAATAAATTAAACGGCACTTGAAAACTTTGCAGTGAGAACTTCTCGATCTGTAGAGCTTTAATTACATATTTTGGGCTATGAATTGAAGGATTAATGTGAGCTTTAATCACAGTCTCTGCTAGTATAATATATAAGTGTAGAGCACGATTTGAATAATTATTTTGTTTGTATATGCATACATGTATGTGTAGTGATATATTACTCCTAAATATATTAGCTCATTTATCCTAACCATTGGTCAATGTGTTTAAATCAGCGATCAAGGCATTGAGCAACAATTTCTACTTTGAAATACCCATTCCAAAAGCAATTTAACCAGTTAATTATTAACAAATATTTATTGGACAAGATTCGAAGCACAAGGGATTCCTTTGTAATTTCCGGTTGTCACGCCACACCGACATGTAAAATCCTTTATCTAATGAAGTTGTAATTCTAATTTTATTGATTATATTTGTATTTTTAGGCCTTCAAGTTGCAGATCAGAAGCTTTTCAAATCTAAAAACTCTCAAAGAAAGCTGAACACTGGAAAACGTTCACTGCCAATTACAGGGTTAACCTACAAAAAATAATGTAGTGAGTGAAATCACAATCAGTCTTGTTAATACATGTAACTATGTATAAAATTAGACTGCACAGCCTTTATAAGTTTAATGATTAAACTAAAAGAAGGAATGGCAAGAAATAAGCGTTGACTCATTATTGATATCTGTTAGTTTACTGCCAGACCCTAACCTCTATTCTTACCCTTTGGTAATTGGCAAAAATATACCTTTTAATGTTTTTAGATTCCCAGATATTAGATTTCCCAGATATTCCAAGCAAAATTCCTAGGAATTCCCAGATATTCCAAGAAATTCATATAAATTCCCAGATATTCCTTGAATCCAAAGGTTTGCTGGCCTGTAGTAAATTATTGATCTTAAGAATTCCTAGAAATTCCTAGGAATTTTATTCCCAGCTATTCCAAACTCAACCAAAGCTTGGAATTCCTAGGAATTCCATGTTCCAATTACCGTGAAAATTGACAGCTATTCCTAAGAATTCCTAGGCTTTCCTGAGGAATTCCTAGGAATTCTAAGCTTAAATATTTCGCAGGGGAATTATGTTGCCAAGACTGTATATAGTTATGAAATGTAAGTAAACAGTTATTCCATTGTGAAAAGCAATGGTATAAATTCAATTCTTTCATCCATTTATTATATCCAATTTTGGAGAATTAAGAATTTTTTTTTTAAGATGGACTGACAGCTGATTCTGTAAGTTTAATACTGCTGTGTTTTATTTACAATCTACATGTATAATAATTATAATGTCAGTGCACATACATGTATGTTTATAAATATTTTGATACAAAGTTTATTGACAAAATCATTATCATTAAAAATCAATAACTGATCCCACTGAGTTTAATGATTTGACTAATTTAAAGCTTATAGGTCCATTGTGAAAAAATAATCCTTATATTTTAGTGACTGGACTGACAAACACATCACACTTCGTGGACTCGAAAGGAGCTATAATTTTTTTCCAGGCAACGAGATTTATGTGATCTCAGCTTACCGTAAGCACTGGGAATTTTTGTTTGTTATAAAAGTTTAATTTATTAGTACCATTATTTTTAATTGGTTGATTCCAGAATTTCCAGGCTTTAATCCTGGAATTTAACCAGGGTTACCCCGGAATTTAACCGGGTTTACCCCGGAATTTCTGGGCTTACCCCGGAATTTAACTGGGCTTACCCCGGAATTTCCAGGCTTACCCTGGAATTTCTGAGCTTTCCCTGGAATTTCCAAACTAACCCAAGAATTCCGGGGTTACCCCGGAATTTAGGTGGGCTAAAACCAGATTTCCCTTTACCAAGCTTTCTGGGCTTTCCGGGGTTACCCCAGAATATTCCTCATTGGGTAAACCCGGTGAAAGCCCGGAATGTTTACCAGGTAACCCCGGTATCTTAACCAAGCTTTAACCCCGGAAAACCCCGGAATTTCCAGGCTTTTGGTGCCTGGGAACAGCAATATCGTTTTTGAAAAACAGCAATATCGTTTTTGAGAAACAGCAATATCGCTAAATGTTGACCACAGCAATATCGTGAAAAAGTTTTGGGCTTGACTGTAGGAAGAACCCCCCCCCCCCGGTGTTTATTACATGTATATGGCTCAGAAGTATTCAAATCCAGGTGCCAATTAAATAAAACTTTTACATGTGTATATTTTGACTATAATTGTTTATGGGCCGGTGCAATACACATGTAAATGTTTTATTGAAATGGTGCCAGCTTTGCTGATCCGTATGGGACAAACTAGCCATATAAAAAGGGACTGGTCATTATTTAAGGGGAGTACCTCTGAAAACACTGTTATAGAAAGATTGACAATCGACTGCAGATGGAAAATATATAGCATTACAAACAGGTTTTGTTAATAACACTAGATACTGATCTCATACAAGTGCATGTAAATAAATGAAGTCAGATAATTTTGCCATCCAGTACAACGTACATGTACCACATGATTGCATTCCTGCAAAAGGCCCATTAATAGTCAGCTCTGTAGAGCTCTTTAGGGTACTAAAATAGAGTTATAATAAGTCCATACATTATGCACTTAATAATTTATCATACTCTTTGATATACAGTATTGTCAGTACCTTCTTCTCCAAAGCAGAAACCTCTCTCTCCAGCATCAAACATGGCAAGCTCCTGGTCTTCAGTTGTGAACTGAACCCTACAAGCCAATATACCATAAAGCATTATCATTTCACTCACTCCCATTCTGAATTCTACAAATAACTGTTTGCTGCAAATAATTTTCTGAGCATGCGCACTGTTGACTGATCCATTTACGTACCACATGTACAGCTGAGTTAACTCTGTATAGTTAATTTTTCTCAAACTTGAGTCCTGAATTGGTATGACTCCATCAGTTTAACAAAGTATCCCAGGTTGGGACCTTGCCAAGAAGATCTTATGTATAAATATCTTACCAAGATAATAATATGATCTTGGCAAGCACTTTTGTGAATCTTAAGATAATAGATCATGCCAGCAAGCTAGGTCATACATGCTGCTTTACAGCCACTGTACATGTATAAGCAGCTGTCATAATATACATACATCTAATTAAATCAGACACCTTTTTAAAATAATTAATTAATGAAGTCAGGACAACTTGGTAACACTGTAGAAATTATTACGAATATTGTGCTCCCATCATATAGTAAAACATCAACTGACACTAATTAAAAGCAACACCTTGCATTGTATTTATAATCTGCCATATGCAAAAAGATGGCGGCAGTGCATTTGATCACAATTCCTTGCAAACCTAACACAGTCAATTAAAACATGTAGAAAGCCTCGAGACCAGATTTCATATGAGTGGGACAAACTATGACATGTCCGTAGCCTTGCCGTAGCCGTGCTGTAACTGTGCTGTGCCGTATTTCTGTAATTTGATTGGATCAGCAGGACAAAAACAATGGGAAACCATTTCAATGTCATGGCATGTCGTATGGTAACCATGCTGTAGTCAGTGCTGCAGTTTGTCCCACTCATAGAAATCTGTTCTATTCTCTTCAATGACAGTGTATTATTTGGCAACTGTAAACACACTTGTACTTGTTTGTTTTTTAAGATTTAAAAACACTCTACCACGATTATATAACAGATTAATTTAAAGATTTCTGTGTGCAAAGGATTATGGGTAAGAGCACAAGCTGCCATTATTTTCTGTATGGTGGGTACTAAGTTACCTCCCCTGTAGTAGAAGAAACACCTCATGTCCAGTGACACCTTCTCTGTATATTGCACTGCCAGCAGGGTATAAAACTATTATTCCTGCAAAAATGAAAATGAGGTTAAAATAACAAGGTGATAACTGGCAGCGGACAGTATTAACTAAAAGTACCTGTACATGTAAAATTATGATGCTTTTAGGGGGATTTAAATAGCAAGTTGTTAAGAAAGGATTATTGTGGCAATTGTAAGTTTTGATAACCCATAATACTCACGTCAAACCATCTACTTTGAAAGAACTTTGCTGAACAAAGAAAGTGTAAGGGACTCCCGTGCTTTGTTCTATTTTCAATTGAGCTTTGAATCAAAGTTGTAATCAAAGTTTTTAAACAAAAGCTTTGCTTATAGACCAATAAAAACAATTGATTTTGATCCTTTTATTTGCCCTCTACCAGTATATAAGAGAGATGGGGATACAAATTATTAACTAGCATTTTGCTTCCAACACAAAAACTTCAGATATACTAAATTGAATTTCAGCTAGATTTGTGATCGAGTATGGCATAGCACTACAAAGAGATTATTGAGTAACCTAGAGCAAAGTGAGTATCTGTCATTCAAGATGAGCAAGGCAGCAAAACAGAACTTTCGTAAGAGGACCAAAGATTTTGTCCTTGAAAGTGGAATCCTTTTCTACAAATTAGCAGACAGCACGAGGCCGTACAACTTAGGCAAGTTAATTATTTCAGATGAGGTAATGCGGAGGCGGACCATCAAGAGAATATATTTATCTCAATAGACAAATCTCCACAGAAAAAGGTGTACAATGTTTTATTACTGATTAGATTAATAAATAAATCACTTTTTATTCAATGCATTGACATGTACTGCCTCTATTTTCTGAGGTGGGGCGATTTCAATAAGAATTATGAATACAATTCACTAGTGATTTAGGGGGGGGGCGAATACACTATGGGGGAGGGGCAAATTCACTAGCGATCTCGTCCTGGGGGGAGGGGGGTGAATTCACAAGCAATTTTTCCCTGGGGGGGGGGGGGGAGGGGGGGAGAATCGCTGTGACACCAGCACACTTGATTTTTGTTGTGTATAAATGAAGAGTGCCATGCTCTAAATTATCGGCACTCCTGATTTTTGTTGTGTAAATCCAGAGTGCAGACCCCAAAAATTATCGGCCATGGGCTAAAATTTAAGAATGCCTTGCCCAAAATGCTTGTCATTGTAAATTGCACTTAAGTCTTGATGCGAATGTGACTGACATTTATGCAAATCCGTAACTAAGACAAGTTTAAGACTTGTTGCCAGATAGTTCCTGCAGAGAACAAAAGAAATAAGTCTTGGATAAATCTACCTTCAGAACAGGATTTAATGGTGACTTGAGTTTGGTGAGCCAATAAAATGAATTTCAAGTGATTGTTAGGTAAACAATGTATCAACGCTCACTCCTGACCAATGGATCTCTGTGTATTTTTAGTCTTTGCCGCTTGATAATCTGTTGATGGGAATTTGATAATGTCTCCTTGTCTCTGCATGAAGGCATTGCAGAACTCAGTGACAATCTTGATGGCTGTACAGTGGTAAGAATCCCTGGTTCCAAGTCTCCAATTGCAAAGAGAAATAGCAACACATTTGTGTTGAGGAATGGCATCTCTAAGCGGCATGTTTTGTTTTGTTCACCACCGATCATTCCACAAATTTCCTTGAACGTATTCCTGCTTAATACGAAAGTGTGTTTTCCAGTCGTATTTCTAATGCTCTGTTGTTCAGCATGACATTGAACGACAGTTGTGGTCTCAGTAATACCCAGAATTAATGCTGAATAAATGTACCTTGGTGGTGGTTTTGACATATTATGTTCTCCTCAGCCACTCCCAAGCACATTGCAGCCACACTTAGTCGACGACGAAGCCTCATCATCATAAACCTCCTTATATAATTATATAATTATTCAGTATTCTCGCACTCCTAAGAAATCGTCTAAGAAAAAATGGCTAAACCTATACGAAAAACGTTTTCTCTCCTTTGTTCATGTTTATTGTCTGACCTTTCATTAAGCTTTACATCGTCAGTACTAGCGGGAAAGACATTAATGAACAGCACATGTTGATGAGTTTCTGACAAGTAGAACTGTAACCATTTTCGTCAATGTGTCCACAAACATGACTTGCCAGCTAAAAAGTCTAATTCCAAAATAATGAACTGAACACTAAATCATGATCTTAGAACTCTAAAAAGTGAAGGTGTGAGAACTTAAGTACTTTAACAATATTCCTTTGTGAAGTGCACTTAAGCGTGAAGCAAATTTTGATTGGAAAGGGCTAATGAATTCAAATGTAAAAAAATGGCAACGAAAGAGTTCAGCCGGAATATGAGCATACATGTATTAGGCAATGATAAGCGAAAATTTCAAGAATAGACCTTAAATGAAAACCAACATAAGAATCCAAAACAGATTCGGCTCTCCGGTAAACAAGCTCGTAGTTCTAAAACAGAGTGTAACTCACTGTCTGATAAATATTTCGATATTAAGGTTATTTATGATTTAATATTTTTGTTGTTGTTTTCAAAGAATATTGGCATGAAATAGACAGATATATATTATGGATATTTTGAGCAGATAAATAAAGAAAAAAATTGTGATGCAATAGCCAGGAATCTAACCAAGGCTTGGGTGCCTGATGATAAACCCAGAGAGAAAATAGTTTTTTTAGAATCTTAATTTTTTTTCTATTATCAGCATTTTCACATACAAGAATAGGTAAAAATTAACTTTAGTTCATAAAACGAAAAGCAACATAAAGAAAGAGCAAAGTCACGGAGTGCAGTCACTCAGTCCAATTGTCACTTAATATGACAGTCCATTTTGCACACAGCTCTTCAATTCTAAGAAAGCCTCACCTTGTTTTATAGAATTAATGACTTGCTTTAAAGCTTCCACACTCCACCCCTGAAGCATAGGTGCCTGATCCATTCACAAACAGCATACAATATCAGAATAAAATAATTCATGAATCATAAATTACTGAATATAGTTATAGTGCAACGTGTAAATGTACTGTATGCCCACTTTTACACTTTTAATACTATAACATTATTTGAATAGTTTTTGCATACTTTCATGCAAGTATGTGTGATTATCCAATCACACACAAAAGCGGTGCAATTCAACTAAACAAACAAAACCACAAATGATGAGCCGCTTGTATGTGATTGGATAATCTGACTCGCACATACTCAGGCACCTGCACGAAAGTATATGAATGCATTAAAAGTGTCAGATCATACATATATACAAATACGATCTACAGTACATACAATAGTTGTAAGGTCTTCTTCATTACTACAACTACAATGGAAGGGCTGACAGTGTGCAAAAAGGGCGTAAGTGATTCTTGATCAAGTTCTAAATTCTCCCTTAGAAAACAAAGAAATTGAAGGAGAATTTAGAATGTGATCAAGAGACTCACTTACGCCCATTTTGCACACAGCCCTTCAATGTATGAATCATATTTGGTTTGATTCTTATAAGATATACATGTACACTTAAAGGGGCACTGTCAATCAAATTGAATCTTCAATTAAGTTTTTTTTAAACAAACTACAAAAATAACACCCTGAGATATATAATATTAGAGGAGAAATACATGTATTTATCCTATAAATATTATATTTCAGCCAATCAGAGCTCAGCTTTACTATGCAATACAGGGCGGTATTTCATGGTTTTTCTATGAAATACAGAATGGTATTTAATTCATGGCTAGATCAGGCCAATCAAAACGCAGGAAATTTTGCACTCTTTCTTTATCAGCCAATAAGAATTCAAGATTTAGAATATATAATTAGTCTGCAAACTGGTCTGCAGACGCATCCACCAGTTTGAGAAAATTTGCAGTCTAGATATCGTTACGTTGTTTTCGTGATAAATCTTCCCGTAAATTTTTTTATATAAAATAATATGGTTATTTCATGGTTTTCTATGGAATACAGGCGAATATTTCACAAGAAATTTGTATTATTTGTATTATACCAAAATAATATGAATTTTGAGTGCAATTTTTGCTGGTATCCCATAGAAAACCATGAAATAACCAGTAAATATGTACCATATGTGAATGTCCTGAAGATGTGATTTTCAAACTTTTTCAATAGAGGAGCATACATTGTCAGTAGAAATTAGATTAAAGTGGACTACAAAAGCTTATTCTAGAAACTTGATTTCAGTTACAGTACTGAAACAATTTAAAGTTGCTCTAAATTTCTCTTTAATAAACGCAGCACCTTTTAGGGGTCAATTTCAAAATGACTGCTGAGCACCCCCCACCCCCACCCTAGCTGGGCTGGAAATCATAACTCGGCTAATCTGAGTAGTTATTTTTGTCTTTAGTCATAAGAAAGTTTAGCATTTGGGGGTCAGGACAGAGCCCCTTTAATCATAAACCGATGTAGTACATGTCTCACCTTCTCTAAAGCAGTAACTGCTACATCCTTACTCAGCTCCTGACTTCCAAATAAACCACTGGTATCAATATATTTTCTGTAGTAGATAAATAGTTAAGAAAGAGAAAATGTTTTCCGTGTTTACATAGCCTGATGCAAACACAAGGGGAAGTTTGGGAGAATTCTCAAGTTGTTGTGTAAAAGCATTTACACAAAAACTTGAGAATTCTCTCAAACTTACCTGTCAAGTGTTTGCATCAGGCTATGTAAACACGGAAAACGTTTCTATTTCTTTTATAAAATACATGTCACAACATCGAATGCAAAGAGTGGATTTATGTTTAAGTCATTTTCGTGTTTACATGTATGTTGTAGGGTTTTTTTCATTTCAGGTTGTTTAATTTTCAAACAATCTAGGTCATTTTAAAACAACCTAGGTTGGAATATCAATGATTCTAAAAATAGATTTTTTATTGGTATTCATAAAAAAGGGGGGAGTTTAGTTTTCTTTGGGGGGGGGGGGATTCATGAAAAAGAAAAGACAATTCACCCACCCCTCCCATATAATTATTTTGGTGACTTACATACTATATGTAACACTATTATAAATTGATTTAATGGTCCTCTGACTAATCCAAACCCTAACCCAATATTTCTAAACATTCTAAATTCATTTTAATTAATGCACCATATCCTCAAGGGGTCATACATCCCTAGGTAATACTTCGATCAATCATGGTTTCTGGGATAAAAACCCAACCATCGAGTGTACAGTTTAACATGACTGAGATAAGTCAGGGTGATTAGCATCTAGTAAACAGACTGAAGCAGCTGAAACCAGGAATGCCAAATCGGAAGTGAAATATCTTTACGTAATGAACTTGTATTTAATTTTTATTTTGGAAAGTTTAACACAAAGGGGTGCAATATTCATGTTACTTTATAACCCATCAAACATTTTCTCTCACGCATGATTGGTGGAATATGTTATGTGACCCAATATTATTTCTGCGGCAGATGACAAACATGTATGCATGCACATATATGCTTGTTGAATGCATGCACTTCAAGATTCTATTATTAATAGTGGCCCATTTTAGTTTTTATTGCATGGCCCCTTTTTCTAGAGTTTAGGGGACAATTTGACCACAAGTTCCTGAATCCTAGATCCAACACTGCATAATTACAGGGCTCGAAATTGCGCCCGATACGGGCGTAAATACGCCTAGATTTTTTCGTTTTACGACTGTTTTCCACTTAGGCGTAAAATTTTGGAGAATTACGCCTAAAATTTTTAAGCTG
>JAOWCC010001501.1:23779360-23883923 GCA_030867875.1 Actinernus sp. WN-2022
GGTTACGATTTTTTTCAGGGAAATACGAAGGCGTACATTTCCATTTATTTAGCTTGTAATGACAGAGATCAGTACAGGTCCGAAAAACGATATGGAAAATCATATTTTGGTCTGAAATAGGGTCACCGTTGGAGACCCAGGTGGTGCACCTCCACCCAAAATCTCAAAGGGGCCCTCAGCTTTACATTTGTATTACAAAAGTAGTAGACACACGTACCCACTGGGTACCTTTTTTTTTTTGCGCCGTCAACCAATCAGATTGCACCTTCTTTGAAGTTCTTTTCGCCACCGTACCAATCAAATTGCACTGTGTTGGTCACGTGACAATGGACAACACAGTGCTTGTTTTCAAGATGGCGATATGAGCAGAGTTTTGACTTAGCAAAACCTTTAATCTTGCTATTATTTTGAGTAAACCAAAGGTTTCTTCAAGTGAAATGCGAAGATTTTTTCTAAAGCTGAGAGGAGTTTCGCGGGCTTTGGACGGGAATTTATCACATATCCATATCCACTCGTGACAGTCTGATACCGTGATAGATGGCTAAGATGTGATCAACACTAAGGAAGTGCTCATTACTTATGGCTTGGGGGGAGAGGGGGGGGTCGGCATTTCATCTGCTTCTCTTGTTAAAACTTTTATGACCCCCCTATGAATGAATTAAAACTTAGATGACCCCCCCTATACAATTGCTCAAAACTTTATTGACCCCCCCCCCCCACGACAAAAAAGATGGATGTGCAAAGAAATAAATAAATAAATGAAAAAGAGCTCAGAATTGGCATTAAGCTAATCTCCTGAACACCAATGCATTATCTCATGAGATTAGAGAATAGCATCCTGCGTATAAAGGAAACAAAACAGAATACGTCCTTAAAAAGTTGGGAGGGCCGAAGGCCCGAGCCTAAATTTTTGAGATTTTACTGCTCTCTAAAACACTGTTTCCTGTGTTCTGGAGACTAAACATTGGCTTAGCACTATAACATCAATTTCATTTTACATGACAGGTATGTCAAAACTTTGATGACCCCCCCAAGGAGTAGGTAAAATCTTTGATGATCCCCCTAAAAAAGCACTTCAAACTTTTTTTGCCCTCCCCCCCATGATTTAAACCCCCTCCCCCCCCCCCCCCCAAGTCATAAATAATGAACACTCCCTAATAGGACTAAGGGTAGGAGGGCCACACATTTCACTTTTTATACTAGTTAGTGTTACCCTCTTTAAATAGTTATTTTCCAAGTGGTGTACATGTATGAAATCAACATACAATATTTTATTAAACATCAGGGACTAGTCAAAAATTAGCAGGGGAGATGCAGGGGGGGGGGGGGGGGGGGGGGGGGTGGGGTCTTGCCAGTCAGCAAAAACAAAAAGCCTCACAAACTCTGTTAAATGAAGCTAAATTATAGAGTTTTCAAAAAATTGCCATTCTGTGCTGTTTACTAATTTTGGCTTGCTCTTTCCATTTCTGGCATTCATGTTGTTCTAGCGCCAATTGTTTTTATCGACAGGCTAAAAAGGTCACGTGACCAGGTCCTGCGAAGGGCCTATTATCAGTAAAACTTTTGTAATTGGAAGCTCCCGTAAGGGACCGTGACCACCTTTGGGGGTTGAGAATTGGAAGAAGGTGGAAAATAGCATTTACAAACAGGTTTTGTTAATAACACTACCGATCTCATAAAAGTGCCTTTAAATATATGAATTTAGATTTGTTTGCCATCTAGTACAACCTATTTCTAGGTGTCCCGAGTTAAGGCCACTCAGGGCCTCTTGTTATTGTATAAAACAGAGTCATTATGCTGTGGGACTGTCCTAATATGGATGTACAAATGACGTCACAACATAAGGAGAACACCACATGGCGAACAGTTTCGTACAGTCAGCGGTTGCCATTGTGGGCGCGTAACGTGGAAAACTAATTTTTTTTAAAGCCGTGATGAGTGTTTGTAGAATGAGGAGAGGTTACTTCGACATCGACAATCAAAATGGCGGACGAGCTGCTGTTTTCAAACGAGTCGGATCTGTCCCTTTAAACTTTGTAAGTTTTGGAAGGAGAGTTTTGGCGTTATAATGCCGTTATTTACGGGACGTTGGGAACCACCAAAGCAAGTATTTCAACCCGTTTTTCTAGCGTTAGAATCGACTTTGGTATCTACATAACCGATTCAGACTTGTGGACCTCAAACATGAACTACTCGGAAGTCTTTGTGATGCGACTTTCCGCTGACAATAATTAATGTTGGTGCTCACGAGGGAAGCAGCGCCGAGCGAACCCCGAGGGGGAGAGAGAAGGCGGGGAGTGAAACCGTTAAGATTCTGTAGCTTGGGCACAGGAGCCGTTGCTAGGCACGGATTTGAACAAAGTACTGTGAACACAACACAAACTAGAAGGGAGACCAAGTAATTACATACGGATAAAGAAGTTAAATTTAACTGATTGAGGTGTGCGATTAATCAAAAATCTGTTATGAATTATTTCGTATCGAAAATCGTATGCCTTTTTAAGCCAAAATTTCCCGCTAGCTACATTTTGGGACCACTGCGAAGTTGTATTTAATTTTCAGGCAAATTAATTAATGTACTGAAGGGTTGTGTACGCCAGAGTTTTCAAAATCACAGACCGACTGCCAATAATTTCAAAGCTTCTGAAGTATTAGTTACTAAAAATATTTTATATCTCAGCTGAATTCAAAGGATTTTCCCTGTTTGTAGGTTGTTCCTCGTTAGATTGTAACTGTTACTAAGCTATCAGTGTTAACGGTTCTTCAAATACGTTTAGTAATAAACTAGTGAGAAAATAATTCCCAGCGATTTAGACTTTGAAATCAACAAAGCAGTCTGTCTGCGGTTTTCAAATGTCAAACAATCATTCTTGCTATTGCCGAAATCGCTTCCTAGGAAACTGCGACGAGCATCAGGAGAAGACACACACCGAGTTCTTGTTTCCAATTGGTTCATAGACGTCACGTGCACCACAGTTTCACACCCCGCTTTTTTAGTTACACTCTCCGCTTCGGGGCTCGCTCGGCACTACGTGTCTCGTGCGCGCCAACATTACTTATTGTCAGCGGAAAGTATTGTAATAACCTTTATTTCAAGATGGCGGCTAAACCTGGAAGAGATCGTGAGTGAAACAAAACAGGCAAGTCTGCCGTGCTCCCTTGGTCTAATCATCCACAACTTGTTAGCAATTCTGAGTCGAGCCAGGAAAGAGGGCAGGAGCAGGCATGTTACCTGTGGACCTAAAAAAATATAAATACTAAAGCAGCAAATGGGAAATTCGCCCAGGTAAGCCTAGTTTTCACTGTTTTCACCAATCTCGTTCCCAGAGCCCGCGCGTTTTTCGGCCATCGGTGATGGCGCTGGCCAAATGATCGCGGGCTCTGGGAACGAGATTGTATTTTCACTGATTTTGGAACGACGTGCAATGCATTCTACGCATGCGCGGCGGCATGATGTACGATATTGTTCGCCATCAGTCACGCCACTCGACTTCGTCTCGGAGTACTTCTTCATGCATCTCAGCCGCGCGGCAGAATGACCTCCATCTGTTAAATGTATTTACTCTATAAACAACTACAAGGATTTACACTACTGAGAAATATCGTATCTGAACACACGTAAAAATGCGATAGTTTTACGTGTGTGGATATCACTTCTCAGCCAATCTTCTCACCGCCTAATCGGGCAATAAAACGATTCAGTAATATAATTGTGATTATTAGTATTGTTTATGAAATAAACAATAATACATGGACCACTCGTTCGCTCTAGTGAGATATCGCGTTGAACAATCGGAGATAAATTCCATTTATGCTGAGACAGTGAAAATTTAACAATCTTTTTACCTACGTGGGCAAATTTAACAAGGAGAAAGTTTTTAAAACTGCTCCCCGGCTACAGCGATAAACTTTGAATTGCCCTAGATCATTTAAGTGAACACCCTCATCTTGATAAACATATGTCCCGTATTCCAAAAACTCTGTGCTTCCAATAGAAGCAGTAAGGACTGCGTTTAAAAAGCAGTTTTGATAGCAGTCGAGCTTACAGCGATAAACGATCCTGGCAAACCCCTATTATTTTAACACTGAAGGATTCGTGTAAATGACAGATCAGGTCCTCTAGCACAGACCCCAAAATTTGAGGATCCATACATGTATTTCGAAATGTCATAATTTTGCAACAGTTCGACCCCTGTCACCAAAAAAACAATTAATGTGCGCAAGTTCCCCAAGGTTACATTTGGAATTAGAATTTTACTGCAAAATCGAAGCGAGGCGGCGAATGAAACAATGCTCTAAAATTAAAACTCGATGCTTGGTCATGGAGTAAATCATAATCGCAAAGAAATGGCACCTCAGTGTTCTGGCTCACACTAGGCTGTTGACTTCACTCGCTAGACGTTTGCAGTGAACTCGACTCCGTCTCGGGGAACATCGAGGATCTCGGGGAACATCGAGGATCTCGGGGAAACAAAACTCACTGTTTCCCTCGGGGCCAGTCATTAAGTGTTTATTATTGACCTGGGATGCCATCTCATTCCGATCTGTTTAACAAATACGTGTCATTTTGCCTGCGTCTGTCCTCTTATAGATGTACAAATGACGTTAAAATGTGATGAGAACAGCGACTGAACACTCGACTGAGTCTTGTGGCGTACTTCTTTGTTCTCGTTACGTTTGACGTAATCTGCGCTAGAGGACGCATGGCAAAATGTTTGTTTTATACAATAGTTAGCAAAAGAGGAGGAATAATTTCCGTTTGAAACGTGACGTCGTCTGTTCTTCTGTACTCCAATAACGCATGGCTATTGGCCAATCAGAGCGTACATGTCACACTGTTTATTTTATAAAGTGGTCTATACTACAGGTGTGTTAATAGCTTATTCGTTTAACCAAACTGACAAGCATGTGTGTTCTGTCCCAAGAATAAAATCTTGAGATACCTTTTTGCGGTGCCGATCATCTCTGAGTACGTAGTGGACAATAGCAAACTCTACGAGGCAGCCGAAGACGAACAGGAAACACGTGATCATGTAAACGTCAAATGCGCGCGCATACGAAGCCTTGGGAAAACCGGGCCGGTCTCCAATTAGGAATCCTGCCATGGCTAGTACGGTGATGATGGCGAGGGAGACACGCGCGGGCGTCGCCCGAGGACTGATCCAGAAGCTGATCCACGAGAGGATGACGATGAGCACAGCGGGGATATAGAACCCTAACAAGTAGTAGTGAATCTCACGACTGAACTGAAAACACGCGGTTAGCGCCGTGAAGTTACCTGAAATTCAAAGTAAAATTACGAAGTGTAGCTTAGTTTATGAAAAGATTGCTGGCCGAGGCTAATTGACATAACGTTGAAGCTCGATATTTTCGGGGAAAATAAACTGTGCCATTTAAACGGGAATGTGCTTGTTAGTAAGGTTTATAAGTTTGGAGATGAAATAATGAACCCTGTGAATTTATCAACGTTTTAAGTATGTAGAAAAACACCAAAACGAGGTTAGTCAGGTATTACTGCCTTTTCTCACACAAGTCTAATTTTGAGTCGCGATATCTTTAAAGTGTTTCTTGCTATATGTCATCCAAACTTTCCAAAACTATTATTTTCAAAGTGATATGTAGACGGTAGAGGCAGTTTGTATAGGAAGACTTTTGGCAAGCGAAATAAAAAATCGCCATATTAGAATGTGTAGAATGAGATTAACCCTAAAATGACTACTTAATTTGCATGATGCCAAAAACGAAGCTCACTGGGTGTAGTAGAAATACCATAGCAGATAGGTTTCAGAGTTTGCTCTACAGAGGTGGGAACAAAAAAATGTGAACACTAGCCGGGTGATATCTGGTTAGACAATAACAATGTGAAATTAAAAATGTCCCTTCATTCAATTCATTTTCCTATTTCTTCTCTGATTTCCATAACATTCTTTGTCGTTGAGATATCAATACCAGTGGAAGAAGTTAATGTCAAGCAATACGGTACAAATGCGTTCTTGTTTTTAAATGTTTACATAACCTAGTTCCGCCATACTTAGGTAATTATTTCACTAGAAATTCCGGCTTTCATACTTACAATACAAGAAGAAAATCTGACCTCCATCTACCTACACCGAAACTTAGCCTTGGAAAACGTACGATTAGATTTTCTGGATCAATACTTTATAACTCACTTCCTGTTAATATTAAACATACTGAATCACTTTCTTCTTTCAAAAGTTCTGTTAAAGCCCACTTTCTTTAGTACTTAATTATGATATTGTATTTGTGTTATATATGTATATGTTATAGATAAAATTGTAGTTTTTAGGATATTTATATTGACATAGTTTTGGGGATATTTGTATTGTATGTAGATTTTATTGAAACAGGGCCCCTTTGGATACCAGCCACGTTGCTTAATGGGCCACCCTGTTAAAATAAAGTACATATATCTATCTAATGCAAGCCATCAATGACGAAAAAACTGAGACACGCATTTTTATATTTTAAAAGTATTTAGTTGACTTCTATTTTTAGTAGGACTTATACCTGTTGAAAACTGCAGCCAGTTTTCCCAGCTCATCACCTTATTAAGGGAGAATTTTGGTATTTTGATCCGTCTGTCCACTGAAAGTTCTCCCCAGTGGTAGGTCATTTGATCGACTAGATGAGCATCTAAACACATGGACAAGAAGTAAGGGTTAGGCCACACCGCGGCAAAACGTTACGCGCATGCGTATTAGCTATTTCTTGTCGGCGCGCGGCCGCCCCCAGTTTCCCGCGAAAACTGAAATGACACAACAGGCACATACCCGTAATTTTAAAATTTCTGCTTAAAAGTATCTATATGTGAACTGTTTTGTCAAAAAATAAGAAAACTACTTAAAAGCTAAGCCTAAGACTTTAACAGGTTGAAGTTTTCTTAATTTGTAATTCATTGTGAGTTTACTAAGTTATAAAATTATTTACTAAAAAAGTTGAAACCCTCGGTAATTTGTATTTGATAGCAGAGCCTTCGTTCTTTTGGCCAGCGGAGCATACCGTTTTGCCGCGGTGTGGGGTTAGGCAGCCTAAGAACCCGTGCACAGCCATTTCTCGTTCAACCAAACTTCCAAATGTATCTCTATTTAAGAAATAGAAAACATATGTCGTGTTTCCGTATAGTTATAGAAACACGAGTGGGAGTTTGGAAGAACGAGAAATGGCAATGGGAACACGAGCCCGAGGACGAGTGTCTCCACTGCTATTTCGAGTTCTTCCTGAGTGTTTCTGTAACTCATTGGGAACACGGAAAAACATGTTTTCTATTTCCTTTGTAAAATAAACGAGTAAACATGCGGATGTAAACGCGCGCTTTATTGATCATCAAAACGTAAATTCTCCCAGCTATAGCTCAAGGGTGCGCTCAACTTTCTATGTTTCTATAGAGTTTTTTACAACAACCCCCAAATTTCTCGCAATCTGATTGGCTTATTTTCAGATGCAATATTTGGACAGACAACAAAAGCTGACGTCATTTGTCAAGGAGTGCGCGTCGGCTTTCATTTGAAGCTAAAAGTGTTTTGTTGTAAAATTGACTATTTAGTTTGTTGTTGTTATAAAAAGCAAATTGAAGTTAGTTTTTTATGTGTCTGTCCTAATATTGACAATGATTTTTGTCATAACATGGCCAAAATAGCTGCGGATCGGCGAAGACGCCTCGTGGATTCACAGCTCTTTCATTGACCATGTTATGACGAAAATCATTGTCAATATTAGGACAGACACAAAAAACTAACTTCAATTTGTTGAATAGAAACAATCCGAGCGCGCGTACTATTGAATCCAGTGGCATAGGGAGGGGGCCCTCTGCCCAGTCCCAGAAGAGAGATTGACAGAAGTCATCAATGAAAATGTCACAGAATTAATCATTTTGCCAATGAAATCGCGCGTTATTAGGATGCTCAAGTCTTTTAGCCAATGAAATCACGCGTTCTTAGGATGCTCAAGTCTTTTATCCAATGAAATCGCGCGTTCTTAGGATGCTCAAGTCTTTTAGCCAATGAAATCACGCGTTCTTAGGATGCTCAAGTCTTTTATCCAATGAAAGCGCGCGTTCTTAGGATGCTCCCTAATTTATATGATAACTGTTAATTACTTACAGCTTGATATGTTTATGTAGCAAATCTGAGTGTCAAGTGGAAACCAGTGGAAACCCATGTGACAATACAGCGTCATACTTAACCTGCGTGAAGATATTGAAAATACTCAACAAAGCATTCACACTTGGTGACGTCATATATCATGATAAAGTCCCATCGCGCACACTGATATCGATTGGGCTTTAAAGAATTTTGTGTATGATTATAAATCAGAGTAGATCATGAATTCATTAGCACTTTAACGGGATACAACGTGACGAGAACAAAGAAGTACGCCACGAGACGCAGTGGAGTCTTTGTTGTTCTCGTCACGTTTTGACGTCATTGTTACGAAATGATTTCATGCAAAACGTGACGTCAGCTGTGTATCTATACTCTATTATAATATAGATACGATAGTACGCGCGCTCTGATTGGCTAAAACTATCATATATAACATGGTTTGCCGTGTTTTATTGTTTTCAACTGGCGGTTTCCTTTCATCGCGCGTGTAAATCTATATCATAAAGCAGATAAAGAAACCCTAAATCCATGTTTTATACTATCATAAAACACTGGTCATTTGAGAACACTCGAGAAATGTTGAAAGCACGCGCCGTCGGCTTGTGCTTTAACATTTCTCTCATGTTCTCAAATGCTCATCGTGTTTTATGATAGTATAAAACATGGGTAAGGCTTCTTTATTCGTTAAATAACACATGGCTATCGACCAATCAGAGCGCACATGTGACGTCATCTGTGTATCTATACTCTAATAACACATGGCTATCGACCAATCAGAGCGCACGTGTGACGTCAGCTGTGTATCTATACCCTAATAACACATGGCTATCGACCAATCAGAGCGCTCGTTTCACACTTTCTTACCTGGTGCTTCTAAAAACCTTTCCATCAGGATAGATACGAAGTCCCTCATTGGTTAACGCTCCCTCTTGGTAATCAGTAAGTATTAACTTTCCATTGTCGATGTACGTGTCCGGAGTCCAGATGTATCTCAGCATGTCTACATTAAACACTGTGAACTTCTTGTGCTTTGAGATAAGATTCTTGGAGTACACTAGAGCCGGGTCATACCACACTTGGCGCAAGTAGAAATCCAGCGTGAATTCCTGCAGAAGAACGGATACATTTCTATCATTCTTCTTATGCTAGAATTTGATTGGCTTATTCATTATTCGAGCATGCGCATCATGTAGATCATCGGAGGACACTATTAGCGACTTCAAACACACAGATTCCCTCCCGAAGCACCCTTCAAAACCTGAACATATAAATCTTCGGTTTTTGTTTACGATTCGTTAGTGAAGAAATAGGAAACATTTTCCGTATTTCCATAGAGTTGTTATTATTTTTATTTATTTGTTTAAACATTTAAGTTCCTAGTGTTTGCCTCAAGAACACGTGGTGCTCATCTAAGAAGCTCACACTACAGTTACAATGACAACTTTTGGCCATCCCTTCATGTAGGACGACACGAATTGCTACCAAATTGTATTCTATTGTATTGTGTTGCGTTCTATTGTTGTATCGAATTGTATTGTGTTGTATTCTATTGTATTTTTGGTCAAAATTCATGTCGTCCTACATAAAGGGATTGCCCAACTTTTACAGCGAGTAAGGTAGAGAAAAAGGACATCGCTAACTATTCCGGTCATGACGAGTCTGCGGTACGTCAGCGGGTTCCCTGTGAATACCCTTATTTTTCGCATACCGAAGGCTCTTGACACTGACAATATTCATATGATCCTTAAATCTTTTACAGTTGTAAATATTAGGTACATCGGACATTTGGAAAAAGAGCGTTTTTATTCTCCTGAGTGAAATGGAAATTGTGAGTTATTTTGGTTTTCGAACGAAAATTTTACCGGAAGTAAAATATTTCATAGCTTTAACTGCTGACCGAATGGACAGTTTAACAGCTATCCCAGAGCTCTATGCGGGAATACATAGAGGGTAAATCGAATCAATCCCTTTATGTAGGACGACGCGATTTTTTACCAAAAATACAATAGAATATAACACAATACAATTCAATACAACAATAAAATGCAACACAATACAATACAATAGAATACAATTTGGTAGCAATTCGTGTCGTCCTACATGAAGGGATGGCCAGACATTGATACCAAACACACAGGCGAATTTGCTTCATTTTGAAGGGATTTCGATGGAACTTTATGGACGTGGATTCTTCGCTGCAAGCTCGCTTACACAGCGATGGGCAGTTTCGCAATTTTGAGTCCAAAATCGCAAGATAAATTGCAAACCTAAAGGCCTGAATTTTCAGTTATCAGCTACTGGGCTCTTCTCAGTTGCCGGCTTGCACCATACGTCTCGCCGCCATGTTGGTGGACGTTAACAAAAGATTCCTCGTTAGCTTCTCTTGTTCGTTCCACCAACATGGCCGCCATGCACGGCTTTGTCGTTTGAATCTCTGGGGATTGGTTGCAAGCCAGCAATATCGTACCAGGACATTCTAGTGACACAAGCACAAAGCGCAACATTTGCAGACGCGTGCCGTTATTGTGAGATAATAACAGGTACCGCTAATGATCAATACATTACTGCGTCTGCGTATGTTGCTTGCGATTGTTGCTTGCGCCGCTAGTGTGAACCAGGAGTCACGCAGCATCAAAACGGATTTCAAACCATCGAAATTAAAAGCGAATACAAGAATCCGCCGCGGCAAATGGAATATCTATGAAAGGCATTGAGGTATGGAGCTTTCAATTCTTCATGTAAGCGTATTTTCGTAATAATTAACAGTAAATGTATGGGGTCGTTCTACCAACATGGAGCAAGTCAAATCGCAAAGGAAAAATCATTCATGTGTTGTTTATTTTTTAAACATAAACCGGAAGGGGATAACTAGAAGACTGTATCGGCGGTCTGGCAAATTTGGAATGAAGATTACATTTGCTTGAAACGGTGAAAATTGATTTATGCTTCATACATTCTTTGTAAAATCTGAAGTCATTTTAGAGTCATTTATTTTAGAAACCGCTTACGTCCGAGATTTCTGGCGATGAATGACTAATGATAGCGGTAGGAATAAACTTAAGGAATAAGAGTTATAGAAACACGAGTGGGAGTTTGGGAGAACGAGAAATGGCATGCAAGTTCGAATTCTTCCAAAAGTGTTTCTATAGCTCTATGGGAACACTAGAAACATGTTTTCTATTTCCGTTATATAATAAACAAGTAAAAATACGGAAAAACGCTCGCTTTATTTGATTATCAAAGCGTAAATTCCCATTTAGCTCAAGAGCGTGCGCACTGAACTTTCTATATTTCTATAGAGTTTTAGTAGAAACCAACTGGTGTTCTATCACGAATCCTGCAATCTGATTGGCTAAGCTACTTACTATCTATTCTGTGATAGACAGCGAGTAGCGAAAAAGCCGGTTTTCCAAAGCAAAACAATGGCTGCCAAGTCGTCAAAACGTCAAAAAATCAGTTCTTGTTTCAGTTTAAGATTGAACTACTATTTGATATCTACTAAAACAATTAGACTACTCGCTCTCAGTTTCTATAGCTGATAGTTGTCTCGCAACTACGCTCCTCGTCAACTATCAGCCGTTATAGTACATCACCAAATTTTGGCACACGCTTATTGGCTAAAATCGATCACGTGACATGATAGTTGTCGTCCGCGGAGGCAAACTATTTAACAATTAGACCCGCAGCCCGAATGGGCTATTTAACTCGTAGCCCATGAGGGCGAGAGGTCTAATTGTTTTAGTATAAACTAACTAGTCGGACAGTAGAAAATTATAGAAAGAAACAATTTGAAGTTTAATTTTTTTTATTATTTCGTGAAAATGCGTGCGGTTTTTCACTACCATGGGCTATCACAAATAGACCTATAGTAGGGTAGCCAATCAGATTGCAGGATTTGTAATAGTCCATTGGTTGATTTATACTAACAGGCGTTATAGTTCACCACAAAATTTTGGCGCGCGCTCATTGGCTAAAAGCGATCACGTCACGTGATAGTTGTCGTCCGCGGATGCAAACTATCAGGCGTTATAGTTCACCACAAAATTTTGGCGCGCGCTCATTGGCTAAAATCGATCACGTGACGTGATATTTGTCGTCCGCGGAGGCAAACTATCAGGCGATAGTGCCCGCTGAGAGCGGAATACAATTTTGTAATGAACAATAACGACAAATAGACTGTGTTTGTCTCGGAACTATCGGCTGATAGTTTCCCTTGGAAATTTGATGTTCTTAAAACTAGCATATAAGCCCGAGAACTGCGTGGATTTGTTTTAACAATATCAAATTTCCGCGGGCAACTATCAGCCGTTATAGTTCACCACAAAATTTTGGCGCGCGCTCATTGGCTAAAAGCGATCACGTGACGTGATAGTTGTCGTCCGCGGAGGCAAACTATCAGGCGATAGTTCCTCGACGGACACAGTCTATTTGTATAATAGTTCCTCGACGGACACACTCTATTTGTATAATAGTGCCCGCTGAGAGCGGAAGACAATTTTGTGATGAACAATAACGACAAATTTGTATTCACATTTTCTTAATGTTGAATTTCCTCACCATTTGTTCCTCGTGTATACCAATAGCCACCACCACAATATCGACCGTAACATTTGTTGGTCCATCTGAAATTCGGTCAAGATATCAGTGATGCATGGTATTACTGTACCTGGTCTAGTTTTTTTTCTTCGTTTAAACTGGAGCAATAACTTAAACTAGTGTAGTGGACATAACAGGGAAGTGGTGTAGGGAGGGGGGCGAGGCGGAGCAGTTACTCCCTTCCCCCCAATCTGCCCAGTCCCAGAAGAGAGATTGACAGAAGTCATCAATGAACATGTCTCAGAATCATTTTGCCCCCCACTCCCTCGAATAAAAATGTCCCAGAATTCATCCCCCCCCCCCAATTTTCAGGACTAGGCGGTTGGGAATGATCATGAGGTCGATGGTTCGAGTTATTTCCATGTATATTTTTCTTAACTTCTCCTTCTGTAAAGCCATACAAATGATGGATTTCCTAAGTGTTATGAATATTAGGTTGAAAAGTCATTCCTGTTCATATACGAGTCACAGTCAGGATTCGACAGGAGTTTCAAAATGCGCGTGAAATTTCAAATGCGGAGGGCGCAGCCTGAGAATCGATCAGGTGCCGAGTATATTAAACAGCTTCAACTACTACTCGTTAATTATTACATGCAGGTATGTTTTAAGTAGGCATAGTTTATGAGTTGTTTGTAATTGTTTGACAATTTTCCCGCTCATGGCCGGTTATTATTGCTTTTGCGACGGGAGAGTTCAACAAGCGACTCAGTAGTGTAGTTGGTAAGGAGATGACTAGGAGTGTACGTGCTCTGAATCTGAATTCTGAATTTCTAACGAGACCTAAAACAACCATAGGGGCTGATCAAAGTCAGAACCCGGCTAAACCACAGATCGAATTGGAATTTAGCGTGTTGTTATTTTGCGGAAGGAGGAAAACCGGAAAACCCGGAGAATTACCAACAAACTCAACTCACATATGGCGCCGCGTCGGAGAATCAAACCTGGGCCACAGAGGCGAGAGGCGAAGCGCTTAACCACTGCGCCACCCCGACGCACCCGGCTCTGAGAAAGGTGGTTCGAATACTGCTGGATCGGTAACTCACTCTTTTTTCAAGATTATTTTATATAAACAGCGAAGGTTAACTACATGTATCATCAAAGAGAAAAGCTCTGAGTCAAGCTATATTCTTATAATGCCTATCCATCCATCCGTGCGTCGGTCCGTCCATCTGTCTAGCTATATTATATTATTGTCGTTGGACTTCTTCTTCCTAGAGATCGGTTTAGATGTAATCACGTTATTTACACTGCCTTGTTCGTAAGTGATGATTTTGAGCTTGGTAAACGGAGACCTTTTCCATAAAAATAATAATGTGAAATGTGCTTTGTATGTCAGCGTCAAGCTCAGTTTGGTGAATGAAGACATCAACTACGCGACACCACCCAGCTTGGGATTAATTTGCCACGAGCGTGGCCATTTATTCAAGTATCGCGATAATCACTAATCCGTTTATCTCAATGAGGTGTTGAGAGATAAATGTCATTCAACAAAGGTGGGAACAGACAACCGCCACAAGTCACACTTTGTGACAGCCCCACCTTTCGCGAAAATTTGAACTTTCTACGATAAACATATTCAAAGTTATGGAATCCTAAGTATACGTTTCTGATCGAATTTCCCTCCTTTCCCTCATTTGTTTGTTGAAACCCGGTGTTGAAACCATTTGAAATGGCCTTTCAACATTGTTGCAATGTGTTGAATTATGCTGAAAGCAAGTTGAATAGAGTTTGAATACATTCAAAACTTTGATTCGACATCTCTCCAACATTTACTTAACTTCTATTATTCTCGGAAATGTTGAATCATGTTGAAACCGTTTGACCGCTTCAGTCAACATTTGTTGAATACTGGCATGCGCACCTATGGCGGCAGGGTGGACGAGAGGAGTCTGGTTCTCATTCCCAGGTCTCGCAACTTATTTACCCAACACTGTTAATTGAATCGATGTTGAAACGTTTGACACCCATGCTTTCAACATATCAATAAAATAGCGTTTGAACTTCTCGCGGCCTCTTCCATATTAGGAAGATTACATATCCCATAATTGGAAGAGCTGCCAGGACATTCAAAATGGCGGTTTCTAGGTCCCAGACCTCTATATCGACACTCGTTGTTTGATATGATCCTTCAACTTAATGCAACAAATGTTGGACCGATGTTGAAACCGTTTTGACCAAGGCTTTAATAATATATTACCTGTAGTGTTTGTCGATGATGGTCGGTGCGCCTTGTTGTAGTTGATATGTTTTTCCACACAGTACACAATATCCATTGGAGTGCGCTCCTTCCCGCCAAAACAGTTTTGGCCCAAACAAGACCTGCATACATAATGAATCCAATTTAATAGGTATTGTCCTGGAGACTTTAGCCTCGTGTTCACGTTGCCACACGTTGCTATAACAATGTGGTGTTCCACAGTCCCATCTTTGGACCGTTGCTGTTGTTTTACTTGCGAACGATTTACCTGGATTGACCGACCACTGTAGCTTACTTATGTATGCCGATGACAGTTTTTTCCTACTTCGTTCGTTGAAACTAAAAAGAACCTAATAATTGGAAGCATCGGCATTTCCCCAGGAGTTTTATTTAAGATATTAAGCAATTATTGAACAGGCGAACTGTCGACAGTTCTGACAGCGAGATACCAACAAATCATGATATTTTGCGACAGTCGAATTCAATAATTGTTTTATCATTCGACAAAATATATATAGCTTCACCTACAGAGTTTCGAAACTGGAACGTTGAGTCACAACAGCTCTGCAAATCGATCTGCCTTGTTTACAAAACGGAGTGGTCAATAGTGCGCAGTTATTTGCAGCAAATAGTGCATTATCACGGCTGCGCATACTCGGACCGTTGTTGCAGTTAGGTATTTGCAGGTGAATCAACTAATCATAATTCGGGCTCTTGGGGCAAACGTAAAGCCCAAATATTGTTTAAATAAAAAAAAATAAAAAAATAATAAAAAAATCATAATTTGGGATGGGAGAGAGTTGACTAATAAATTCATTTTTATTTAATCGAGTTTTTAATTGATATTGTCACTACTATTAGTCTGAAGTTAATAGCAGTTTTACATTATTCATTATTCATATTTTTAAAATAGTTAGTAGGGTTTTTATATCATAAATTGTAAATAATAAAGTTGTATAAGTGTCATAGAACTTTTTAGGATTATGGCGCTCTAGAAGTTCACACATTATTTAATATTTTTACTATTAATTTATTTGAGGATCAACACAAGTTTTCAGAAATATGTTTGACTGCGTTATATTTGTTAAAAGAACAAATATAACATGTAATTGGTTAACTGGGTAAATGGAAACA
The DNA here is from genome assembly GCA_030867875.1 of Actinernus sp. WN-2022. NCBI lineage: Eukaryota > Metazoa > Cnidaria > Anthozoa > Actiniaria > Actinernidae > Actinernus > Actinernus sp. WN-2022. Next base: position 23,795,411 of record JAOWCC010001501.1, read on the forward strand.
AATTATTTCAGAAAACTAGGTTAATAAAGCATATATCACCATGGATACATGTCGTCTTCAAGCTCCATAGACCAAAGTAAAGTTACTATTTTGGTTCGTTTGTTTTCCACAATTTAAAACCCTTGCGGCATAAGATCGATCAGTTATAAAAAAATATAAACCATGCATCTCGAATACTGAGAAAACAAAGGGAACAGTCACGTGCTGATACATCACTTCAATAACCAATGAATTACGCTCGTGTCCCGCCCATGGGAAAGGCGGCTTCACTGGATGGAAAACAAACTTCAAAATGCTGTTTTAGAAAGATCGAGTGGAGGTGGAATATAGCATTTACAAGTTTGCTAATAATGACGACAATAACAAGTCCGAAGACTACAGCAAAGCTGATACGGTGTGATACTCTAACAATGGCACTATGGCTAGCTAGACCTGACACAAAAAGGTGCTCGCACTAGAATGCAGTCATGGAGTCATGGAGTCATGCAGTCATGCAGTCATGCAGTCATGGACAGCTGTTTCGTCCTCATTTGGACTCGTCAGCATGACATAGCAAGCAAAATGAGCTTCGGCGAGAACCTACTGCTCATAAGGCCAACAGTACTCCAGTGTGGAGCTCAGAGAATAAGCTTGGTTATCCGGTGTCACACAAAGAGACGCGTGTGGCAAAGAGCCAGAAAACCAAGCAAGACTCAACCTTAATGTGTCAGTGCCAAAGATAGAGCCTTAATAAACGCTGGCCAGACCAGCTTAATAAAATGATGACAAAACAGGAATAGTCGGATCTAAGAAGACCTACGGTACAAAAATGTATAATAAAACTAGACTGATAAGCAACTACCGTATACAAAAATCCTGCAAAAATACCGGATCCGAGGTGTGGACCTAACCAGCCAAAATATAAAATTATGACGACAATAACAAGTCCGAACACTACCGACAGCAAAGCTGATACGGTGTGATACTCCAAAAATGGCACTACGGCTAGCTAGACCTGACACAAAAAGGTGCTCGCACTAGAATGCAGTCATGGACAGCTGTTTTGTCCTCATTTGGACTTGTCAGCATGACATAGCAAGCAAAATGAGCTTCGGCTAATAACACTACCGATCTCCTACAAGTGCCTGTTAAAGAAATGAAGTCAGATTGTTTTGCCATCCCGTACAATTGTATTTCTAACAAAAGACCAGGAGCCCATTTTTTTTAAAGATATCCTTGATTGCGAGGCAATAGAGCAGGTTTCGATTGACTGTAGTAAAACCAAAACCAGAGCAATTACAACGAACCAATCGTGAGCTAAAGTGAATACCGATTGTTTCACTGGCATGAGAAAGCATCCAATCAGGAGGAAAGGTAAACGCAATCGTGGATTGATGGCGTGACGGCCAAAAACCACAATTGTTTTACTCTGGAATTTGATTCGCTGACTGATTACAAAACATTTTCACAGCCAATAGAAAAGCTAAGTAATTATTTACCTCTCAGGAAACCGATAATGATAGAATTATATTATGTCACTTGAACAAAAGTCACTTAGGCTTGTCCAAAAATCCTCGCTGTCAATTGTGACTGTGAGAAGCTGATGCAGTGTACGTCGGACTAGGTAAACAAGGCCGGATAGGAGTGGAAGTTTGCTGGGCAAGAGTCAAGGGCACCCAACGAGTACTTTTTGAAATTCGTTTGAAACCAGTTGTCTGCAGCTTATCTAGCCATTTTAAGGCGCCTACTATGTCTTTTGACGTATTCTAGAAAGCTATTAGCTGTTCGGATTTTCTAGGTGGAAATCGCGTCAACCGAAAATACTATGGCAAAATATTCCCGGCCTACGAATTTGTTAGTAGTCTAGAACAGAAACAAGAATTTTCTAGCCCAAGTAACTTCATGTTGCAAAGTTTTGTGGAGGTACGATTTTTTTAGGGATTCGTTTTTCCTTTAGGCAATTCTTAGGGAATGAAAATGTGTTGTTCTGACTCTATTGATCAGACGAATTGGGACGTACGAATATTTTAGGGGAAACCTTTTAGTCTCCCTTTTCTTCTATAATTTTCTAGGGATTGAAAACCAATTTTCTAGCCAGTATTTCAGAAAACAATTTTCTAGGGACAATTTTTTCAAATCCGAAAGTTTTAGGCTAACTTACTCTCCCGAACAGCTTTTTAACCGAAAACTTCGTTGGGTGCCCTTGAAGAGTAGGAGGCGGTGAATCAATCGAAGAAAGAAGAACCAACGGCATTATTGAAGACTGTTTTCCACATTCTCTAACTCCCTGATAAAGGAGGCAACTTGTTGATTAGCTTCGAGCAATTGTTTTTCCAGCCCCAGTACAATTTTCTTCGAGTTGCATGTCGATGCCGTACGAGTCGGGTGAATTTGGCGGGCTTTTTTCGGCGCCAAGAATTACATCACGATTCACTAGTTCTCTAAACGCTTTCAAAATCATCAGAATGAAACAAAATTCGGCGAAAGAGAGAATGGAGCACTCCAAATGTTGACCCGAGGAAAACATCGCTTTGTCTGTACTTTTTCAGGCCAAGTACATGTTGAGTATGTTCCGCGCCATTTTCCTCTTTGGCATCTGAGAATTCGCTTTTGAATTTCTAAGGTAAAGCTTCTGAGAAATACTTGCGTGGCTCTCTGCCACACAACGCCTTAGTTAGAAGAAACCAGCTCTCCGAAGGGCACACACTAATGGATCGGATATTCGGATACTGTGTTCAGTGTTATCCACAAAAACAACTGTATGTTTGCGTGTGGATATGTACAGAAGTACCGTGTATACTGATGACAGCCGCCAGCTCGATCGCTGATAGATTTATACTTTTCAAAATTCATATTTCGCTCCTGACGTCACTGACATAGCAACCCCTATGGGCGGCCGTTACCACCAAAAATACAGAACAGGAATCATTTAACAAAGAATTGTGGAATGATCAATACAAAACACGAACGGAATAGACAGAAATGAAACCATCTAACTATCGCTTGCCAAATGGAATAGACAAAACACAAATGATAAAGACAAAACACGAACGATCTAACTACCGACGTAGAAATGATTCAACCAAGTATCAAATGATCAATACAAAACACGAACGGAATAGACAGAAATGAAGTCATCTAACTATCTCTTGTCAAATGGAACAGACAAAACACAAATGGTAAAGACAAAACACGAACGATCTAACTACCGACGTAGAAATGATTCAACCAAGTATCAAATGATCAATACAAAACACGAACGAAATAGACAGAAATGAAATCATCTAACTATCTCTTGTCAAATGGAACAGACAAAACACAAATGGTAAAGACAAAACACGAACGATCTAACTACCGACGTAGAAATGATTCAACCAAGTATCAAATGATCAATACAAAACACGAACGAAATAGACAGAAATGAAATCATCTAACTATCTCTTGTCAAATGGAACAGACAAAACACAAATGGTAAAGACAAAACACGAACGATCTAACTACCGACGTAGAAATGATTCAACCAAGTATCAAATGATCAATACAAAACACGAATGATCCAACTCGCTTATGTCAAATGGAAAGATAATAATGAACTAATCCAACCTAAATATAAACGATCCAACGCAAAGTAATTCGATTCAACGTAAACACGAATGGTTTGGCGTGATGTCAAATGATCAAGTCAACAGTCGAATGGTTCAGTCCGAACAGTCGAATGGTTCAGTCGACGGGGGGTCTCCATGACGTCACGCACTGCAAAATTGGCGGCAAAACAAAGCTGCCATGTTTGGACATGTTTGTCTCCTGAGTTGGTTCTACTATAAATCGATTGTTGTGCCCAATCAGCGACGTTGTTACTGTATTGGCTACGGACAATAGCCCGTCTGAAAATCAAGCTGCTTTAGCTGCGTTCGCTGCGTTCGCTGCAGCAGTTTCCTTACAACGTCGATCTGAAGTGTCATCGAACCCGCCTCATAAGCTTTCACGATGCGGTATCAGTTTCACGTATTGCAAACGCAAGAACTATATGATGTTATTCGCTCAGCCTAGTGGCATTCAAAACTTTTTCAAAATGTAAATACATTATCCTGCGATATTACTTTTCCTTTTAGTCTTGTCGATGAATTAAAATAATTTCTGCCACACACTCGGCAGAAATATAGGACTATCTTTTTTGGAGAACTGCCGGCTCTTTTTCTTCCTTCCCTTTACTTTCCTCACCTCCCCCCTCTTAGCCCCAGCTGGGTAGCCGAGGATGACTAAGTAGTAGTAGTATAACTTTATTTACCCACGGAATATCTCATCAGGATTTAAAAATAAAAGCCCATTTAAAAATAAAAGCCCATTTTTGAGTAAATTAAAAAACCCTGATAGAATATCATGCGGTTATATCATAGTGAAAGGTATTGTAGTTTGGGTACTGGCGTGAATTTTTTTATTTTTTTTTACAATTAGTAAACAAACTATCTCTAAATCTATATCAGCTATAGCGATAAAATCAGCCATCCGAAGAGCAGAAGTGATCAATAATATCTGGTGCGATATAATACAAGTAAGAAACGATACGAGAATACAGTATATACATTAATTTGTTTTTACCAATTGATATTTTGCAGGCGCTTTTATTTAAAGCCGGCCTGTTAAATTTCCGGTATCCTAGTGGTTTGGTCCCCGTGAATCCGATCTGCAGTAGTATAGATGTGATCACAGTTTAAGCAAAATCTGTTGAATAATATTTAAATGTGTTTGGTTTCTCTGTATTCTCCAAAGTTTGATTTATGGACTTTTTGGAATGCCACTTAGCCGGAAGTATAATATCTGTAAATCTTTTGCTCCAACAGCATCTCATGCACGGTGAACAATACCCTCTATTTCTTGTTACTCGCGATGTTAGTTTTCTAATTTGGCCATTTACATGGTCAAGGAGCTGGTTAATAAACAAAACGTGCGCAAACATCGGTTGTGTCTTCATCATAAGTTATCATATAAAACCGGAATTTCTATCTTCCTCGTACAAGTATGAAAATGCAATAAAAACTAAGGGTTCTCAATGGTATTTTTTAAGTAGTGAAACTAGAAGTAAATCCGGCGGAACTTACCAGATCTAGGAAAGTTGGCGACTATGCGCTTAATAAAGGTTTCCAGCATTTCGTCACATATTGCTATAACGAGAACTATTCGTCATTTCATATTCTGCCATTCTATTCTCCACCGGTCCGCTGACTAACTCCAAGCATCAATGCCATATCTTGATAGATAAAGTTGTTTTCTGTTTTGAAATATAAACCGGCAAGAAAAAAAGGACATTAAATCGAGTTTCAGTGCTTTCTATTTTATTTATTTTATTTATTTGCGTATTAGTAGAGTACAGGCCTTTAAAGTGCAAGTATCGCCATAAAACAACATGAACTCTTTTTGCCCCAAATTCTATTTCTGATATTTTCCATGATAGATAAATTATGCTTTGTACATGTAAGTTACAGTACCAGGAAAATGATAGTGTATATATTTTTATTTTTTTATTAGTGGTACAGGTTTATTGTTGAAAATTAGATATCACCCCCCTCCTTTGCATAGAGTAATTTACATGTTGCCCCCTCTCTTGGGATATGATTTCACATTGTGCCCCCCCCCCCCCCCCTCCCGTTTCTCGACCCCCTCCCCCCTCCTGCTTTTGCACAGTCCCTTATCTCATGTTAACACAGTACAGTGTAGTACGTGGCACTATTACAGAGGTTATTACCTTTAGGCGAGCGTTCTTCATATTTTGCGGTGCGTTATTGGCAGAATTATATAATACATAAATGCATAAAAAATACAAATACATATATACAAATACACACAAAAAAAATATTTTATTCATGGCATGGCTCTCTGGAAGATCATGATTATATGAAGATACTCTGTGGGTAAATAAAGAGATACAACATTCCCAAGGCCAGCCATATGAATTCTGCTCCATAATATATAGAGCTTATGTATCGGCTAAGTATCTAATACGGCTAGGTTTATTATATAAATCTGCAAAGAACGCACCTAATATGAGAACGTATTCGCCGGCAGTAAAAATAAAATGGCTTCTCGATTGCCATTTTCTGCAGTTTTTGTATATTTATATATAATAAACAACTTATAAAGGCTCGCCAAAATACAAATGACTCGTAGGCTACAATGAGCCGAGTTAGCTGCTTAGCCGACTGATGACTTCTGTGTATTTCCAAGAGTCATTGATATGGAGCCTTTAGGCGATCCAAACTACGAACTGAATAAAAATACACAACCGTATTAGGCCATCCCAATAAAATGTTTCGTTTCCCATCGCCATCTGGCTCGTGATGGTGGGTCGGTCGGCCGGTAAAAACGTTAGGGGATCTGGAACCAAGTCGGCTTGAAGACACATTTTCCTCTATTAGTTGTGGATTGACAACTTGCACGAGAAAAGTAAGAAACTTTTCCACAAAATTGGGTCGGTCTTTATAAACTTTGAATTTCTTTTGGATTTCCCCCCAAAAAGAGTCGGTCGGATGATGGTAAACAAAACATTTATTGGGATGGCCTTAGCATGGTCGAGGCAAATTGCCGTATCAGATGTTTCAACAGAGAAGTTTGTATTACATTTGTATATAAATTGTGCAAATAAATATTATTTTCTTTCCATAATAAGCAAAAATCTTATATGCTCGCTCGAGAAATGGGATTTACTATATATGGTGATGAAAAGCCATTTCACTGTAACTACCTGAAATAGTCTCATATTCGGTGCACTCTTATGCATATTTCGTGCATTCTTGGTAGAACTGGTATTCTGATTCTGAGTCAAATGTCAGTGGCGATTGATAAAGATGTTGAGTGAGTATTTCGTGGATCATTTCTACTGACAAAGAGAGTATGTTAACTGGATTTTTAAAAAAATCACATACATGTACTTTTCCACTTGAGAACATCTGCTTAGGCGGATTTACAGAGGCTCACAACAATTACATATGTGAAGTGTTTTATTCCGGTGAAAATTTCGATGCGAACTTGTAGCAGTTTGAACGAGGTATGCACATGCAGGAGCTAATGGCTCCAGGTATGCATGCATTTAAAGTCCGAGGCCGGAAATCCGTAAGTATAGAGGCGTCTGATTTCTCTTTGAACTGAACCATGACAGAACATTCCAAATGAAAGTTAAATGTTCGGATATTTTTGTGTTATAATCAATGATGTAATTAAGAACTATTAAAGTCTAAGAGGAATCATAATACAGGCGCGGATCCAGACCGGTTTAAACGGTTTACGGAAACCGGTCAAAATTTCCAGATTTAAAGGGGAGGGGGTTCAGTAAAATTTCCAATTTTGGAGTTTGAATTGGGAAGTCGGAAACCGGTCAGATTTTTTTCTGGATCCGCGCCTGTAATATAGATCAGTTCAAGCCCACTTTGCAACCGGGAAGACCTTCGATTTTCCTAGCTAGACTAGACTAATTTGGGTGACTAGCTAAACAAGCTGATAAAATATTATTAACAACTTCTCAGGATGATGTAAAATAGCAATAAACATTTAGTACCAGAATCGATTTATAGTAGAACCAACTCAGGAGACAAACATGTCCAAACATGGCAGCTTTGTTTTGCCGCCAATTTTGCAGTGCGTGACGTCATGGAGACCCCCCGTCGACTGAACCATTCGACTGTTGACTTGATCATTTGACATCACGCCAAACCGTTCGTGTTTACGTTGAATTGAATTACTTTGCGTTGGATCGTTTGTATTTAGGTTGGATCATTTCATTATTATCTTTCCATTTGACATAAGCGAGTTGGATCATTCGTGTTTTGTATTGATCATTTGATACTTGGTTGAATCATTTCTACGTCGGTAGTTAGATCGTTCGTGTTTTGTCTTTACCATTTGTGTTTTGTCTGTTCCATTTGACAAGAGATAGTTAGATGATTTCATTTCTGTCTATTTCGTTCGTGTTTTGTATTGATCATTTGATACTTGGTTGAATCATTTCTACGTCGGTAGTTAGATCGTTCGTGTTTTGTCTTTACCATTTGTGTTTTGTCTGTTCCATTTGACAAGAGATAGTTAGATGACTTCATTTCTGTCTATTCCGTTCGTGTTTTGTATTGATCATTTGATACTTGGTTGAATCATTTCTACGTCGGTAGTTAGATCGTTCGTGTTTTGTCTTTACCATTTGTGTTTTGTCTGTTCCATTTGACAAGAGATAGTTAGATGATTTCATTTCTGTCTATTCCGTTCGTGTTTTGTATTGATCATTTGATACTTGGTTGAATCATTTCTACGTCGGTAGTTAGATCGTTCGTGTTTTGTCTTTATCATTTGTGTTTTGTCTATTCCATTTGGCAAGCGATAGTTAGATGGTTTCATTTCTGTCTATTCCGTTCGTGTTTTGTATTGATCATTCCACAATTCTTTGTTAAATGATTCCTGTTCTGTATTTTTGGTGGTAACGGCCGCCCATAAACCCCAACCCCCAGCGTCTGGCTCGTAGACTAATACGAAGTCCAAGGACTACGGCAAAGCTGACACAACGTAGGATTTTATATTGAATATTACAATATTTCGGCTGGCCAAACCAGCCTTCTTCAGGTACTAGAAGAAGGCTGATTTGGCCAGCCGAAATATTGTAATATTCAATATAAAATCCTACGTTGTGTGACTTAAATTTTGCATATTATCTTCTTAACAAATAAACATAGTCCAGGTGTTAAGTCGTCAGCATGAGCGGAAATGATGTCTATTACAACACAACGCCTTGGAGGCATATTTTTACTAAAAACTTATTTTCGTACACACACAAGAAGAAAGTTATATTTATCCTAGTGACGTTCACGCGAAATAGTGTGCATAAAATAGTAGCCACGCTAGTTGTCGTGTTGCGTGTATGACATCACATCCGCTGAATAAAGGAACGGCTCCACTAATGGCCGACAGGATTTTACCGGTGAATTCTCCTAAAATTGCGTGGTTTAACTTCCTCATTTGGGATTTTGTTTTACTAATTTGGACATTTCTAACACTTATTAACACAAAAAAAGTGGCAAATCGAAATAGTAAATTTTAATCGTACTTTAAAATCTCAGGCCTTAATCAGTGGCTTGAAGTGAAGAAGGCAAGATAAAGTGAGGCGACAAGAAAGAAGAGGGAGACTGGGGGAGAGTAAGAAGGGTGATATGGAGTTTATATCACGCAAGAGACCGCTGAACACAAGTTTGTCAGTTCGTTTATACAAAACCACAACTACGTCGGTGACTGGCGAATTATGCATAACTGGAGAAAAATAGAAAACTGAATACAATTTCCATTTTATGTGAGTTTGTTTAAGACAAACGAAAAATACTACTTAATTTTAAAAGGCGCAAATTTCATAAGAAACCTCCTACGTCTTCATAGAAATCAGTTCCCTATATAACTGCGAAATGTCTACAATAACTCAACTCATGTAGGCCAAACTCATTATAACCTTAACTGAATTATATATTTGTCTTTTATCAGAGAAGAGAGACAAATTAACTAAACAATTAACTGAAAAGAAATTAGGAAAGGAAACTGAGCAGACCGCGACTAACGCAATATATCCTTACAACCTTACCATTTAGAGTATGTTCTCTTGTTCACTTCAGTTGTAATACTTTATATTTTAAGTAAGTAATTTATTGGCTAAACATTGTTTCAAAAGCTCTCTTTCGATATATCAAGGGCACCCAACGAAATTTTCGGTTAAAAAGCTGTTCGGGAGAGTAAGTTAGCCTAAAACTTTCGGATTTGAAAAAAATGTCCCTAGAATTTTTTTTCTGAAATACTGCCTAGAAAATTTGCTTTCAGTCCCTAGAAAATTATAGAAGAAAGGGGAGACTAAAAGGTTTCCCCTAAAATATTCGTACGTCCCAATTCGTTTGATCAATAGGGTCAGAACAACACATTTTCATTCGGCCCTAAGAATTGCCTAAAGAAAAAAGAATCCCTAAAAACTTCGTACCTCTACAAAACTTTGCAACACGAAGTTACTTGGGCTAGAACATTCTTGTTTCTGTTCTAGACTACTAACAAATTCGTAGGCCGGGAATATTTTGCCATAGTATTTTCGGTTGACGCGATTTCCACCTAGAAAATCCGAACAGCTAATAGCTTAAAATAGCTAGATAAGCTGCAGAAAACTGGTTTCAAACGAATTTCAAAAAGTACTCGTTGGGTGCCCTTGATATATGCGTCACTTGTCATATACAAAGGTTTCAATACGGTGCTCCGGGTTAAATAGAATTTATCCATTTCTCGGAGAATTGTACCCCGGAGCCTCAGATTGAAACCTTGTTGCGTAACAAGTAAAGCGTGACAAGTTGCGTGACAAGATTTAGCATACCGGTCGAAAGTGGGCTATCATTGCGTTTTTACGGTTGTAAAGTAAAACATTTTTAATGAACATATTGGAAATACATTTTACCCGCATCCTTAATTAAAGTTTAGCTAAGGTTGGGGGCCGTATTTACAGTACCCCTTGGAAACCGGAGTTGCTAAAATAACAGTTATTGAAAAACTACTCAAACAATTGATGTGGTTGTTTAATTTCACGAATCTGGTACCTGTCGTGTTTCGAAATTGGATTTCACAGTTGTGGTATTCGGCTTGCGTTGTTCGAGGATGCAATGCCGCGTGCCGAAAGCGGGAGACGGCAAACACGAATATAAAATTTAGAACTCAAGGGTACCGTTATAAAAATAACTAACACAAAACAATCACACAATGAAAGTATGAAACCAGTAGTTTTGATTTGAGGGTATTTCAGGATACAGTTTTTCTGATAAAGATTTCCCCAAATTGAAACGGTTGGACTGAGACCGACGGCTATAGCTCGCGGTGTCCGGCGGCGTTTTATTAAGAACCTCAAAACTGGTAGTCCCGCATCTGATATTAACTCAAATTTCTTGAAAGCGAAGAAATGTTACTAGGTACAAACAGGAGTAACAAAGTTATTTTCACTAGCACAAAAACTTTTAATTAACTTTTTCAACAGAACTTTGAAAATACAACAACTTGACTTTATTACCAAAAACTGAACTTAATTACATGTACAATATTATTTACTAGACTAATAAATGATGGTAAAAGTTACTCGGAATAGCAGAGCTAATCTAGTTGAGTAACTAACATGATACAATTATAAATAATAAATAGGAGTAGTAAGAGATGTTCCCCTCCAATGAAGGCTAGAAAGAGAGTTCGATGATTTTCAGTGTATTAGCTTGCCCTTCTGGACCCAATTCAGTCCTCAGTAAAGTCCAATTAAGGCGGGTGTTCGATTTGCTAACTCGTGGAGTACTGATTTGGGGATCTGGGATTAAAACTTATCGTTTGATGAGGAATGAGTACACTATTTACCAAGAGAATTCAAAATCCTCAGTTAAAATGTAACCGCAGGGTTAACGCGAATCAGGCTTCGAGGAACTAAACAGTGGTTTACCCAACCACGTTATAAAGTCTGAAAAGTCTGTAAGGCGATCAACTTTCGATAGGTTTGATTCGCTCCCTGTTTGATATCATGATTCGCTCGTTTGAAAAAAAACGTGAAATAATAACAAACAGTTAAACTTGACGGTTTTAAGAAACGTTTACGTAATACTATGAATTTTAGTTACGTTTCATTTGGTGCTGCCAAACTCTGCCAAAAGTGTCAAAAATGTCGGTTTTAACGGATTTCCACAAACCGTAAAACTATTTCATAGCTTTAGCTAAACGACAAGGTAACATACTGTTAAGTTTATGTGGCACAACAGTGAGCATCTTTCAGTTCAATGGAGGGTTGAAATGAAAAAAAAGGCGCACTGAAACTTTTTGTATTACCGGCAAAAGTTTATTATTGGTATCATGCAAACGTTTTAAACGGTAGCCGTAAAGCTAGGATTTTATAAAAAAATTACCAAATATCTCGAGGTCTTTCTCAAGTTCAAAGTAGCTTTGTTTTTTCATGGTCCATATATATTGGAAGGATTTTCAACGCGTTACACTGAAGATTTAATGGCTGGTAAACGCTCTTGTATAATTATATTGGATAACGGAGGCTAACCACAACTAAATTAAGACCAGAAAAACCTATCAGAGGCCTTCTTCGAGCAGAATCTCGCCTCAGATTCACACGACCTTCCTGCAAGGTTGGAATTTGATGGAAATAAACCTTTCATATAACCATGTTAACATAACGGAAATACCCAAAATGCCCACGCACTTAGAACTCTGAATAAACTATAAAGTTGAACTTACTTATTTGCACTGAAGAAAATAAACAATCCCACATGGACCATCCACAAACGTTTGAAGAAAACGTTTGGCATCGTGTCAGCTAAACTGAGGTAAATCTATTTTCGTTGGACCACGAGCCCCTGTTTGTCGATGGGACAAATTAAACTCATCTCAAAGGCACGGATGCGCCAAGGCTTTGTCTCGTTAGTATTAGAGCGGGTTTCGATTGAGTGTAGAAAGTAATGTGATTGCATTGGTTTTGCGTTTGCTTAGCTTTTCTATTGGCTGTGAGAAATGTTTTCCAGGGCAGCCAATCAAGTTCTAAACTAAAATAAAACGCAATCACGCAATCAGGCTTTGTTTTGGCGACAGTATTGACGACTGCCTTTACTTTCTCGTGATTCGTTCAAGTAAAACCAATCGTGAATTACTTCAGTTCGTGATTGGCTCATTGTGTTTTCACTTGCTCCTGTGATTGACTTTGTAATTACTTTGGTTTTGGTTTTTCTACACTCAACCGAAAGCTGCTCTAAATGCCGATATCGAATCGGGTTACAGCTTATAAGCACCTGCTACACTCAATTAACAAGCCAAGACCCTCTATTAGCTAACGATCATAGCCCAGTAGTCTTGTCAGTAATCAAATCAAATGCTGAACCGAGGCTTTCTTTCACTGAAATGTTATTGCAAAGTACATAGAGCGGTTTTCAGTTGAGTGTAGTAAAACCAAACGCAAATTACCCACAGCCAGCCAATCATAGGAGCGAGTAATCACAAGTAACTCGTAAATGGCTTCCCTGTGAGTCATTGGGGAACCAAAGCAAAACCAAAACCAGTTTGCGTTTGGTTTTACTTTGGATTCTGATTGGTTGGCTTACTTTCTCAGCCAATAGAAGAGCTTAGTAAACGCAAAACCAAAACACTTCCAACACTCAATTGAAATCCGCTCTAACTATAGGTAATCATATGGATTCGAGTGCAATTCGAATTCGGGATTAATTTGAACGAGTGAGATTTTCAAAGAGTACCAAAATTGCATGAACCCGCAGTGCGAATGCAATTTGAGTTATTTGAAATTAAAATCTCACGAGTTCAAATTAATCCAGAATTGCACGACAAAACTATATGATTACTTGTTAATAATATTCATCCGCGCATATTCGTGCTTTTTGTCGTGATGTTATTCAAAGGATTTTGCTTCAGTTTTTCGAATTCTCCCGGCTGTAAATGGGAAATATAATCTCTCTTTGTTACTGTTCTACATTGTTGCAAAAGTTTGTCAACACCGCCGCCTCTCAGTCAATCCAATTCTGTTCTGGTTGGATATATATTGTTCACATCTGAGGTACTTACATGATTTGGCCCTCATGTATTACATGATTCGGCACTGGTATTAAACGATTTGGCACTGCAGTGTTTAGCATAAATACAGCTGCTCTCAGCCAACCAAATTCGAAAACTCGTTGCATGTATCAGTTATTAGTGCATTGAATAAAGGTGTATTTTTATGGAAACTGAAGTCTCAGTAACTTGGAGGCCATGATTTGGCCACGGTGAACGAAACGATTCTAACATGCAAAGCAGAAAACTAAACTGCAAAAAAATACAAAAAGAAATATTTTTAGGCTTCTAATTCATTCAGTGATAATTATCATAGTTCCAAAACCAAGAGACCATTTCCTCAGATATGCGCACGCAATATTGGCCCGCCAAATCGCTTTTTGAACAATAGCCGATAATTTGAATAACAAAGGCTGACGCATCAGAACGAGTCTAACAAAAGCGAACAAAACTCACGGCCCGCCAAGAAAAACTTCATGTAGGCAGCTTGGATTTAGTATTGGTTGAAATAATAGGGAGAGTTATAGGAAACCACTACGTGATTGCCCACGTGAAGTATTTACCGGCCCGTCAAGCCTGTTGCGTGTGCATACTTGAGAAAATGGTATATTAAAAAAGTAATAACCATTTCTTACAGAAAATTTTCATCATTTATTGTTGAACATCTTATCTCATCAAAATATCATTTTTTTTGTAACCGCAGTAGTGGTATATTCTAAGCCCGGTGGTATTAAGTAGAGGTTATTTGTCGGCTAACTACGAGCCAATTAAATAAAACGTTTACACGTGTACTTTACAAGTCTGGCCATTGTTTGGCCAGAAAACAATCAGAACAATGGCTAATGGGTGTGACAAGAGCCTGAGGCCACAAACATACGACAACTATGGGGGCCCGTTCTGGTCAAAATCACGTTAATTATTTTTTTGGTAGCCAGAATTAATTTTATGTGTTTGACAAATTATTTATTATGTGTTCGAATTAATTTTATGTATACAATAATTATTTTTTCGTATGGGCGAATTTTTTTTTTTCGTATGCACGAATTAATTTTTCGTACGATAATTTTTTTGGATATCCCATAAGCCACCTGCTCATCATTTCAAAATGGTGGCCAACCGATTCCGTCAATTTTTGTTAAACTTAAAGTCAGTTTTTCAACAATTTTTGTCTCCTGAGCGTATATAATTTGATGATCTAATTGAAACCTGTTGTCTGTTGGATGCTGTAGGGATCTTTTTTTTTCTAACCGCAGTAGTGGTATATTCTAAGCCCGGTGGTATTAAGTAGAGGTTATTTGTCGGCTAACTACGAGCCAATTAAATAAAACGTTTACACGTGTACTTTACAAATCTGGCCATTGTTTGGCCAGAAAACAATCAGAACAATGGCTAATGGGTGTGACAAGAGCCTGAGGCCACAAACATACGACAACTATGGGGGCCAGTTCTGGTCAAAATCACGTTAATTATTTTTTTGGTAGCCAGAATTAATTTTATGTGTTTGACAAATTATTTATTATGTGTTCGAATTAATTTTATGTAAACAAGAATTATTTTTTCGTATGGGCGAATTATTTTTTCGTATGCACGAATTAATTTTTCGTACGATAATTTTTTTGGATATCCCATAAGCCACTTGCTCATCATTCCAAAATGGTGGCCAACCGATTCCATCAATTTTTGTTAAGTTTTTCAACAATTTTGGTCTCCTGAGCGTATATAATTTGATGATCTCATTGAAACCTGTTGTCTGTTGGATGCTGCAGGGACCTTGTCTTTGCTATTGAATGACTTGGCGAGAGGCGACTCTCAACAGGGCTACCTGCTAAATGCTATACATGCCCATCCTCGTGACCAGGGTCTTCTCGGTCAGATCCAAGATTGACCGAGAAGACCCTGGTCACGAGGTTGATACAAGCCCCACTGCAGAACCTAAATCCCGGAGTGGGGGGAGGTTACTTACATGAAAAATGGTATGTATGTGAGGCCAAGAGGCTCAGACCCTGACCCTGTTTGACCCAAAATCCGAGCTCCAAAACCCTGATTGCCCCCTTTTTGGGGAAAAAAACGCTGCATGATGCCTAAAAATACTGAACCCCGACCATTAATCAGTCTCAAATCCTGACCCTGATCTTGCTAAAATCAGGTCAAAACACTGATCCTATCTGCCCAAACTGAGCTCAAAACCCTGACCCACCCCCGTGGCACATACATAATACGTCACAAACAGAAGTACCCCCCCCCCCCCCCCATCCCACTGAAGGCGGATGAGTATGAACTTGAATGAAGGCGAATGCACTTGAATGAGATTGAGCTCGCAGTGGCTTATGGAATATGCCAATAAATTATTGTACGAAAAAATATTTCGTGCATACGAAAAAATAATTCGCCCATACGAAAAAATTATTCGCCCGTGCAAATAAATATTCTTGTATACATAAAATAAATTCTGGCTACCAAAAAAATAATTATAAAACGTAATTTTGACCAGAACGGGCCCCCATAGTCAACTCACCGAGCGCGCATGGTCCCCACTTCCCCAGGGAATGGTTTTTACACCGAGGTACAAAAAGCCAAAATTTAAAAATTATGGCCATGGCTTCTTCTGGCAAGATTTTGACAGCTGGTGGACTCAACAGTGACTGGTAGCTCGGCAAATACAGATATCTTCATGTGGTTGGCACAGATGGACTTACAATTTATCACTTCGTATGCTGAGCTGATAGGGATAAAATTTAAAATCCATGTGATTTTACATCGACCCTTGTGGAAACGTGAGTGCCCTTGGAGTTCGTTTCCTATCTTCCTTTCAAATTTGCCCAAATTCGCTGAAACTGCATATAGACACAGTCAAGATACAGATCATAGACACCAGGTAAGTTTTATTCATTTTATTACAGTATATCGAAAACCCTTAGCTTATTGACACAAAGGCTCCGGCACAAACAGAGCGTGGGCTTCCTGTGTTAAGAACTTGAAAGTCGGTCCCTGGGCTCTAAATACCACATATCCAGTCACATCCGCAGTGAATATGTCTGATATTCCTTCTATTTTCCGAGTAAAATTGGGAATAGAAAAGCCATCAGTGAAATATACATCTAAGGCAGTAGCAAGAAATGTTTTATTTGCTGTTTCTATTCCCTATCCCTTGTTGAAAGGATGGCATGAATTTTTGAGCTGCATGTACAAAATTAGCTCAAGCCTCTTCAAGTGAGGAAACTGTAGAAGGTCAAAGCTCATTTTCTCCTGGACTTGGTTTGTCTTCAAGTGGACTAAAAGATTATACCGACCTCCTAGAATTTGCTATGCCTGGGAACTCATTTGGAATAAGCGATGAGCAGGACATCAGGAAAGAAATGAATGCATCCCTTGCAAAAATGGCTGGTACAGTAAAACAAGAATATGGAAAGACTAGGGCCAGGGGTCATAAAAGAAAACGACTCAATGATAAAGTGAAAAGGTTTCACCTATTTGAGGGTAAGATGATTTCAGTCAGAGACTTGAAAAAGATGAATTTGGAACGGAAAAAGGAGAATTTGGAGCTGAAAAAAAGATAACTTTGTTTTATAACTACTTCATGGAATGGAAAAACAAACAATCTGAAAGCTGAAATAAATATTAGACTACATGTACATGTACATCAGGGCCCAGTTCCTGAAAGCCTGATTAGCGCTAATCCTGGATTATAACTCTCAACAAAACATATTAGTTGTCATGGTAATTAACTCTGGATTAATTAGCGCTAATTGGGCTTTCAGGAACCAGGCCTGGGAGTTACAGATTATGCTATAAAGGAAAATCAAGGAAAGCAGTATTTTAGAATCACAAGAAATAAACAGTGAGCTTTTGTAATATATTGACCTCCTTGAAAAGTCAGAGAATATCACAGCCACAGGAAACCCAAGCTCTGTTTGTGTTTTAACTTGTTATAGGGTTTGTATGAGAGTTCTTAACAAGTATTTGGTTTTATCCATAATAGGCAAAAAATACTGAAATAAAATCAATGAAAACTTACCTTAAGTCTTTATCTGTTCTTCATTGGGCTCTATGCAATTTAAGTGAATTCTGTTGAAATTTTACTGGGCTCAGGACCTCTCAATAAGAAAATCAACACAATTCGCTAAAATTGCATACAGAACCCAACGAAGAATAGGTAAAGACTTCATGTACATACATTTTCATTTATTTTATTTCAGTATTTCTGTCCTAACAGAATAATAACCAAATACTCTTTAAAAAAACTCATACAAACATATATAGCTTACAATAAAAAAATAAAAACAGAGTTTCCTGTGAGAAATCAAGTAAAGAGGAAAAAATGTGTCAGATGTCCAAACAAAGAAAGAACACTAAATTAAATGCTTTTTTGACCCGGTCCAAGCAGGAGCTGTACGTGGTTCAGAATTGAACTTGAGAGTTTAACTGTACTGTCAAAGAGGCAAACACTGGTGAAATGCATACCCTATCTGAGCTTCAAGCCAGCAACATGAAAAGGAGGAGACATCTGGCTTTGATTCACTATCTGAATCAGAAAAGGTTGAATAAATCCTTTTCTACTTGAAAACTGGTCTGTTGGTTTTATCATGAGGTGTCAATTGATGCTTTTTGATAATCTTCCAAGATCATATCTAGCCAAACAGCAGTATGACCAACTGAATGATATGCCAATTTATCACCCCAAAATCTCATTTGAAAACTCTTTCAAAATAAGGAAGAGTGGCATTTCCGTTTGTCAATATCATCTCGTTCCAGAGACATTCAGGTTTTTGCAATATGCAAATGAGATGAACTGTGATGTCATTTTGATGGACAGGCGTGCAGACAAATCACAATGAATATCTGCCTGATAGTGGGTAAAAACAATAATATTAAAACTTTGCACTAGAAATTATGACGTTGCTATGGAAACAATCTTGGCACCAGGCTCTGTTTCACCATGAAGATAAATCTAAATTATTTTCTTGTTTGTGTTATAGAACATAATTTCCTTTGTACTCTTGTCTCTGATCGAGTACAAATCATTTTCCATCTCATTTCCATATCACTACACTCTAGTATATATTACAGGATGGGGCGCACCATCTCATTTATTGAATGCACAACATACAGTTGTTTTACATGTATTGAGAACCTGTTACCTAAAATTTTACAGATTCAATGTATCGAGATACCTTTGAGTAACTATATGCTAAACTGCAACTGCTTCAGTGGCTTACTCAAACCCTTTAGGGTATTACATATATAACACTAACATTTATTACAATCTGGTAATTAAAGAACTTAGTAGTGTACATTCCAAATTGTTAGATTTTAAATATATTTAAACCACTCATAAAATGCCTACATTGATCCATTAAGTTTTCTGATGCAGCCACAATAGTAAATTGTGTTTCACGAAAGAGAAATTAGGAAATTGTATTTCTGCATGGAAGAGTGATATAGCCACAAAAGAATAAGCATTGGAGATTCTAAGGTTGAACTATATATATGTGGGGGGGGGGGGGGGGGGGGGGGGTGAAGATTATAAGTTCCTATTGCAAATGCTAGGCATGAAAGGTGTTGCTATATCTAATACTATTCCTGTGTATGGTGCAAAATTCACAAAGGCCTACTATTTACAATATTACAACTCTGAGAACAAAAAAAATAAAAAAGACAACATGAACTTTTGTTGGAAATTGACTTAGACCATGTTGTACAGTGTACTTGATGAGTTACATTTAATTTTATTGTTACTAGAGTAATGGATGTACACATTATATAATAACCTGATTGAAGATGCTATTCAATCTACAATAAGGTCATGTTGGGTTAGTTTTGATATATGGGAAAAAAAGAAATGCAGATGGCAATTAAGGGGTTGACCAGTTTGATTTTACAACTGCTTGGATCAGATAAAAAGAAGCTTCTTCACTTATTCCCTGACAAGCTATGTATAAAATTAATATAAATGGAAAAAAGTATCCACTAGCCACAGAGTCTACACAATCCAGTGTTTCTATTCAATTTCAAAGCCAAACTAAGGCATATAACACTTAATTAGTTGTCTATCAAATTTCATAGTTGTCTATCAAATTTCAAAGCTACTATAGAATTGCATGTGTATTAAGTATCCTTAATAAGTTGTATTTTTAAGCTTAACTAGTATTTCTATTATGATAATATTTGTTTCTACTTTGGTGTATTTTAATCTATATTATTATTTTTATTGTTATATTTTAAATTACTTAATGTCACGGTGTGCATCAAAACCAACTGTGTAGTTGATGTGAATACCGTGGTTAAATAAGGGTTTGACTTTTGTTTTGACTTTTGACAGGATTTTTCATGTAGCACAACATAAGGTTTTTTTAACTTTTACCTTACAATGCACTTGGGTATGCCTCAGAATGCAAAAAAAAAGCTATACCCCCTGTCAACAGTGATTGCACTAGATTAACACAAAAAGGAAGACAGAAAAAAAATCCATATTCATAGTCTGTGTATTAAACTATTTTTATAGTGATTAAGAATTTAAATAAATAAATACAATTAAATAAATTAAACAAAATTAAACAAAATTAAACAAAATTTAATAAATTAATAAAATTAATAAAATTAATTTAATCGTTAATTAATTAATTAATTAATGCTAATAAATAAAGCAAGCAAGCAGTATAAGTTGAGGGGGGAGGGAGGGGGAGGGGAACTCCGTCATACAACATAAATGGGGACATGGCACTGGACAGGGTATGGTATTTAGGGTTGTAATGTCTTGAACAGTGGATCATACATTTTCCCTATGAACAAAATGTAGCATATTGAACAGGGTTATCAAAATAAGAATACACTATTCATCATTGAGAAATCTTGAATAGGGTATGATGTTATCACTTTTAAAATGCCGGAACTTGACAGTTTTTGCCTTCGGATTCTTCGGTGGCCATATCCACCATCATATGCTTTTGTTTTTTCATCTCGTCATTTATCAGCTACACTCGACTCCTCAAGATATAAAAAAGAACTTATATGACTCATCTGATGTGTATAAGACCCGGCCCTCTGAACTGTCTATCTTCGGTAACCTCTAGGGTTACTGGACAGGAGGCCTGGGTAGTGCTTTCGAGCTTACTGGAATATGTCACTACGAGGGCTTCATTCTTCGACTAGCCCGCACACTTGGTGCATCTGTACGGATAGCAATGTGGCAGGGGACCTTGTGAATAACTGCCTTCTCACGAGTTTTCTGGACTTCTCCATACAGGATCTTCCTAATTGCTCAGGGGCGGATTTAGGGGCAGGGGGCAGTGGCCCCCCTTTCGTTGGCTGGGATACATGCCCCCGCATCCCCTAGCTAATAGCGAGGTTCGGCTTTCGCTGCAGCCCCCTTTTTCTGCATTTCCTGGATCCGCCCTTGTTGCCCAACCCCCAACATAGCGTAGCTTTGCCCTCCCTGTTGCCGATATCATTAACACTGAATACCATCGTATCTCCTCTTCCTCTTGGGATTTGTTTACATTCCTTGCTACGTGATCGAAGACAGATATTCGGTACGTCGTTTTGTGGAGTCTAGCGGTAATTGGAGTGATTTTAGAGTACTTTTGTGCCCTTCGATTGACTTGACGTGGTCAACGGACCGTTCAACCTTGTCATTTCAATATAAAGAGAGCTCTCAAAAATCAAACATAGGCCTTCAATGGACAACTCGTGGATACAATATGAATTGTTTTTTTGGGCAAGAGGTTGTGGTTCCATGAAATATCCATACCCCCAATTTCCCTCCCCCGCTTTTTTTTATAAACTTTGTCTCTGAATTTCTAACGAGACCTGAAACAACCATGGGGGCTGATCAAAGCCAGGTCCCGGCTAATCAGATCGAATTTTGTATGAATGCCACCTGATATTACCACAATGTAAACTATATACATTTTAACTTTAAAGGGAGACTACTAGAAAAAGCCCGGGTTTATTTAGTCTTCCTACCATTACAAGCAAATAATAATATATTGTAAAATAATAAAAAAGTATATTGAGGTGAAATAAAAACCAAACCAAAAAATTGGAATTTGGCGTGTTGGTTTTTGCCGAGGGAAGAAAACCGGAGAACCCGGAGTAAAGGGCGAGATACCAACAAACTCAACTCGCATATGGCACCACGTCGGGTAATCGAACCTGGGCCACAGAGGTGAGAAGCGAAGCGCTTAACCACTGACCATTGATTGATCACAACATATACACAAATCATTCTATCGAACAGGTTTCTTCAGGAATAGGCCTTTTCGATATATCAGATCATTTACCTATTTTCTGCATAATTAATACATCAATAAGAAGAGACAAAGAAAAACGTTATTTTAGAGATTTCAGCAAATTTAACAAAGAGGCCTATATAAGTAATATTAAAATAATAGATTGGAAAAATATCGATAATAGTAAAGATCTTAATGAAACAATACTTAACACAATAAATACAATAAAAGCAATTGTTAATAAACATGCTCCATATAAAGTGACACTAAAAAGTAAACTTAAACAGTTTAAAAAACCATGGATAACAAATGGAATATTAAAATCAATAAAAACTAAACAAAAAATGTGTTATACACACTTTCACTCTAATGATATAAAAAAGGTAAATCAATATAAAAAGTATGCTAATAAATTAAATCATAAGATTAAATCATTTTGTTAATGTTGGCCCAAGTTTAGCTAGCGTCATTGAACATTCGGATGAAGATCCAACTAACTATATTCACAATTCCCCAGTGTCAAGCTTCGTCATGTCTCCTGTTTACTCATCACAGGTCTGTGAATTATTCTCAGTTTCAAAGGAAAATAAAGCTTCAATCGATATACCTAACAAATTAATAAAATTAGCATGTGAACCACTTTCAATTCCTTTTACTTATATCTATAATGAATAAAAAAAACAGGTGTTGTACCCGAGATCTTGAAAATATCTAGAGTCACTTAACTACTGATCCCTTTAATTACAGACCTATATCAACCCTATCACCTTTCAGTAAAATCCTCGAACGACCAGTGTATGACCAGTTGATAGCATTTTTGGAAAAATACAATATTTTGTTTAATTATCAATTTGGTTTTAGAAAAGGGCATTCTACCGAACAGGCAATTCTCGAGATAACAGATAATTTTAAAAGTGCTATTGATAATAAGCAAATAACATGTGGACTTTCTCTAGATTTTTCTAAAGCCTTTGATACCGTCATCCACCAGATCCTAGTTGCTAAATTAAGTAGATACGGAATTCGGGGAACCCAATAGTCATGGTTCAGTAATTATTTAAGTAATCGAAAGCAATATGTCAAAATAGGGAATACTGAATCTTCAATGCTTGATATGACATATGGAGTACCACAGTGATCGACACTGGGGCCATTACTTTTTTTGCTCTATATAAATGACATGCCAAATTGCTCAAAAAACTGTCCTTTCGCATTTTTGCAGATGATACGAATGTTTTCTATTCGTGTAACAGCATACCAGAACTAGAAACTGTAATGAATGAAGAGTTTAAACTTATCCTCCCATACTGTGCCGTTAACAAATTTTCAGTTAATTTCAGTAAAAGAAATTATATGATTATAGCCTCATCAAAGAAGAAAGTCTCTAAAATTGAAATTGCTAATATTGAGCAAAAAAGCCGTATCTCAAATACTTAGGAATATATATAGATGAACACCTTAACTGGGAACATCAAATTAAACATGTAAATAGCAAAATGGCAAAACAATATTGGAATAATAAATATATTAAGATATTACCTTGATTTAAATATGTTAAAGCAACTCTATTAAACATTGGTATACCCATATTTAAATTACGGTCATATGAGCTGGGAGAATACTTATACAAGTAAGTTAGCAAAGCTCCGCACTAAACAAAATAAATGTATTAAAATTTATGTTTTGCTTATAGCAGAGAAAGGGCTACCCCATGCATACATGTACTTCAATATTCTAGGTGTATTGGAACTCTATAACGTATTTAAATTAAGAATTGCAGAATTTAGTTTTAAAATTTCGAATGGTAAAGATATTCCAACAATCTTTTCTGAATTTATCACACCAGCAATAAAACGCCACAAATATAATACAAGATTTGCTGCAAAGTTAAATTTTGTTAGACCGAAAGCGAGAACGAATTAAGGGTTTCATACATTTAAATTTATTTCATCAAAAATTTGGGAAACAGTTGATGTAGATATCAAACGATGAAGCTCTATTAATTTATTTAAAAAACGATATAAAGCCGTTCTTCTCGAATAACAAGTGACTATACCTTTTTCAAATATTTATCAGCTTAATCATTAACTTTAGTCTATACAAACGTTGCAGTGATCAACTCGAAAGCTTTTGCTCCTTTGGTCACTGCGCACTACCAACTATTTGAAATGTAATCTGTATTTATTTCTTCACTTTTTCTTCTTCTTCAAAATGTACTGTTGTGTTTATTTATGTAAATAGTGCGAAATAAAACTTGAAACTGACCACCCCAGCCCCCTGGGAGTTACACGCTACGCTTTTTCCGAAAAGTCAACATATTGTGTAATGTGGCGCGCAATCTTCGTTGCGGTACATTAAAAAAACATGCAGCATTGTTGCGCGATTTTGTTGGAGTTGCTTTTAGCGCAACGTCGTCACAGAAACCTGTCGCTACGCCTACGGAAACGAGGCTACGTCAGAAAACTGCACTCGTCCGCAATTTTGTTAACGAGGGTGTCAGGGAAGGATATAGATGCTGCGCTAAAAACAACATACCTGTCGGCGCATAAATGTTGCGCTAAACGTTTTTTCGTGTAACATACATTAAACATGGAGGTGGAGTAGGTTTTTTCACTGATTAGCAATGAGATTAGTTATAATGTAAGGGATGATTTGAGTTCTAGCAATGATGAAGCTGAATCTCTCTGGATTGAAGTTGACAATCAGAAGCACCGAAATATTCTTTGTGCTGTAGTTTACAGACATCCTAATGCAAATCTTGACATTTTCTTGGATCAGTTTTTGTCTGTTGTTGACAGAGCCTCTAAGGAAAACAAATACTGTATTATTATGGGCGATTTTAATATTAACCTTCTAAACTATGAATCTCACATTAATACTGATGAGTTTATTAATGGATTAGGTTGTTTCTTTTTTCAACCCCATATCATTCAACCAACTAGGATCACTGATCACTCAGCT
Source organism: Actinernus sp. WN-2022 (assembly GCA_030867875.1). Taxonomy (NCBI): domain Eukaryota; kingdom Metazoa; phylum Cnidaria; class Anthozoa; order Actiniaria; family Actinernidae; genus Actinernus; species Actinernus sp. WN-2022. Next base: position 23,820,166 of record JAOWCC010001501.1, read on the forward strand.
ACTTTAATTGATAACATCTTTTTTAATTCTGCTGAACATCTAACAGTAAGTGGAAACATCCTATATGATCTTACTGACCATCTACCTAACTTTCTCATCATAAATAAGTTTTCAAAACTACCCAAAGACTATAAAATATACAAACGTGATTTTTCTAAACTTGATGAACTGACTGAGCTAATTTCTGAAGTCCAATCAATAAATTGGGAAGAAATTCTCTCTCCGTGCAATGATGCAACTGACATGTTCCATGTTTTTCATTCAAATATATCTAGAATTATTGATAAACATGTTCCACTTAAATGTCTATCTAGACAAGAACTACAAATTAAGGACAAACCCTGGATAACACCAGGCATTAAGACTTCAATACAAATTAAAAATAAACTATTCAAGTCATATGTGAGGACTAAAAATGAATATTATCATTTCAAATTTAAACATTATAGGAATAAGTTAAAACATCTTATTAATATTAGTAAAAGGGGCTATTACAATGATTACTTCACATACAACAAAAATAAAAGCAAAGAAATTTGGAAAGGTATTAAACAACTTGTTGCTTTAAAACATTCAAACATGAATTTCCCTACTAAAATTACAAAAGGTAGTTCTACTGTAACTGATAAATTATGTATTGCTAAGGCCTTTAATGATTACTTTGCTAGTATTGGTAATACACTGGCTAAATCTATTCCTGAAGTCCATTATTCTTTTTATGACTACTTACCCAGACCTTATTGTAATAGCTTTTACCTTTTCCCTACAACTGCTGATGAAATTCAAGATCAAATTGAACTCCTTAATCCTAACAAAGCTAATGGTCCTTTCAGCATTCCCACTAAAATCTTAAAAATACTTAAAGTCCTTCTCTCTAAACCTCTAAATTACCTTTTCAATTTCTCTTTCTCCTCAGGTACTGTACCAAGCCAATTAAAAATTGCAAGAGTCATTCCTGTTTATAAAAAAGGCACTAAAACCAATATCTCCAATTATCGACCAATATCTTTACTCTCGATATTTAGTAGAATTCTAGAAAAGCTTATGTATAAAAGACTAATTCAATATCTTAATAAACATAACATCCTTTTTAATCAAAAGTTTGGTTTTCGTAGTCAGCATTCTACAACCCATGCAGTTTTACTCATCTGTGATAAAATTCAGAAAGCAATTGAAAATGGTTATTTTTCCTGTGGTATTTTCCTAGATCTAAGCAAGGCCTTTGATACTATTAATCATAAAATTCTGATTAAGAAACTTAATTGCTATGGAATTAGAGGGGTTGCACAGGATTGGTTCATTTCATATCTACAGGACAGAAAACAATTTGTTTCTATTGCTGACACTAACTCTGATCATCAATCTATTACATGTGGTGTACCTCAGGATCAGTTCTAGGACCTCTACTTTTCCTTCTTTACATTAATGATTTTCATAACTCTTCTCAGACTTTTGAATTCCATCTTTTTGCTGATGATTCCAATTTGTTTTTTTGCGAATAAGAGTTTGTTAAGCTTAGAATCTATTGTTAACCAACAACTAATTAATATTAATACCTGGCTTTGTGCTAATAAACTGTCTTTAAATATTGATAAAACAAATTTTGTTATATTTCACCCTCCTCAAAAGAAACTTAATCACTCGGTCCAAATAAAAATCAATGATCAAAATATTAAACATGTAAATAGTATTAAATATTTGGGAATAATGATTGATTCTAGTCTAAATTGGAAAGACCATATTTCGGCAGTCTCAAAAAAAATCTCAAGAAGCATTGGTATACTTTCAAAATTAAGACATTATATAAATATTGATACTCTATCTCAATTGTATTATTCTTTAATTTATCCCCATTTAATTTATGGCCTCATTATATGGGGCAATACCTACAATACAAACATTAAACCAATTACAATACTTCAAAAGAAAGCTATTCGCATCATCACTTTCTCTAAATTCGATGCTCATACTAATCTTTTTTTCCTAAACCTAAATATTTTAAAGTTTACAGACCTAATAACATTTCAAACTGTCTTTTTCATGTATCAGTTCTATAATGGTCTGCTTCCCCAAGTATTTAATTCATTTTTTACTTTCACTAGTGACATACACTCTTATAATACAAGATTAGCCTCAAAAGCTTCCTACTATCTTCCACAGATTCGCACGAACTTCGGTAAATTTAATATAAGATACTTCGGTCCAAAAATTTGGAATACTATAGATGATTCACTTAAATTCATGACGAGATCCAGCTTCAAACTTAGGTATAAATATCTACTTATAAAATGTTACGAAACTATCTGAAATTGTCTGTACAATGTTAATCTACGGTATATCACATGACGTGTTGTATTGTGCTTGTATTCATGTCTTGCTTGTTTGTTTTTGATTTCCTTTTATTTTACACATCATATTTAAATTTTATTACTATAATTGCAGCCTCGACTACCCTGACATTTCTTTTCTTTTAATATAAACATGTAATTTGTCATCTGTCTTGATTAGCCTAGTGGTTATTACAGATGACATAAGTACTTCCTTTTGCACACTTTACAATTTCTTTTTCTCTTTAAATGTTACCATCTTAACTAGTACTTGAATAAAAGTTGTTATAAATCGTTTGTGGCTTTCCAGTAAATATTATTAAAAGCCCCAATGTCTTCCGTGACCCTATAATGGGAAGGGTAAAGTTTGAAGTTTGTTGTCAATTTATCCACTGGCAACCCAGTGATCTGACACGATTCTCCCAACCATCCCAATAACTCGTTTCTGCGCTTCGCGCATCCACGAGTTGAAAACTCTCTAAAACAGATCCAAACTAGCCAACTAGCCCAAAATAGCAGAAAATAGCCAAGGACACAAGAAAAGGGCACTCAAGATTTATTTTATTATCATTATTTCTTCCACGATAAGAAATCAATACAGACTCTACTGATTAGCGACTGGGCCAAAATATAAACTTGGGTTATCTCTGGAGAAAAACGGGCGGCAGTTGACTTATGTTACCCCGCCAATAGATTTGAACTAGAGACGAGATTTGTCCCTGCCTCCTGATTGGAGGAATATTTAATTACCCGATAGCGTTCTCAGATTAGCTGTCAATTAACTTATAATTATGCATACTGCCAAGAAGAGATGGGGCGAGAAGAACAATTATTATCGATTGGAGAGTACGATCCGGGTTGAGTTAGAAAATTGTACATGTAAGCAACGGGAGTGGGATAAGTAGAAAAGTGAACGTCAGTTTGTCTCCTCAACATCGAAAAGCAAATTAGTTTATTGTTGTTTCTCCGATGGTCGAATACTCTGGCATGATAGTGGCGTCGGCCTGGCGGGGTGACTTGTACCCTGGTCACAGAGGTATTCTCCGTTGCTCAGAGAAAGAGTAGAGAAAAGAGAAAGAAAGCCTCCAGTAGTGGGCGGCATTTGACTGATCTTGCCACGACAATAGATTTGAAAAGTGATTAGAATAAACAGGCAGCAGAGTTGGAGCAAATCATCAACGGCTCTTAGCAACGAACGGCTGGGGAAAATTATCTGAGCCACGGAGAAAACCTCTGTGACCAGGGTATGGGTAACTTGGTCTTCTTGATCCCTCTCTCTCTCTCTCTCTTGTCTGTGTACCCGCTGTTTACGACCAACTTAGTCTTAAAAGCTGTCTTAGGCGAATCTTTAGCACATCCATCTCTTTTATCGTTCACCTAGAAACAGCGGTAACGTCTTGAGCCGCAGGGAATGACGTAAAACCCTTCGGAAACGTTTCTATCGAAGTGGAAGATTTATAACCACGTACAATAGTATGTATGTGGCCGTATCACTGGTATAACATCAATCAAATTAGTCACGTTTGTGGAGTGTGCGAGGGCAGAATGCGGCGTAATGCAGCCGGAAACGGACCCCCACAATTGTATGCAAATCCCAAGCCGTATTTCTAAGAAAATCGACCACGATCAATCCGCCCTTCCAGAAAAAGAAACTAAAATAAACTTTTTGGAAATTCACAACCATTTCCAATATCCTACGTCCGGAGGAAATGAAGAAATATTGTTGCACAAATATTTGTGAATTTCAGTGTTTACCAAAATGTGTTCTCGTTTGCCCGCACGCGAAGTATGAGCGGAAGCACATTTTGCCTCCGTAACAAATGTTCCCCGTTTACTCACCGAAGCAACACTGAACTTCTGCACATATGTTGCCGCAATAGACCAGTTCGCGGTTAATTCCGACATTTCGAAAGGGGTGTAAACATGGCGCGAATACAGTGTTTGTATGGGAATCCGATGCCAAATATAATCCGTAAAATCGAATTTCTGAAATATTCTTCAGATACAAACTTAACTGAGATACCAGGTAAAAGATTAACTGATCGACATTTGAGGAATGTAGCTGTGCTGGGAAGCGTGCAATCGTGTTTTTAGTTTTCCATACATTTGTCTGTAAAAACGAGTCACTGAGTCCGCGGGAAAATGTATGGACAATGTAAATTGTCATTTATTTTAGAAATTTTCCATACCTTATTGTGCAAAATACAGCGAGTGCTTAATTTATTCTGCTTCCGGAATACGTAAGGTAGTCAATGAAAGGAATAATGACCAAATGTATTATTTGACAACTCGGCCCAACAATCCCGCGAAGAGAGGCAAGTTAACAGTTCGTGTTCAATAATTATTATAACAAGTACAATCAGTGAAAAGAAGAATTTCAGGAATGTACTAAGTCTGGTTGTCTTTAACCGAGCGCTAGATTCTCGACAAATTATGCTTGTGGGATTGAAGGACAATTCCGTGCGCAAAGTAGCCTGTTCACAGGCTCTAGATACTGGAAAAGTGACGAAAATAAAACGTCGCGAAAACAAAATGGCGGAATTCCCCCTTCCTTCACCTTCTCTACCCAGTCCTCCTCTTCACTTTTGTCCGATTTTTTTTAGTCTTTTCAGTAGTATCCAGGGCCTGTGAACAGGCTATGCGCAAAGTTAATACCATCACGCGAGCAGTTCTGAACGAATAAATAATGCTCCTAAATAATCCTTCTAATTGCTAGGGCAGGTCTCCGCAAGCGAGTTCAGTTTTGTCTTCTTATAAACCGTTCGAGTAGATCGATCAGATTACAGGCAGCCCAGGATCACTGATAGTAACAGTGTATGGAAATTAACAGTGTTTGTATGGGAAATTTTCCGTTCTCAATTTTCGACAAAAAAATGATAGATTTTTAGAACGGGAAATTTCCCATACAAACACTGTTAATTTCCATACACTGTTACTATCAGTGATCCTGGGCTGCCTGTGATCAGATCTCAATAATAATTCAGGTTAATACTTTAAAGTTATGCTGTAATGAGTTCGCAATTAACTGAAACCGGTGAATCCTCAAAGCTCCGTACGAGTCAGGGAACATTTCTCCTGATATTTCGTGAGGGTATCCTTTCCACGACCCCACAAGCTGTAAGCTTTAATAATTATCGTGTTAAAATAAAGATTATTGATTGATTGAGTTCATTGTCTTCGATAAAGTCCAAAGCAATTTATCCGTCGGAGTTACTTGAATATAGATCCCCTCCATTCCTGATCAAAAACTTTGCAATATCAAGATATCCTTTTGCCAAAGCTTAGTGCAAAGCCGTCCACCCGTCACAATCTTTCTTGCTGACCTCCGCTCCCAGATGAACAAGAATTTGACAGCATCTTAGACTGCCCACAAATGCCGAAGTTCCTAAAGCGGTGTGACCATACTCATTTAGGTAGTTCACATCGAATTTGAGATCACATTGGATTATTTCGTCGAGTTGTTTCGCTGCGCCCTGACCAGGTATAGTTTCTCTTATGATAAGGTCTTCTGGAAATCGGTTGAGATTCATTGGTTCTACCGTGCTAACCTTTCGCTGCCTTCGTTCACTCATTCCTTCAGCAGAAAACGAGTTTTAACTTTCCAATTTTGAATTCACAACCGGACGAACTCAAGTCTTCACTCGTTAAATAATTAAAAACTTGTCCATGATTTGTCGAACCTAGACTCGAACAAAGAAAACTTTTCACAACAATCAGACTCTCAAATACCACTCTCTTGTTCTCATTCAATGATAAGCCCAATTTGGTAATTACTTATTAGTTTCCGTCCAATTCACCACGACTTCGCACTCGAAATTCTTGAAAGATTTTCCATGCATTCTGTAGCCAAACGTGGTTTCGGTTCAAAGTTGTGTTAGTAGTATAGTAGGGCAAGTATGGAGCACGGGTACTTGACTATTCATGAGCTTATGCCCATATATGGTCATACCGGAAACACGTGATGCGAAACCGGAAGTAAAAAAACCGAAACGGGCGCATGTGGTGCGTCCTACGTGAGGTCCATCACATTGTCGATCAAATGCCCAGGAAATGGTGCGAGTTGTGTTGTGTCTATCATCGCATCTGTCCTCCTCCTCCTCCCGGAAGTACGTCAGATGAAAACCCGAAGAAGATTTTTGTATAAAAGACACGCTCTCTCTTTCCCTAGATCACTTATTCTATTTTTCGTTACAAGATGTCGTCGGTAGAAAAAGAAGTAGAAGTCCCTGTGAGTGGAACGCATGCGGAACAGTTAAAGATAGAGTGTTTAGCGGAGGAAGTTCGAGATTTATGGGCGGCGATTCAGAAATGTAGAGATTATATTCAGGTCTTGAAGCTGCAGGTGGCCGACATGAGTACGTCGGCCACGATAGAAAGACCGACTCATGAGGGTAGAATGTCCGAGCTGCAGGATATGCTCGATTTTTGTTTACAACAAAGTTCTTCAAGGGAGAGGTGTACAACCCGCTATGTCATTGTACCATGCATGATTTGCATACCAAGACGGTAGCGCGCACACAGGCGTTGAGAAATGCCGGGTATGCCGTGACGGAAGTATGGGAGCATGAAGTGAAGGCTAAACTGGAACTGAAGGCCAAAGAAGACTACATCTACCCTACTTGGGTGGAGCGCTTTGAGCCGTTAAAAATCAGAAACGCTCTGTTGGGCGGTCGTGTGGAGGCTTTCTGTCTTCTCTATAGCGTCCAACCGGGTGAAAAGATCCACTACTTCGACTTCACCTCTCTCTACCCCTACGTGATGCTGGTCAAGCAGGCCGATAATTTTCCCCATCCTATCGGCCACCCTACCGTCATCACGGAGAATTTTGATCCAGACATCACCACGGACTACTATGGATTGAACAAGGTCCGCGTGCTGGCCCCACGCGATTTGAACTTGCCGGTACTGCCGACCAAGATTCATGGAAAATTGATGTTTGTGCTGTGTGCCGAATTTACGGCAGGACGTACGGTGCTATCCTTGGATTTGCAACGGTGTGGAAGCATGGGTTCGCCAGGTCGCGTGATTGTGATTTCTAACACAGACAGTCTAAGGGCTCATCCAGACAATGACCCGGCCCGATTCACCAGCGACTTTCCCATAGAATACGATGTGAAAGCAGGCAGCATGGAAGTAGCCGCTCAAGTCGTCAGTCTCCCTCCGATCCTTTTTAAAATTGAGCCGGAACAATTGTTGAGAGCCTTTGGAATTCTAGAGTGGGCACCGACGGCGTCCGACGTGGCTATGGGTATCGGGTATGCCTGGAATGCCATGAGCAGTCCCACATCAGGATGGGGTACCCCGGAATGGGAGCTCAAGAGAAACGTGACCGACCACCGTCTGACCTTGACCAAAGAAGTCTACCACGATCCTGAAGAGCTGTTGATAGACATTCAAACACAGATCGACACCGTCATCCGCTACAATGTCACCGCGACCAACAACCGTCTCACGTACAAACGCTTCGATGTCGACAGACATTGGGTGGTCGCCCACATGACTCCGGGCAGTTACACGCTGGAGGAAATTGGGGACTGGATTAACTCCCAAGTGGCGATCCACTTTCGTATGCAGAATGCCTATCCCACGTCCGTCAATCAGTACAAGTGCACCTACAGCATTGCTTCGGACTATGTGGAGGGAATTAAGATCGACAGCCACAGCCTATTAAAACTGGTCGGGTTTTCAGAAGGGGTGGAAGACAAATCGTCTTTAATGTATAACCGCAAAGCCGCCGCCGTGCAGGCGGAATGGACCTCGTTTAGAGCCCAGTTTCCGAATGCAGATGTCTCGGGCACCAAATACATCTTTCGGGCTGTTCCATCGCAAAATTCTATGATATACCCCCCTAAGAACTGGTACGCGCGAATAAAGTTTTGGTTGGTAGGAGAAGATGTGGACCACAGCACCCTGGTGTACACGTATACAGGCGCCCGCCGCGGGTTCGTTCAACAAAGCACCTATGGCCAGTCCAAACAGATGAGGGCCGCTTTAGGTGTGGCCGACGATCCCTCAGCCCCACAACATAGAGACTATCATTTCGTCGGAAGCCAACTCTCGTCGAATAATCTCATGGGGTACGTTCGGGACGGTCACAACACCCACCACCAGTGTCTGATTCATCAAGCGGGACGGTATTGTCTGTACCTGTCCGACGAATTGCGTCACGGCTTCGGTCTGATGAAACCCCATTGGTCCTGGAGCGACAACCAATGGTTTAAAGTGGACTTGCCTGCGGTGGGAAAACGTCCCAAGATGACGGCTTGGGTCTTGCCCAACAAACCTTTTGAATCGGAGCAATACAACAATCCTCCCATTGCCAAAACCAGAATGATACAGGTCGGTCCTGTAGGCTATGGCAAGAGTACCCAACAGGCCATCACCGGTTCACAGCCCTATACGCTTCATTTCTATTACAAATTTACGTCTGTATACGACGATCTCTTCATCTATTGCCCTCAAGTCCAGAGTTCACCTATAGGCAATGTATTGGCTCCCATCCTGGATGTCATTCCTGCCGTACAGTCCTACGAACAGCAAAGAGCCGTCGAATTCACCCATCTTCGCTATGTGCCATTGGCTCTGAACAGCTTCAATGGCTTTAGCATCTATATAATAGACGGTAAGGGCAGGTACATTCAGTTCAAGAAGGACGGCGTGGTCAACATCAAGCTGCACTTGAGAAAACGAAGAAAACGCGGTCTGAAGTGAAGGGGAGAAAAAAAAACGATGAAACCACTACCTAATTTTCCCATCTATAGAGCCGGGGTTCCCGGAAGACGGTTCGGCTCCGGCTTCGGATCTGTGTTGGTCCGCAATATGGCCCAGAAGGCCAAAAAAGTTATTCCTATGGTAGCGGGAACATTGCTGGAAAAAGCCGCCGGGTTAGAAAATCTATGATGGAGGGTAACGATGTAGAGGAAGCCGTACGCGATGGCACCATGACGGCGGCCGAAGAATTGAAGAGAAAAGCCCTCCACAGCGTGGACGCCTATACCCAACCGTCTTTTAAGAAGAAGAAATTTTTTTTAACAAAAAGAAGAAGATCCTTAAAAAAAAGAAGAACAAAAATGGGACGGTGCGTACTTTACCTTTGGGTAAGGGAAAAAAAAAGAAAAAAAACCTTACTGTAAAAAAGAAGAAGAAGAAGATACACAAGCAACAGGACATTTTTGATAGCGACTCGGATTAAAGTAGAGACCCTATAAATGCACCCCACCCTCTAGAGGAGTCCAATCATACCCACCCCAACCCACGGTGCGTCAGAAAGAAACACTCGAGACCACCATGCCTAAACCCAAACGCGCCGATGACGATGGCGACAGCGATGTCGAAGTGTCTACCACACCTCCCGTGGTGGAGAAGCAAAAGACCGAATACGTCAGTCTTCCACAAGTCACCGAGCTGTTCAATGAAGAACCTGTGGAAACGACGTACAAGAATTCTCGACTCAGACCCTACACCCCTCACAATGACTCCTGGACTCCTCTGTCCTTCGTCATCGACCCCTCCAACGATTTCCGCGATCTGACTCTACTGGAAATGCATATGGACTTTAAAGTGTTGGACTCTTCGGGGCAGCCTATGGCGAATAAAAAAGTAGCTTTGGTCAATAACTTTGCTCATGCCCAAATCGCCTCCATCGACTTTCAGTTGAATGGGACCAGCGTCGAGGAAATAACAGACTGCTATGCGTACAAGGCCTATTTGAGAAACCTGTTGAACTTCACCAAAGCCCAGAAGAAGAGCGGTCTGGCCTTAGAGGGGTGGTATGGCGATACCCCATCCGCCATGGATGAAACGGATCATATCACCGATCCTACCGTCAGTCCCACTCTGGCCAAACGTGCCAAGTTTACTAACAACGGACCCAACGTGCATGTGGAATTTCAACCCTGTCTGGACATTCTGGGGTCCAACCGTCTCCTGCCCCCCGGAGTGGGCATCACCATCCACGTACGATTTAATAGCGACGCCTTTTGTCTGATGAATGGCGAGACTACGGGAGACGAAAAGGGTGCGAAAATCGTACGGTCCAATGCTGAAATTTGGATCCGCGAAGTCGAACTGAGCGAAATACTACACACAAGAATCGAAGCCAGACAATACCAGAACCATGAAACCATTCATTTCCCCCTGACCACCATCAAACCCGTGGTCCGTGTCGGCATGCTGGGGTTGAATGAATTGAGGCTTAACAATGTGTTTCTAGGAGGGTCTCCACAAAAAGTGACTATGGTGCTTGTTGCTCAAGACGCCTACATCGGGGCTTACAAAAAAAACTATTGCAATTTCAAACATCACGACATCCAATCCGTACAGTTTATGAGAGACAACCGCGAAGAACCCCTGCCCCGCATCACCTTCAAAGACCCTGCTCTGGCCGAAATTCTGGCCATGATGTACCGCGCCACGGGCAATCTGTGGTACGGTCCGAATAATGGTATCAGGATCGAAGACATCAAGAGGGGATTCTGCATGATCCAGGTCGACTTCAGCCGTGATGGCGGCGGGTACAACAAGTACGTGTACGGCAATAATAACGGGATCATCGACTGCGTCATAAAATTCAAAACCCCTCTGGCCGAGAATATAAAAGTGATCTTCCTTCCCGAGTATAAAAACGTGGTGGACAACTACTGAGCTTCCCCCACACACACACAACATGACCACCACGACCCCCGTCCACAAGCTATTGGGAGCCGACCTGTTTAAGGGATTGTCGGACAGCGACCTGAACACTATCGCCCGAGCACAGCCTCGCCTGTTCCAACGCCAATTTCTAGGTGTTTTCTCCATAGACACGATGCCAAAACAAATACGACACTACCCTGCCGGTCTGATTACCAACACAGACACGTCTGAAGGTCCGGGGGTGCATTGGATCGCCATGTTTTTTTAAGAATTCCCATCACCCCGTGGAGTTCTTCGACAGTTTTGGGGAATTACCCGGACATTACGGTAGTGGTTTTGTACAATGCATGAAGACCCTCGGCAATGGAGACATTCTCTACAACGACCGCAGACTTCAAGCCAACACCTCGGCCGTGTGTGGACACCATTGTCTTTTCTACCTGGACCAACGCATGCAGAAGAAAAGACCGATGCAAGACATTATCGATTCCTACCCCGGAAGAGGGTATAAAGACAATGACTTTAAAGTATGTTCTTATGTATGCCGTCGCATGATTAAAGAACGCATCCGTAAAATAAAACGACGGAGACAATTGTTAAGTCAAGTTTGTCAGAGCCGTGCTTGTGCACGTCGTGTTTGTTAAATAACTTAGTCTTAGATAGGTCGAAAAAAACGAATAAAAGCCTGTGAACACTTCCATCCTGTGTCAGTCGTTATGGGAGAACCCCTAAAGGAACCCCGCTTTGATCCCCGCTTCCACGTCCCCTCGAACATCACGATCGTGGGACCGACGATGAGCGGTAAGACGACGCTCACGCTAGAGCTGATACGTCAGCGTAAAGATGCGTTTCAAAAATACATACCTCATGTCGTCTACTGTTATGGCGAATGGCAGCTTGGTTTTGAGGGGTTGAAAAAACAAGGTGTGACGATGGTCGAGGGGCTTCCTGAAAACATTTACGATTACACGGGGGGTGAGCCGGCCGCAGGGAGGGCACGTTACTCGTCCTAGACGATCTCATGCAAGAAAGCGGAAGCAGCGGTATGATAGAAAAATTGTTTACAGGCGGGACCCATCATCGGAACATTACCACTATTTTATTAACGCAAAACATGTTTCCCCGAGGAAAACATTCGCGGACCATGAGTCTCAACACGCAGAATGTCATCATGTTCAATAACCCTCGTGACCGGTTGCAGTTGACCAATCTGATCCGACAAGCGTTTCCCCAAGAACAAGCTCGCGTGCAAGAAGCTTTTCACGACGCTACGAAAAGGGGGTCCCAGAGTGCAGAGTATAAGTACATGTTGTTTGACTTTACGCAACATACAGACGATGCCTACCGGCTTCGCGGGAACATCATCGCGCAGAATGGCCTTTGTTCGATGGACACTCATTAGTTCTTTGAATAAATTAGGTAATATAATTAAAAAGTCAATGAGTTAGAAGATTGTCTTACGATTGGCTTATATAAATCTGCTTTGGGAGTTGCTAGTCCCTAGCCATACCCTGCCGGCGGAAAGTGTGAAAGTTGGCTTCAATAGAAGCAAGTCAATTAACAGCTAAACGATAACGATCCTATAAGTTAAAAAGTCAACCAAAGAAACTCTGTCAGCTAGTTGCGCAAACAAGTCTGAATACTGATTCTTTAAAATTGTAGCTTTGAAATGAGATATCATTCAAGCTTCTTCGTGCCCTAGAAGTTAAAAAGATTATTTATAAAGTTGTGGTCAACGGCCGAAACGGCAAAGCGAAAGGACTAGCTTTAAAAATCCTGATCTAAATGTTCTTACAAGTCATGTTCAAATCGCATCGCAAAGAAGTCTGAATACTGATTCCTTAAAGTTGTAGCTTTAAAATGAGATATCATTCAAGCTTCTCCGTGCCCTAAAAGTTAAAAAGTCACCCAAAGAAACTGAGCTTATTTATAAAGTTGTGTTCAACCGAAACGGTACTTTAGGCTTTTAAAATCCTGATCTAAATATGTTACAGTCATGTTCAAATCGCATCGCAAACAAGTCTAAATACAGCTTCTTTGAAGTTGCAGCTTTAAAATGAGATATCATTCAAGCTTCTTCGTGCCCTAGAAGTTAAAAAGACACCCACACAATTTGAGCTTATTTATAAAGTTGTAGTCAACGGCCGAAACGGCAAAGCCAAGCTTTGAAAATCCTGATCTAAATGTTCTTACAAGTCATGTTCAAATCGCATCGCAAAGAAGTCTCAATACTGATTCCTTAAAGTTGTAGCTTTAAAATGAGATATCATTCAAGCTTCTCCGTGCCCTAAAAGTTAAAAAGTCACCCAAAGAAACTGAGCTTATTTATAAAGTGGTGTTCAACCGAAACGGTTCTTTAGGCTTTTAAAATCCTGATCTAAATTTGTTACAGTCATGTTCAAATCGTATCGCAAACAAGTCTAAATACAGCTTCTTTGAAGTTGTAGCTTTAAAATGAGATATCATTCAAGCTTCTTCGTGCCCTAGAAGTTAAAAAGACACCTAAACAATTTGAGCTTATTTATAAAGTTGTGGTCAACGGCCGAAACGGCAAAGCTTTAAAAATCCTGATCAACTTAAATGCAGAAGTTCATAGTTTCTTAGCAACGCATTTCCCACCAATCAAGTTAAATTTCGCGCTCCTTCCCTGTCTATTCCCAGAGGGAGTACTAAGTGTCACCATCCATGACAAGCAGGAGTTCATTTGTTGTTCTAATTATAATAAATGCTCAGGAATCACGTTTTAGTAAAGTTATTTTCTTTCATTGAATGACATAGTAGGGTTTTTCCGACCAATTTAAAAGAGTAACATATAATTTTAAAGTGTATTTCTAGGGCTACCAGAAGCCGATGTTGACTTTTTTTTAAGTTTCGAGCTTGACGAGAAAAAAGACTAAGAAGTTTGCTGTTCAGACTTTTTCATACAAAATTGAGATAAAAGTTGCCTTTATTCAGAAAGAACACATAGTAGGTTTTTTAAAGCGGGGACTTTAAAGAACTGTACCTAAGGGTCAATTGGTGTTCCTTTAATAAAAAGCCGATGTTGACTTTTGCGTAAAATGAAAGAAAAAACACCAGTAGCTACTTTTATCAGACTACCTGACGCCAATTCGGCCATTTTCTCTGTATTTGAATCTTCCGCTCAGCAGTTAATGAGATTGACGCGTGACTGATTTCGGCAGTTAATGAGATGTGCATATCGATATGTCCAGTCATGCTGGGTAATGTATTGCCTTCCGACCCCGACTACCAGGTTATTTGGCTGCCTAAGGGAAAAAACAAATGAGCGCTCCTTCAGGATGGGATGCTGGAGAGATTGTGCCGACTCTGCTGAACGATGCGGTGGAGCGGCTGATGTCCTCGCAAGAGGCTATGCTCAGCGGATGGGTGTCTGTCGCCAACCAACTGGTGGGTGACGTTCAGGACACTCTACAAACCATCATCCGCTCCAACCCCGCCTCGCCCTCTATTACCGCCACCGCCGCCGCCACCCCTTCTCCCATTACCATCTCCAATTATGAAGACGCCTTGTCCCCTATCACACAAGATACCGATCCGCATACGGCCCAACTCCAAAGGGATTTTGAACGGGTCCTCGCGAATGAGAGACTACCTACCACCACCGCCACCAGCACACCACAGCCGGCTCGGTCGCCGACACAGCCCTTGACAGACCTGATCAATGACACGTACGCTTCCTTGCCAGAGACTTCCCCGCGACCTCTTCCCCCTCCAAGACAACAACAACAACAACAACAACAGACCTTGCCTGCACCGTCCGCCGACACAAACTCACAAGTGCGTCGGCTGGTGACCGGTTTTCTCGATCAGCAGGTGCCTATCGATACCTCGGGCGATCCTACAAACACCCTGTCCTTAAACGCCGTGATAGAACAATCGGATGGCCTCAATAGAATGATTCACAACACCAGCCCAAGACTGGAAGACTCCGTACGACGGCGTCTTCAAACGCGACTGCATCATATTGAAGACCGTATTAATGCGGCGATTATAGAGAACCAACATCCCGGCCGCAACGATAACGATTACACTCATGTACAAGGAGAGAACACCCATCGCATGTCGAGCGGGTCCGTACGTCGAGAGGGTCCGTACGTCGAGACTTGGGGCAAGGAGATCATCAAACCATCACCAGCACACGCACCACGACGACGGTGCGGAAAGGACAGCCACCGGTCGTGGAACGTCAATCCGAAAGCTTGTCCATGCCTGGACCTAGCAACAGGTCTTCTGTCCGCCGCCGCAGAAGAAGAGCCAGGAGGAGGAGAACCAGTAGCGAGGGCTCCGTCACCGTCACAGACAGCAATGCCCGTAGGGGACGCGGTCATACTTGGGTGGATGCCGTTATACGTAAGATAAGGGACAAGAAAAATAAAATGAAACGGTTTGGAAATGCTCTCCGAAAGGATATGAAGAGACAAGTGGATTTATAAAGAAAACTAGGATATAAATAGGCCTAACCTCCCCAGGCCTACCCTCGCCTACCCTCCCCAGTGTCGCTATGGATAATACACGAGGCGGTCGACGTAAAAGTGTGGTGGGTGGAAAAAGAAGAAGAAGAAAACGTGGACGTCGTGGAAGAGGGGTTAAAGACTTCATCAAGAATAAAGCGATCAGCTACGCTGCCGACAGTGCCGGGTCTGCCCTCAGACCTATTCTAGCCAAATCCAAGCATGCAAAAGATGCTCTTAAATTCGTTCGCGAGCTGATGAAAAAACTATAAAGGCGGTACTCCCTCAAGATCATTCAACAACATCCACAACGCTCGTCGTCATGGTCCGTCGTCAATCCGGCGGCCGTCGTCCGAGAAAGAAAAAAAGTCTTCTCAAACGCCGTACTGTAGGGGTTCGAAAGAGAAGAGGAAGAAAAAGAAGAGGAAGAAAAAGAAGAAGTCGAAAAGGAGGTGGACTTATTTTGGGAAAAGATTCGCCCTTTCGAAGCATCCCTATTCTAGGGGCTATTTTATAGGCTAGATTATAAAAAGACCTGCATGGTCTCTAAAAAACACATATCCCAACAACATGGCGAGAGGAGGAAGAAGAAGAAGAAGGAAAAGCCGTCGTAAAACAAAAGGCAGCTCTTTATTTTCAAAACATGGGCCTCCACGCTACGATGGTTTAAAAGACGTGTCCCCTCACCATGTTGGAGGTAGTCTACGCAGCCCACCGCCATTCATCACCGTCGCGGGAAGACCCGTCTATCTAAACAAGTTGGAAAGAAAGAAAGAAACGAAAAAGAGACCTTGTTAAAAATGCCTCGGGTAGAAACGCATAGGTCCAAACGTTTGTACAAGCACCGGGTCTTTTTAGAGGCCATGGCCCGTTGAAACAAGCATCAGTGTCATAAGCTAGCCCTGCATGCCTCGCCCGAACAAATTACAGCCTGTGGTGAAGTGGTGCACAACTTTCTTGGAGGCAACAACCCTGCGGTCCATCGCAGCATCCTCGATGACATCAAACAGAACAAACCTCACATTGCCAAGGCCTTACGAATCTTGGAGAATCCCAATCAATCGGCCCAGCGTCGTCAACGTGCCCTCCGACAACGTGGCGGGGGTGTGGGAGCTGTTGTAGGCATGCTGGCCTCTTCCATTCTTCCCATTATTTTAAAACCCATTTTCAAAACCATCAAGGCTAAAATCAATAAATCCAGACAGAAATAAAAAAATAGACCTTTCCCCCTTCACCCCAAGAAAAAAAGAGATAAATACGCCGTGGGATTCGAGTTTCTCTTCAGTACTCGAGAGATGAAGTACAATGAGCGTGCCTACGTAGTTCCTGAAAATAATATGGGGGATGTACAGTCTGTCGAGACTCCTCTGGACCAAACAGGCGGTGGAGCGAATGCCAACCGTATGGCCAAAGTAGCTGCTATTCTACAAGAAGAACGACAAACACCTTACACCAGCAATCTGGTGGACACCAACGACAACATCCACCGTATTTTAAACAGCAAGATCAATCCTGAAATCAAGATCAACATGTTTGAAAACATGCTCAAACGTTATCGTAAACTTATGGCCGACTCACGCGACTGGCAGAAAAATAATTCCGCCGGCATCCCACAACAGCTACAACAACAAGATTCATCGCTTCCCCCTCTGCCGTCGCCACCCGTAGGAACCCCTGGTCCGCCTAAAAAGAAGAAGAAGAAGAAGACGGTGGGAGCGCCTACACTGCCCCCTTCCACACCTCATGTTCCTAAAACGAAAACGCACTACAACATCATGACACGCCCCCCAAAGCCCAAGTATCTAGGACCCGACCCACCGCAGACATCGCCCTCGTCGACGATACAGATTAAAAAGAAAAAAAGGAAAGGAAAAGGACGTGTTCCCAGTAGTATTATTAACCCTTGGTTGAGTGTATCATTTAAAAATTAAATAAATAAACACCAGGACACCTGAATCGTCTACTGTCTTTTTTTATTTCTGACACTTTAACATACATGTTTTTCTTTCGTTTTGCTTTCTTAAAAATTTACAGCAGTAAGAGTCTCACCATTCATCAGGCGTTGTAGTAAGTCCGCTTCCCTTTGCTTGATGCCGGCCGTAATATAATTGCTAAAACCTGGCTCGGGCTGATCGACCAACACTTGCTCTGGTGGTAGTGACGGAACTTCAAAGTCCCAAGGCTTGTCCTGGGCAATAGGCGTGGGAGGTACTTCAGACATGATTTCATCCATAAGACTACGTGGGGGGATGTTGAGATGCAGCTTTTTTCTCGTCTTATTCTTATTCTTATTCTTCTTTATAGGCGCTAGAGGGGGCGGTGGTATGTTCTCGGGGGTGGACACGAGAGGGGCAGCACTGGCAGGAACGGGGGCAGTAGTAGGAGGAGGAGGAGGAAGAGGGTAGTAGCCGCTGTCTGTTATTGTTGTTGTTGTTGTTGTTGGGTAGGGCACTAGATCCACATTCTTCTTCTCCTTCTCCTTCTTCTTCTTCTTCTTCTTCTTTTCCTGCTTGGCAACCTCGTCCTTTTTTTCTGGAGTCTCTGGAATACATGTTTTTACTTTGGCGTACTTCCGAGTGGAGGTGGCCAACTGTCTACGCACCTTCTTGGTCACCGTCCTAGGTCTTACGGTGTCGGGTTCCACATCGTCGGAGAACACCCCGTGACTAAGATGGGCGTCCAACAACTTCCCCATGCCCACCTTCAACATCTCACGGGCTATTCTGTCCACATCGGCCACGTACATTTTCATCTGGTATTCATCCATCATACTTCCATGGAGAGAAAAATCTGGTTCCAGAAACTCTCGCTCCACCCAATTGGGCAGTTTTCTTTGTGTCAGACTCAGCATGTCTAGGTGCTTGGCCGACACATCGGGTTTGGACACCGCCTCCAGGTATTCTAGGATCTCGTCCAATTCCCTGGCCATTTTGCGCAACAATAAGACCATGGGTTTGGCTTTGCCCACCAGAAGATGCATGGGGTGGTCATACTCAAACACAGCACGTTCGGGGGCATTCACCCGTTTTAAGGTCATAATAGGCCGCAACTTCATTCCCTCCTCGTGACTTGCCATCTCTCTCTCTTTCTTTCTTTCTTTATCTTTGTCTCTAGAGGATGTTCACAGCTCCGCAGTCGAGGTCGAATGATTGCAAGAATAGGAGGGTTCTAAATATGTCAAATCCAAGACCGTATCCAGCATCTGACGTACTTCCGCCGTATTTCCTCCTCCTCCCTCTAACTTCCGGTTAAAAAACTGATGGATCAAAAACAGGATCAAGCCTACCACTATACCAAGGAGCTTTCTAGTTCTCCTCTCCATCGACCACTTCTATACCTTGTGCTTTAACGTCTTGCTCAAACTCTTGCCAGTCTTTCTCTCGGGCCAACAAGATCCGTTCTGCCTCACAGGCGTGATACATCCACTTTAATAAGGCTTTATTTACAACGTCGCCTTGCATACTAATAGAATGCCTCTCGGCATTGTCCAGTAAAAGTTTCAGGGCGATACTAGACAGTTCGCCGCGTAAATGGCAAAATTCTTGCACATTTCTTCTTCTTTCTATACCACCTTTCGGTGTAAACACACGAGTCAGTCTTTCCGAGGAGGTCCGACCTCTCGACGGCTAACTGCAGTGTAGAAAAGACATGACGCTACTGAGAGGTATCGGACGACTGGGGGGCCTTTTATTTATTTACAACATCTCATTCGATCAATCAAACACCATCATCATCATCATCAACATCATTGTCATCATCATCATCATCATCACTGTCTTTAAGCACAACCCATTTGAACGCCAATGCTGCCAAAACCACTGGGCTGCTGACTTCGCCCATAATGCCTAAATCCAATTGAAAATCGGGCAGGGCCACTAGCAAACGAGGCCACTCCTCAGGAAGTAATGTGTCATTCATACATTTTACAATGTATCGAAAGGTACTGCAAACTAGGGTCTTTTCATCACCCCCGGATTCGATATACTTCTTTAAAGGTATATAACCAGGCTGACTCCTGTTCTCTTTGAACCATGTATCGTCCACGTCCGTGACCATGGTTAATGATGAAACAAGACTTGGTGCACTACTATATTTATAAGCGACTATAACATCTGACGTAGTTCCGTTTTTTACACCCATGCCAGAGGTAAGATTCTGACGTAGTTCCGGTTTTTCACTGAGTAACCTTTATCTTTATTTTCTGTGGGGATTGATCCGCCTCCGCTGTCGCATTCTCCTCTTCCTGATTCGCCAGCTCCTCAAAAGATGAGAAGAGAGAGGTGCCTCCAATAGAATTCAGAAACCACTCTTTAGGGACAGGGTGTTTGTACATTTCCTCAAACCCATCGTCAAATTCGACCGTCACAGCCTCGTTGTCGTACTCTGCTATCTTTCCAGGATAGTAGTGGCGATCTTCCCAACGCGCCACAACCTTGTCGTCCAGGTATTCAAGTCCATCGCGACCGTAGCGCTTCACCGTCGTCAACTGGGAGATGTCTTCAACCTTGGGATGATGAAATTCGTTTTTAGAACAGGTGTAGCTTTTAGTGTCTCCATCGTCAAACTTCACCATTACAGTCTTACCGACCACCGACTGGACGTAACCTAGAAACCAATGGTTCTTGTTCCATTCTGCATACACACGCTGCATCCGTCTATAGCATGTGTCCATGGGTTGCTGCGACTTCAGGGGTTCTTTTTCTTCTTCTTCTCCATCCTTCTTCTTCTTCTTCATGGACGGATACGGAATTCCGACGCACACGTCTTACTTCGACGCATCTTTGGGCGTATTCTTGTTGACTCTCCTCCACAGCTCGAGCCCGCTCGACCCATGTGTCATGCCTTTGATTGCGTAACTGTAGCTCTACTGGTCTGGACTTGGCGTTTGTAGACATTCTTTATCGCTTCCTCTTCCATCCAAGTGCGGTGGCATAGAATGACCTCGTCGTCTTTGATACTGTACTTCTTCTGGAAATCCACGAGATGTGTATAACACTCAAAAAACACATCGTAGGATTCGACTTCTTCTTTTTCTGCACCCAGGCATTCGATACAGTTCAATAGTCGTTTAAACGTCGGCTGTACATGAAACACCACTTCTCTCAAAGGATAGGTTAAATGCCTCCCCAACCATGCCGCTTCTTTGTCATCACACCCCCCAGCGATTGTTGGATCTTGGTGATGGGATCGATAGAACGATCCCAACAACATGCCTGTCCATCGGGATGAGTCTCCAGGCGGGTCTCCAAGTAGTGGATGATCTCCGCGAGTATTCTTCTTTCTTCATCAGCTCTAAATTCCTCATAATCTCGCATTTCTTAGCGAACTGAACGTGCGCTATATGTAGATCCCACTCGGGGCTTGAGAAATGTTGTGTTTCATGACCATACCGAGGGGTGTATTTCAATAATTCAGGCTGTCTGGACTGCACCTTATAGGTATACATCATCTTGTTGAGAGACCGGAGCAAACCACTGGGAAAACGTTCCATCCAGTTGGTGTAAGTGTATCCTAGCTTATCCTTGTGTTAAGATAAAGGATCTTACGATTTTAGACAAAATCCTACTCTAGGAGAAACCTATAATAAATTAACAAGTTCTAGTTTAGCCCACGCTCGACACATCCAAAGTTGAGTTACTTTAATTAAAACGTTCTTTTGTTAAACTCGTTTGGATCACGAGCCTGTATTTACTAAGGTCGTTTTCGATCCATTGACAACATTGAATAGAACTCATTTCCCAATAACCTGTTTGTTACAGGGAACTAATTAAGTATTGATTATATCTTAAGCTATCGGTACCAAGCGATCCCGACAACAAGCCAATAAGATTTGAGTATTTCTAATTACAGTTCCGTACCTTGTCAGGTACCAAATCCATTGAACTTTCCGTCAATGCAAATTAGTTACCAACTTCAAGTTGAATTTCTATGGAACATATCTAGAGACTCGTATAATGTTTTACGCTCAAACTATGATATTTTATTTCTAGTTTCACCTTTGATATATCTTATTTACGT
This sequence comes from Actinernus sp. WN-2022, assembly GCA_030867875.1. NCBI lineage: Eukaryota > Metazoa > Cnidaria > Anthozoa > Actiniaria > Actinernidae > Actinernus > Actinernus sp. WN-2022. The sequence goes on from JAOWCC010001501.1 coordinate 23,841,617, forward strand.
TGTCGATCGTTTGAAACACCTTTCTTTCAAGGTCAGTTTTGCTTTGTTTGGGCCACAACCCTACTTACAATAGGAGTCCATGTAAAGACACCTGTTTGGTTCTCAATAACTATTGTTTGTAAATGACATAAATACAGAACGAATATCTTGTAACATAGAGAAGATAGTCGAAGGAAGCAGAAGTCATGGCTCCATGATTCGTCATGGCCAGTCAATACTTTTATAAGTTGCCAGTCATTGAGACCAGTAATAAAAGTACGTAAAGATCCAACCTTGGTTGTTGCTACAAACTCTACGAGAATCCCCACAGCTCAGGAAAAGACTCCCTGACAACTGGTGAGAGAATCCGTGGTTTCGATCCCAACGAAAGACGACTTGATCAAGCAACTCTACTCTTCAACAACCAGGTAGCCAACCGCTCTCTATTTTCTTTTTATGTATGCCTTAGATTTCTGACTACTGGCAGTCAGCTTAACTAAGATCCATTTTTTTTTCAATAACTATAACGTCGCCACAATAGTTGGTTATTTAGCCTAGATTTCCTGCTTCTATTTGTTACTGTTAAATGCTATTTTTGTTGTTCTTAGTCTGTCATTCTCATAAGCGTATTTTACATTTTCTCTAAACGGTTATCTTGAATTTCAAACTGTTTTTACGTAGTGGAAAAACGAAAACCGCTAGTATTCCTAGCAGCAAAGCTCACAAAACGTGTACTCATTGTTCAGCGAAGACCACACCAAAACTCAAACAATTAGGCCAAACGGTAGATTTAAGCCCCAATTTAACTGCACCTTCACCTTCACCTTTAACCATCGCTAGATTGTTTACAGTGTTGTGGAGAGGTTAACATATTAATACCATGGCTTCCACGGAAGATTTCAAAACCTTTAGTACTCAATTGAGCGAACTGATTGATAAATCTTTTGCCGGTATGGCAGATAGCTTATCTAAAGAAACACTAAGCCAAAACGCCCAAATTGCCGCAATGCAGGATTCTTTGTTGGAAAACCACACGTTTTCTAATGGAAATCCAGGACTCGCAAGGGTCCCGATTTTTAAAGGAGATGGACAAGACCCCCCTAACGTTCTTAGAACAGTTCAGTCTGTATGCCGATTTCTGTCGCTGGAATCCAGATAAAGTATTTAAGGGATTCCCTTTGTCCTTAGTTGGAAACGCGCAAATTTGGTACAGTTCTTTAGAAAAAGACAAAATTGCTTCCTTTGACGAACTTAGGGCAATCTTCCTCAAGCAATTTACCTCACCCGCAACAAATTGGGTTCTAAGACAAGAACTTGGCGATCGCAAACAAGGCAAACTAGAATCTCTAAATGATTACACATCAGATATTAAGAAGCGATGCCAACACCTAGGCATTCCCGTGAGCGAGCGAATTCATTATTTCATTCAAGGGCTACAGCCTGAGATAAAACATTATGTGGTTCTACAACAACCTAAAACGTTAGAAGACGCTGAGAACGCCGCTAAACTTAAAGCAACCATAGTTGCCCAAACCGCGCCAGCAGTAACTAAGGCTGATATTCTGGCATTACAAGAGGGTTTTATCCAAAGGCTAAAGACCGAACAATTACTTCCACATCCAGTATGTTCAGTAGCAGCTTATGAAGCCCCACAACCGTTCTATCCGTCCCCTAAATTAACCTCTAACCCTAACTTTCATCGTTATCAACAAGATAACTCTCGCGACACTTCTAACATACGCCAAATCATCCGCGAGGAACTAAGGCATATTTCCAGTAATCGCGACAACGGCTACAATTTTCGTCCTATGGACAGGCCATATTTTAACGATAGGGGAGATTTCGGTAGAACTACACGTTCAACCGATGGACAGATAATTTGCTTCAACTGTAAGAATGTTGGGCACCACTATAGAAATTGTAGGTCCCCGCGCCGCTTTAATGATTCCCGCATTTCTCAAAACCATCAAAACGGTAATCAAAACCGTAGTTTCCAGTCCGTTCCTCACAACGGCAAAATCAACCTTTAAACTAAAACGGGTTTTCGTGCTTCGGGAGGCTACGAAAACCCCAGATACGTTTAATGTAAACACTTTATTCGGACCAACAAACTCAGAAGAGAGAGATAACCAAAATCAAACAACGAAACACTTTACCAAAGCACACGAAATTCAAATGAATAGGAAACCAGCTGTGAATACTAATGTAGAGATTATCGATAACAATCACTCAAGTGGGATTAACACTTTACAAAGAAGTGCTCCGGTTTGCCGCGAAAGTACTGAATTGAATATTCCGGCTCGTTTCTTAAACAAAGACTTTACCTCAGATCAAATACATTTTTCGCTCAGTGACACTGTTTTCCCGGACAGTGATCAGGATCATTACGATCTAGAACATTTTCAACCCATAAATTCAACCCAACATGAAGAAGAACCAATCCATAGTTTGAACGAAATATCATTAAATTATCACCAAGAGAACCATTCACACGACGAACAACCAATTTCCACTAATGGCCACTCCGTAGTTCAGCTAGAACAAGTAATTTTACCACAAAGCAGTAACCAACACGAGTCAACTGAAGCAATTTCACAAGCCACCCATAATTCACCGACTACTGATAGCATATCTGAGAAGGAAATTGCAGCCACAAATGAAATTCCAATTCATTCGACAATAGAACCATTCGCCTGTCACAGTACGACAACCATAGAACATAAAGTTTTGTCAATACCAGATAATTTTAGCCACGTAAAAGTAAACATAAGAGACCATACAGTTCCCACAATCAATATTTTAAGTACAGAACCAGAAGCACCTGTCACACATTCGAAGACAATGAACTTTACGAACCAGAATTTGCACACTGAAAACAAAAAGGACAATAAGAATATAACACCAGCCAAAGTAGAAAGAATATCATGGCCAAATAGATTAAAACGATTTGCAGTTACCATGTTCGACGCCTTTTGTTCACGAAACACAAAGATTGTTGAAAATTTAAATCAACCTAACACAAGTAGCAGTGAAAGTGATATAGATACGGCTCTCAATAGCAATACGATGACAAATAAGTGCGCTCAAGAAGCGAGTATCCTGAAACCATGTTTAGCTGTCGTAGATGATAACGATCCAGCAATAGTTACGGAATCAGAAACCGTAGAAGTCCCGAACCAACAAAATACGAATAAGTTACCAGAAGATAAAGATTTTGAGGCCAATTACATTGAATATGAATATATGGATTTTATGATTATAGATAGTCCACAAAAAGTGATAGATTCAGAGTTCAGTAACATTACGCATGATGATGATATTATTCAGGGACATGAATTTACAAATAATACGGGTGATCGTAAGCCCCAGATTACAGATATGAAGGGACGTAGTTCTGTTTTTCAGCCCACGGTAAGATTCTGACGCAGTTCCGTTTTTTTCAGCCCGTTTCGTTTTTTCACTTCCGGTTTCGCATCACGTGTTTCCGGTATGGCCATATATGGGCATAAGCTCATGAATAGTCAAGTACCCGTGCTCCATACTTGCCCTACTATACTACTTGTGTTTATTAGTAATTCCGTTTATTACAATTAATTCTTTGTCCCCCCTCACTGCAGGCTTAGGGAACCTTTTGTTTGCTAACTTGATATGTTATTTTATTATGCACGGCACTAATTAGACGGAAAATTTTAAACAACTCAAGAGTTTGTTGTTTCTCGTTTCTAAAAAACGGTAACTCTTGGCTTTTGAGCGCCTCTTTGCAAATTCTCCCTGTTTGTATCCCGTGGTTTGGATGGTTCGAACTGCGTGGGAGTTTCACTACGTTGAGGTATAAATCTTATTTAAATCAATAGAGAATAAAATTGACAGATCGATAAGCTAATTTAAGAGACAAGTCCGTATTGATGGAACCAGGACTTCATCTATTGCATATCGTTGATTAAATAAGCTAATGCTATTGCAGGTAAAACGATCTCAACGTATAAAGGACATGTGATTTTCATCGACAGTGAACTGGAAATGACAACAAATATAAATATCATTACATTGTGACTTGAGTTGGTTCTGTAGCATTCTATTTACTTTCGCGGTAGGGACTCGTTTAATATTGTTTGCTATACTGAGACGCTTTTGATTTACGTCACTTGAAGGCAATACCAGTGCCTTTCATGGCATGCCTTACATATCTACGCGACCCAGAGTTTGGCTATACTTTTTTGCCTTTGTGCCCTGAGTTGATTTTCATTGGATAACATGTGAATCGAGACGAGACAAATTATTGGTTTGTGATTCAAATGAAAAAGACTGGTGGAACTAACAAGAGAAGCTAACGAGGAATAGTTTTACGTAAAGGTGGGAAACAGTAATTGAAGCTTTCTTGGTTATTATTTTGAGCTCTTCTGATTGGACGAAATAGTTTTGCACAAAAGGGAAGTAGTCTTAAGATGCAGTTTCGACGGATTTCATTTCAGAAATGTCTTAGTTAAGGGTTGATGTTACCCTGGGTACCAGAGGTTCTACTGTCTCCATTCGCTAAAGTTAGGCGCCGAGGAGCGAAGCGACGAGAACCTCTGGTGGCACGGATAGCCAATCTCACTTCCATGTTCGAATTTGGTACAGAATTTGTACCAGGCTTATTATTGGTTAGTTATAATTAGTAATGATATCCGTCGATATGATTGGCTAGATAACTTAGCGAACGAAAAACCGGTTTTGGATTTACATTTAATCAAGATGACGACAGAAGACTCCATGCAAAAGTATTTATCTGAAGCAGTTTCTGTAACAGTCAAAGTCACTTTTCCCAGAGATCGAAAATCTCAAACCTCAACAAGATGAGTCAATTTTGAAATTCATGCAGAAGATGTTTTTGCTGTGCTGCTTACCGGGTTGGGGAAAGTCTTTGGTGTTTGAAATGATTCCCGCGTAGCGTTCGATTCGTGGTCTGCGTTGTCTTCAGAAGGCCACTGTTATAGTTGCGTGTCCTTTAAATTCACTTGTGGAATCACACATTAGAGAGCTGGAGAGTCGAGGAATCAAGGCATGTTCGCTATAAAGCAGGTTTCAGTCCAGGTTTCAGTGGAGTCTTTTGCATTATCTGAATTTCGAACACACAAGTAGTCGGCACGTGTAGCGCAAATCAGTGGTGCGGAAAAGTGTAAACATGTATTTGACAGCTAACAGACGTCATGACTGCAAAACCAGTTATTCGAGAAATGTGATACTAGTTCGAACATGGAAGTGAGATTGGCTATCCGTGCCACCAGAGGTTCTCGTCGCTTCGCTCCTAGCCTCGGCGCCTAACTTTCGCGAATGGGACAGTAGAACCTCTGGTACCCAGGGTAGGTTGATGTGTGTTGTGTAAGGAAACCAGAAAATTCTACCGCGCCAAAAGCCTATATTGCACTGAACAATATAATTTTGCCTATAGTTTTTTTACACGCACTGTTACTTAAAACGTTCACCAAACTGTATAGAGTCGGCATTTCAATGGGCCAAAAAGTAATACATGAAGCAACATAGAAAAAGGCATGACAAAGTCAAAGAAAGTTGTCGATTTTCCGAATTTCTACACACCAGCCACCACAATGAAACAAAGACAAGACAAAGGACACCAACGTTTTTTGCGGAATCAAAACAAGCAAAGAATACTGGAAAAGATAACAAAATGTAGCTAAATATGCTCCTTTGTCGGTTCTTAAACAATAATTTGAAGATAATTTGTGGTATATACTAAATCTTTCGCGGCTCGGTAAATATCCACCACTATTCACCGACACTGCATGAAGTGAACAATTGTTCACTTAACAATTAGTCCCGCAGCCCGAATGAACTACGAGTCAATAGCCAATGAGACGCAGCCGGGGCGAGAGGTCTAATTGTTTTAGTATAAACTAACTAGTCGGACAGTAGAAAATAATAGAAAGAAACAAATTGAAATTGAAAAAAAATTATTATATATTTCGCGAAAATGCGTGGGGTATTTCTCTACCATGGGCTATCACAAATAGACCTATAGTAGGGTAGCCAATCAGAATGCAGGATTTGTAATAGTCCACTAGTTGGTTTATACTAATTGACTATTAGATACTGACTATTAATTTTTGTTCCACGGGTTAAGTAAAATCACTCAACCACAGGCTAATAACCGACTACAAAAAACCTTATATTCTATTTCTGTGACGTATAATGTTTTCAATCAATTTTGCTATTTACATATCAGTTGTCAAGTACTTTTCAGCCGAGAATCCATGCCGAGAACTTTTAGACGTCACGACTCAGATATGCCCACCTGTCATCAATAAATGATCGTGTTTGAGTGCGGGTGGCGTCCCTCAAATGAACACAACTGAGCAGAGTCGTGTCCAACCAACCAATGGAGTTTCAGTGTACTTTCGTGGTTCCGTGGTTTCTAAAGGATACAGGCCAAATTGCAAGGGTATTGACCTTTTTCATAAAGGCATTGTTATCAACTTGTCACAGGAATATCTTTATCTACAGTCGATGGTGGAAAATAACGTTAATTTCCTTATGACACGAAGAACACAACACTGCGGTACGACTGAAGCTAAGTGATTTCTGACCGACTCCAATGTGTCTCTGGGAAAACTGCATGGCCTCCGGCGCCCTGATACTGTTGTTACCAGACTTCTTCCCGTGTGGGTCTAAGATATGAATAATGGGTGCAGTGGTTATAGTTTGGTTAAATAGACACAGTTGAGGTATTGCGGAATGCAATGATAATCCAGAACAAAAACGTACAGGATATCAGTGCTTGCAGTAACAGGTGCCAATGGCTTAGTATTCCCGCTAAGCCCGTCGTGTTGGCTTGACGATTGACTCCATCGTAATCTGTTTCTACATTTTAAAAGATAATTGCATTGACTTCGTCATCCTGCAGCTGAAATTACGGCCGTTATAATCTTAGGTAGTTTAACGTCTCACTTACACATTTCTGCTCAAAACATGACGTCCCACTGAAAGTCAGTTCAAACGAAAGTTTACATCCGTTGGAGGTCGCTTTTGGCTTATTCTCCGATGTTTAGAAGGCTTAATCCACGGCTTTTCTCAGGTTAAATACTTAATTTCGGCTGGTTGGTATCCTGAAAATCCTAGTCTGCTGGTTTGATCTTCCCGGCTGAGTTTTGTAAATCCTGGAATAACAAGAGATTTATGTTCGCTTTTTAAACCGATTTGCTATGCTGCGAGGAATGGATTTGAACTGAAGAAGTTACTTGAGTGCAACTTAGCAGAAGATCTGAAGTGGAAACAGAAAAGCGTAACAATGATTGATTCAGCCCTGTTTCTTGCCTTGTTCCTGTCAGCGACAACTCAGTGAGTATATTCTTCATTCTTTTAGTCTATTCAGATCATTTGTTAGTTGCCGATGCATCACTATTGATGTATTTCAATTGTGTTCCTATATATTTTAAAGGGATAATGTAATTTCTGACGATTGAGCGACGCAGGAGAGATATAGTCAGAAATTGATATTCTGCCGGGCGCCGGCACGGTAGAGAGGTATGGATACGAGCCTATAGCATTATGGGTAATGCTTCTAGCATATATGATGCTTCGAGCGGGAAAGATATTCATTCTAGGCCAGTCAGCTCCACGTTGGTTCAAATTAATTTTTTTTGGATTGACTATTTTAGCTTAAGTTCTCTAACCCTCGGAGAATTCGGGTTGCTGCATTAGGTCGAGGAGTACGTTTCCGCATTTCCCCACGTTTTTTGGCCACAACCCCAGGGTGGTTTTTTCGTATCTGGCAGTTTCCCATAAGTTAGGAATACAATACAATATTAGTTAATTGTATTATGTAGTACGGAATTGTCTGGCGACTATCCCACAATAAACTATAGATGTTTTCACGTGACGTCATAGCCGCCATGTTGGTGTACCTTTAACAATAGATCCTTCGTTAGCTTCTTTTGTTAGGTACACCAACATGGCCGCCATGCCCTTTGTCATTTAAATCTCTGGGGATTGAGTGAAAACCATCTATACTTATGAAATCTCTTGTCAGTGTAGTCAGAATTAACGATATGTGTCAGAAATTCTCATTATAATCAGGTGTGTTATCTGAACCACACACGATGGCGATGACAACAAAATCGGGAAAAACGGAGATTTGTTTAATTGCTTTGAGTCTAGCAAATAAAATTTAGTGACTAGTTTTATGAATGGGCAAAAAGATAAACAAAGTATACTTGGGAAAAAGTGGAAAAAGATGGCCACTTAGCTTGCCGACATGTCAGTTAGTAATATATAGTCCAAGATATATCAGCTGCAGCCGTAGAATATCTAACTATCAAACTGCTCAATGATACCACAACTAATAATACTTACTGTGACATGTTTTACTACATAAGCGGTATTTACTTCATCGATCCAATAAGTTAAGTTATTTTTCATTTTAACCGCCTCCCTGTGGTTAATTAAGCGCCGGTCTGTTGTGCGGGAGGTCGACGGTTCAAATCCCGGCCGGGTCTTAAAATAACTGAGTAGCCGAGACTGGTGCTGCCTTTGTGAAACAATTTCGTTCACGAGCTGCAAATGGTTAGACCTCCACGTCTTCTCGGATAACGACGTGAAAACGTAGCTCCATCAGTGGATGAAGAGCCACTTCGTGGATATGCCACTTTAATGCCATTATTATTACTAGTCGTAGCTATCGCTAAAGTGCCAACGAAAACAATAACCCAGAAAAATTGCCTCCGCCTGATCTGAATAACGAGAATAGCAATTATATTTATAGTTTGTTTATATTTTAACAAATCACGATGGAACACTTTGTAACTGTGCATTAGAAAACTTAACTGTATATTTCCCTTCCTAGGTATACTGCCGGATTTGTTTCAGTTCCATCACTTTCCTTAGTTGAAGTCTAGTATTTCTTTACAGTAACAACATTTGCAAAAAATACAACAAAATGTACTTCTTTATTATCCAACACTGAACTGATTATTTGTGCCTGGTCAACAAGAGGATGCATGACTTCATGATCTCTTTATAAATAAGCTACCCTGTGGAGCTTTTGAACTTTTCAGTTGTGATATTTGAAGTAAATGTACAGCATGTAAATTAGTTGGACTAAGGTTGTGTTCATTATGTATACCACAGGTATACCACAGGTGGCCATTTCCAAATGCAAACCAGCATTATTACAAGCATAATTTTACAGAACTGTGATGTTGGGTCATGAAACTCAGTTTGATACTTATATGTAGAAAAGCTAAGAATAAACCACAAAATTACTGTTATTACTACTGGTACTTTGGTGTAAATTATTGTAAAAAAGTATTTGTTGCTGGTATTCCAAAACTACACAAGAATATATTGTTCTTTGATATAAAACATTCATTAATTCCTTACATCAGGCAACCTAGCTGCATGCAACCCTAAGAAAAAATGTTTTTAGGGAAGGCGGGAAAGTTTTTACATTTCAGATTATCAGAAGTGCATTCTCCTGCATTTCCTAGCTCTATTTAGTGCATTTAGCCATTCTATTCACCTACCATTTTAAGTGTAGGTCTTTATTTGACAAACATTTAAAAACAATTAACAAATCAAATCCTTTCATTAATGAATTTTAAGATCCCCCTTCCTTCTGTTAAAAAAAAATTGGGATTCCCTTAAAAATCACCTCCCCCCCTCCCCCTGTGGTATACATAATGAATACAGCCTAAAGGAATAAAAAGAACCCTGTCATTCTTGGGTTGCAATTTTGTCACAATTGTTTTGTCAGAAAACCTAACAGTATTTTTCAAGTGTTGAAGCTGTATTACGACCACAAATTGCCAGTTATATCAAATTATTTATATATACTAGCACACTTATATAAAAGCATGCATGTACATTTTTTTTTGCTGATAAAACACTTTCACATAAATTGACATGTACATATGGCTGTGTTTAAAGGTTTTGATTACCAATGAATTGATCATTATTATTTAACACAACTTTTAAATTTGAAATGCATGTTAAGTGTGTTCTAGTATATAATATTATATATTGACACAAATAATGGATGCAATGTGTTGTTTAATTATAAATTAAAGAAGTACATTATATTGTATTTATCGTATATATTGTTACTGTAAAGAAATACGAGTGGGGTAAGGTTTATGATTTAATAAGTGCAATTGTTAAAGTCACCCAAAATTACAATTAGTACCCTAAATGATCTTTCTCTTCCTGGTACAAATGTAACAAATACAGTAGAACCCTGGTAACTCGAACTCTGAAGGGAAACGAAAATCAGTTCGAGTTACCAGGGTTCTACTGTACATACATTTAAGAAATAGAAAACATTTCCCGTGTTTCTATAGAGTTATAGAAACACGAGTGGGAGTTTGGGAGAACGAGAAATGGCAGTGGGAACACGAGCCCGTAGGGCGAGTGTTTCCACAGCTATTTCGAGTTCTTCCAAACTTCCACAAGTGTTTCTATAACTCTATAGAAACAAGGGGAAAATGTTTTCTATTTCCTTTATAAAATAAACGAATAAAAGCACGGAAACGCTCGCTTAATTTGATAACCAAAACGTAAATTCTCACAACTAGCTCAAGCGCGCGCTCAACTGTCTATGTTTCTATAGAGTTATAGAAACACGGCTTACAGCCAATCAGAGCGCGCGTACTATCGAAACTATTTTATAAACATATATATGATTATTATTTTTATAACTCTGCATATAGAAGTATTGGAAAAGTAAAAAAAGGCTTCATAAGCATGAATGCGTGGAACTAGGGAAGGTTCCTCAGGGAGTGCTATACTTTTTTAAATTATATTAACATATTATACAAATTAAAAATATTATAATATTTTCTTATAAATTACGACAAAATGTTTATAAAATATACTGTGTTCCTTCCTTGCGTAAGGAAATTAGTTTTTTTTAACATTCACTTTGTTTGACCGTTATAGCACTTAGGGTATTTATTAAGTTTGATCCCCTTGTTCTCTCTCAGGAAGAGAATAATTGCTTTGTACAATCGGGAAAGAATCATAAGTAAGTTAAAGATTACAAGGTCTTAACATTTTTAATAAGGAAACTTAAAATTCTCACCTTTCAACTTGCAGCTTTTCGGTTGTTGTCCGGAACTGAACGCAAAGAAATGTGTCGAATTAAACTAGGTATCGCAACCCGAATAAAATTGCACTATTCAGGAAACAAGAGTTTCCGAGATTTTACAAACCCTTTATGTTCGGCTCCATTTAGAAATCCTGTTTAGTAAGAATACTGAAAATCCGCCCACGATCCGACTGCAAAAGTCGGTGCCGACTTCCGTGAACTAATATGCTCCCGCTAGCCACCCACTGCGTATTATTTCTTACTGACCCACTCCTCCCGTTATTATGGCAACATCATGTGGTTTCTTGAATTACGTCATCACAGTTGTTAAAATTTTACTAGCACCACCCCGAGAACAATTTCCTTTCCCCAAGTCCGCCATCTTTGTTCGCCATCTTGAATTGGGCGCGCAAGGCCTCATGGTAAAGTTGCTCACTGATCTGAACTGGGGCCCAAAAGCCGATCTGTACAGGTCCGCAAATGATCCGGGCCCGCAAATGATTCCGCTCCGCAAACGGACCCCCAATGGGGACCGCAAATGATCCCGTGAAAAAAACATAGAATGGCATGGATTTTTGCCGCTGGATAGTGGATCTAAAGTATGAATGAAAGAAAAATGAAGAATAGATTTTAATAATGATGTAATGATCAGGTTAACCATTGGCTCCGGCAGGGAACCCCCTTTGAAACATTTCCATCAAAATCTCCATGACGTCACCTGTCCATAAAAATCGTATGTCGCCTCAGCGACGTGTCCAATCTTGGCAGCCTTCACAGTGTCAGTAATTGACACTCGTGAACAAGGCGCGATTATGCTCGCTCCAGGCTGTTACGCTTGTTATTACTTTTGCTATTGCTTTGAAATTGTTTCCTTGTGTGTTGTAAATAGGAGATACTGACAAGCAGGATGATATATCTGGAAATGAAAACACAATTGAGTCAGAATAATTGACCCGATGATTAAAAAAAGGCTAACCGGTTTCTGATAATAAGAACGGTCGACGAAGGACTCGGGATTAAGAACTCTGGATTACTGAGGAACTCAGGATTAAGAAAAAAATTCTCAAGAAATATCAAATTGGTAAATTATTTACCAAAGCAAATAATTTTCTTTTTACCCCAAAAAAATTGTTTTGTGTTTGTGAAAAAATAACTATTTTTGAATAGGCCCGAAACAAGCCACCATACTACGGGTTATTTATTCTTAACTTTAATTTCTTTAATTTTAACTTAGAGTCAGTATACTCCCGATTAGGAAAAACTATAAAAACTCGGGATTATTAACAAAAAAAACTCTAAAAATTAATGAATTTACTCAGGATTTGAAAAATAAAAGAAATTCCTCCTTACGAGCCAACCGTAGAAGGTACCGTTTCTATGAAAAAGAAAACTAACTTGATGCGAATATTTTGATTTCTAAAACATTGAATCCAACGACCAGTGGAATGGCATGTGGAATGGCATGGAATCCCAATGGGGATCATTTGCGAGCCGGGATCACGTGTGGTCCATTTTTGGGATCATTTGCGGACCTGTACAGATCCACTATCCAATGGCAAAAATCCATGCCATTCCATGTTTTTTTCACGGGATCATTTGCGGTCCCAATGGGAATCATTTGCGGAGTGGGACCATTTGCGGTCCATTTTGGGGATCATTTGCGGGCCGGGATCATTTGCGGACATGTACAGATCACCCAAGTTAAGCCCGATCGGGCGAGGTTAGTAACTGGATGGGTAACCTAGGAATACCTCGTGCTGTAGTAATTTCTTTTTAGGTTTTTCTTCTTTTTTTTTCACCGGGTTAATTTTTTTGGATAGCGAATACCAACACCTTTAAAAAGGGAATTGGAAGCCCTAAATTCTATTTAGTAAGGATAATTTAAATTATTATCGCTGGCCTTGAGAGCAGCTGTGGGCAAATGACCCGGCAAATGGAAAGGAATTGAAACAAGAAACACAGCATAAATTAGAATACACAAAAACTCAAGGTGCTGCTGAAAGAATATCTAAGCGAACGTATTTTCCGTATCCTGTCATAGCTTTGTATACAGCATCGAAGCTCTCTTCGACCATGGAAACTAAAACCATTTCAAAATCTTGGCACTTTTACATAGCCGCCTAGGCACTTGAAGAGAGTGCGGAGCGAGATCAGTCGCTGTGCCGTAGTCAGAACACTTTTGAAAAAAACATTCGAGAAATAAAGCAACAAAATATGAGCTTCTCAATATGATCCCTAAGGAGGAGAGGAGTAAAAGAGGACATGCACAGAAGCTAGCTTGTATACGGTACTTGTGCTCTCAGCCCGTGGGGGGGGGGGGGGGGGGGGGGGGTATAGGTTAGGTTTAGGTTAATAATTAAACTTTTCTGCCAGCTGCAATCGTTATTCTTTTCTTTACGGCTGCACTAGAATTCTTTAGCACTCTTCCCAAGGTCTGTGTTTCGAAAACAAGGAAAGGTCAGTATATCCAAATATATTGTCCAGAAACATCGAAACTCGAAAACCTCATGGGCCACCTTAGCATAAAACACCGTTACATTGCTTCACTTGCTCAGTTTAACTGCAGTTAAGATTCCATACAGGAACTTGACATTTTTCCTGCACAAAGAGAAGACTGAGAGGGCACAGTTATCTCAAGAAACTTAATCAACGTAAGTTGAATGGGAAAAGATGGAAGATGGGATGGCCGTGTTGGTTTTAACGAAGCATTTCTTTCTTTCACAATTCATTCTTTCACAATTTCAGTTTACAAACAAACACGGCACTTCGCTAGACTTCCCTGAGTATCAACACACAAAATTCTAAGCGCTTTAAAATTTACTCGAATATCCATGGAGTTTTTATCAATCTTTACTGAAATATGCTACGAAAATACCTAAGGCTGGGAACAAAAGAATTCTAGAGGTGGGGATTTGACTGCATAAAGTGCCCCATGGGGTGGGGATTTCTTACATTTGGGACTTTTTCAAATCAAAGACAGACAGACATTTCTTATTTGGAGTCTTGCACAGAGAGTATATAGACTAAAGTCCAAATAACCTTAAATTAGTTGAATGGCTAATAATTACATCTAATTTTATACAAGATTGTTTTTGTATTCGCATGTTGTGGTGCTATCTTGTCTCAGCCTGGATTTCGACACTATTTCTATGTAGCATACATTCAAATATGTATTTTGCTATTTCTTTCTGCATAACTGGTTGTTAGTTTGGAGGGTTAATAAGAAATAAAAATATATTATTGTGAGTCATTTGGTTCATCTTATTTTTAGTGTTTTTCTATACTGGAGAAAAGAATATTCCTTTTTTCACGGTATAGAGGACATCTTATCAAGAAATGTATCTCATCCTCTTGCATATTTGGCATATTCTTTCTTCAAGTTTTTATATGGTTTTGTATAACGCCCAGTTTCTATTTCCAATTTGTGGTTACTTATTCTTAATTTTGTAAGTGCTATTCTATGGTTAGTGTTGGTGACCTGACTCAGGTAATCTTCATAGTTGTAGTTAGGAGTCCATTACCAGGAGCGTATCATACCATGAGTCAGCATATGACCGGATTGAGCTATTTTTAGAATGTGTTTCCTGGGTAACTGCCTTGTGACTCCACTATACGATCCGTGCACGCTTGCCGTAATTATCGAGATTGAGAATGATATATTGTTCTTTGAGGTGATTTACTAACACTGCATTGTCCTGACTATGGTTTGATTGGATTCTCAAAGCCTAGTGTGGGCACGAGAACTCCCGTGAGATCTGTTCTAAATATAGGTCAATCCGGTCATCAGCTGACTCACAGACCCAGTCTGGGAGATGGACGCTCCTGGTAACGGCTCCTGTTGTAGTTAGTTTTAAATTTGTTCTTTTGTTGGGGATCTTTTCTTGAATCGTTATGTATGTCACTTAGCCATGTTTATAGTTCAATGTATTTTAGTCTCTGTCGGATCTGATGTTTTGAGTGGGTCCAGAGTCGCACACGGTAATAAATACGTGAATACTCTGTTTTCATTCGCCCACAGCTCGGTTAGAAAATGCTCTGATGTTCCAAAATTTGGGCGATAAGTGTATTTTGCTAGTTCTGCACGCTGTGTTGGCGAGTCCCAATCAGTGGACGAAACAGATGTCCACAGCTGCTTTGTAGTTTTGAGCACTTCTTATGTCCGAGGTTTAGGTAACCGTCAGTGATATGTGAAAGAGTTTGCTCGGCTTTATTAGCTATTTCGTAAACTACAAAAGTAACCTAAAAAAACTTGTTTGCTCGGCTTTTATAGAGCTTTCCGCAGCTCTGGCCATTTGGTAATTTATATCAGAGGAGGTTGGTGTGGCCATCCCCACTTCCTATATTCGGCTGGTAGCGGTGATCATCGTATTTTTTAGGGTTTGAAATCGGCGATTTAGTATTTTTTAGGGGTTGTCCAAGCGAAATCCATTTTTCAGGGTGATTTTTAGACCATGAGGTACATTTTAGGGTAGGAAATTGTTCACGATTTGGTATTTTTAGGGTATTTTTTTAGGTTTTCCGACGATCACCTCTATTCTTTTTACCTTGAAGAACCCCCCTTCCCCCCCCGAAACAGCTGTCGACATCTGCATTCTAGTTGAGCGCTTCCCACGTCAGGTGAGCTAACCGTAGTGCTATGTGAAAGAGTTTATTCGGCTTTTATAGCTTAAGGGCTTTCACAGGTCTGGCCATCGATTCGCATTTTCAAATAGTTCGACTTTTCCAATGTGTAATCACTTTCTCACGACGGGTCAGTCAACACGTTTTTAGGTATTTACTAGTAATTTGGCTTGCCTTTGCCTCGAAACATGAAAACGAACGCGAATAATATATATTATGAACATACAGCAAGCCAACAGAGCACAAATATAACCACAGGTAGCCAAGCTTACGATCTGTATAATCGTCGGGGATGGAAGCGGAATAATTTGACTTTAGATATTCATTATTTCTACCATTTATGAGCTGTCAAACGATTGGCTATGCCTATATGTCACGATATGAATTCAATTATTACGTTCTCAAGTTTCGCAATAAGTGATGCCTTTACATGTTTTCCGTGTTTTTTAAATAGAACTGATCTCCACAACAAAAAAACGGCAGAGAAAAACACACGGAAAACAAGAACATATAGGCACCAATAGTGAACTCGTGGATGCCATTGTGAAAAATAAGCCATAAGTCGGACGGGTGTAATAAATACGCATCATGAGGATCAGTCAAATGTTAAGAGGACAGATTTAAAACAAATTAGTGAACGTTGGATCCGAAGGAGCTCGCTCTAATCCCCAAACCACGGGACCACAGCGCCAATCACTAGGATAGAGCTTCGAATATAAACTATATGTGCCGAGTCCGCGAACTAGCTTTACTAGCTCTTGATCGCATTTGACATGTTAAAAAATCTACCGATTGTTTTCACGCTTTTTTGGGGATTGTAGCTTGGAATAAAGGGTTTGTGAAAACTCTCTAAACATCACATATATCTCCCACATTATAACCTTTTTATAACTCGTGGATATTGCGATAGGAATCCATGAGTATTTATTCACTCGCTCGCTCGCTCACTCACTCGCTCAAAGGTGTTAACAAATCGATTTTCTCATCTTATTCTTCATTATTCAATCGATATTCCCCAAGTTCTTTGTCGCCACTTCTACTTCCGTTGCCTTTGGTCACTCGCTCATCCGTCTAACAATGGAACCAGGCTTAAGGGAGTTGACTTTAGCATATCAGTGTGGCCAATTAACAATAACAAATCGACTACTGACTCCATACAGTACGCCACACCACGATACAGCTCCTTTAACTACACATTTAATTTTTCTCTACTCCTAAAGCTGTGCTCCTGGTCCTAGATGTAATGTTGATCCCAATAAAGGAATCGATGAAGTTGTTGATTGCATCAAGTTTGACTACGACAAAGTGCATAGGCCGAATACAACTGGTAAGTGTTTACACGTACGCGAAATTAAGTGGTTATAAAATAATTATACATTATTGAAGCATCTTAAGAACGCGTGGTTTGATTGGCTCATGCATTTATTATTTTATTTTTATTTCTGCACGGTTGAGTAAGAGAGAAACGCGTTGAAAATCAGCCAATCAGCAACTACACTTACTTCAGCATTGACTTTGCTAATCAGTAAAGAGACGTTTTATTGCGAGCAAGTTCAACTGTATCTCTTTTCTTTTCTTCTTGTGGCGTGCGTAAAAGCGTAAAGAGAGAGAACTGAGAGAGAAAGGGAGAGGAAGGAAGAGGAAGAGAGGGGAAGAGAGAGGAAGGGAGAGGAAGGGAGAGGAAGGGAGAGGAAGGGAGAGGAAGGAAGAAGAAGAGAGGGGAAGAGAGAGGAAGGGAGAGGAAGGGAGAGGAAGGAAGAGGAAGAGAGGGGAAGAGAGAGGAAGGGAGAGGAAGGGAGAGGAAGGGAGAGAGGAAGGGAGAGAGGAAGGGAGAGAGGAAGGGAGAGGAAGGGAGAGGAAGGGAGAGGAAGGGAGAGGAAGGGAGAGGAAGGGAGAGGAAGGGAGAGGAAGGGAGAGGAAGGGAGCACCTTTCCTATCCATTCTCGCTCTGAATCCCCCCCACTCCCCTCGTCCTTTGCATCGCTACACATATTATTATTCTTGTCACCGTTCGTGTTTCTATTTCCCCTTATTTTATTTTCCAACCTCTTTTCACGTAGTCCGAGGTTTGTATTTTAGTAACAACATAAACGTTTTTCGAGACCTCAAGTGTGCATATTTTTAAGGGAACCTCGGCTTGAAAACAATGTTTGCTCCCAAATGTTCCTTATGGATACCTAAATAGATTGCTGTGGTTTTTTTTTCATAAAACAATAGCTCTTTTGTTGTGCAACAATAGCGGCAACACTATGACGTTATAATATCCAAGATGGCGGCGCGCAGGAATTCAAATGACTTTTGTGGACACGAAAATCGGCCCATAAATAACAGCGAGTGTACAATTTACAGAAAACAAAACAGCAATAGATTCTGGTATCTATAAGGAATATTTGGGAGCCAGAATTGTTTTTCAGCCAAGGTTCCCTTTAAGCACACGGAGAATCATCTTCATATTTTTGAACGAATGCAAACTTCAGCTGGCAAGAGAATGTATTTCCATTGACATTATCTACAAAGGAATGCACAACATTAAACTTCGAATGTTATATTATTTGCTTTAACAAAGACTAGTCGCTGATTCAGATCTTCCAAAAGAATGCTTTCGCGATCACGTTATTCTGGAAACGTTTTTGATTTGATTTCGTCCTGCTATTAATTGTTTTGCAGATATCGAACGCAAAATAACGCTAAGTAAATGAGCTTGGCCCAGCGACTTATCTACAGCACTTTACAACTTTATACTTACTGGTTATTTCATGGTTTTCTATGGAATACGGGCGAATATTTCACGAGAAATTTGTATTATTTGGTATACAACGAGCCTTTAGACGAGTTGTATACCAAAATAATATGAATTTCGAGTGAAATTTTAGCCAGTATTCCATAGAAAACTATGAAATAACCATATTATCCTATAAATAACAAATTTACGGGATGATTTATCACGAAAACGAAGTAACTTACCGGACGATAGACTTAAAAAAAAAACAGTTTCCGAGTGGCGGACGCGTCTGCAGACTAATTATGTATTCAAAATCTTGAATTCTTATTGGCTGATAAAGAAAGGGCGGAAAATTTGCTGCATGCATTTTTATTGGCTTGATACAGCCATGAAATACCGCTCTGTATTTCATAGGAAAACCATGAAATACCGCTCTGTATTTCATAGAAAAACCATGAAATACCGCTCTGTATTTCATAGAAAAACCATGAAATACCGTCCTGTATTGCATAGTAAAGCTGAGCTCTGATTGGCTGAAATATAATATTTATAGGATAATGACTAATATTTATTTATAATGCCTAATCTCAGTATCTCTTCATATCCTAGAGGGCAAACCATTACGTGTTACAGTCGACATTGTTGTCATCACCATCGACAGCCTAAATGCCGTCACTATGGTGAGTCTAAAATGGCACTCAGTGGCAATCAAAATGAGCCTTCTCAAGTTCTTATAAGATAAAACTACAAAAATAACACTCTGAGAGAGAAGGGGAATGCCTTGTAAATATTCTAATATAAATTCATTTTTTTTTATAGTGGATGAAAAAGATTAAAGCGGATTACAACATCTAGCAACCGTGGACTAAAATCAAATTGCTCTAAATCTAAGTCTATTTTTCATCCACTTAAATCGTTGTCCTCCTCTACCAAAATTGTCTCAGATATGTTTTTGGTTATGAGAAAGTGGGGTTACAGTACCGGGGCAGCATTAGCATCGCATCATGGATAGTCATGATCTATTAGAGTACAGATGCATAGATGACGTCACAAGTCTCTTTTATTGGAAAAGTTCACTAATAGGACATTTTCATTATGGCGTCATTTTACTACAACTACCAGAATTATTTTCGAATTATTTTTCTCATTCAAATGTATCAACTCCTTTGAGAATTACAAGACAATAGTCCAAATTAAAGGAATAAAAGAATCCTATTATTGTATATTAATACTCCTGTATAAAATAAATAGATGTAATGCGTCTGTCCTCTTATAGATGCAAGGATGACGTCACAACGTGAAGAGCACATCAGTTACGTTACGCCACTCGACCACCGTTTCGTGACGCACCTTTTTTGTTCTCTTCACGTTGTGACATCATTTGTACATCTATAAGAGGACAGACGCACGACAAAATGACATCTATTTGTTAAATACAATGGATGAGGAGGAGGACTAGGATGAGGAGTAGAAGGAGAAGAAGGAGAAGGAGGCGGAGGAGGATGAAAAGGGGGAAGGAGTAGATGGAGGAGGAGAAAGAGGAGGAAAAGGAGAAGAAGGAAGAAGAGAAAGTCGATGAGGAGGAGGAGTGGAAGGAGAAGGGGGAGAATGAGGAAGATGAGAACGAGGAGTAGGAGGAGGAGGAGGAGTAGGAAGATGAGGAGAAGGAGGCGGAGGAGGATGAGGAGGGGGGAGGAGTAGATGGAGGAGTAGGAGGAGAAGGAGGAGGAGAAGGAGTAGAAGTAGGAGGAAGAGGAGGATGGGAAGGAGCAGGAGGAGGAGGGACAACGAGCGCAAGAAAGGATAGGAAAGGTGTGCGTCGGCAATGACGTCAGATTTTGAGGGATCATTTGTATGCTGTATTTCTACAGGACTACAACCTTGAGTTCTACATGCGCCAGCGTTGGATTGACCCTTTATTACGCTACAGCAAGTCGTCTATTGATAACAGTTCCTATGTAGTACTGGACCAGGCACTGATCACTAAACTATGGCGACCCGATACCTACATTGAGAACCTCAAATCCCTTAACTTCCAAGATGGGCCCTTCATTAACCAGGGCTTCAGGCTTTCCTCCAATGGCATGGTCCTGATCAGCTCAAGGTACATAACAATGATTGACTAGTCTTCGAAATTTGTAAACCGTAACGTAACTTCCTATAGCTTAAGAGATTATTATAAGAATAGTTCAGCTATAGTGACGCAGTTCTTTTGAACAGTGTTGCCCTGTAATGTAAGGCAAACAGAGTCCCTTAACCAATTTAGAATTATTGTAAAGTCTGTATTTTAGGCAAGGCACTCATGACAAGCAGCTGATATAGGTTTATAGGTCATACATATTAACTAGTAAACACTTGAATAATGTGATGTGACATTAGACTTAGTATTTTTACATTAGCTATATTTAAAGGAAATTTTATTGCAGTGGAGTCACATGTTTAGGGGGACCTGGGTGAGTGACACTGACAAAAACGCGTTAGAGTAGTTTTAAGATCATTTCGGAGAGATGAAAGAAACCTCGGCTTTTATGTTAAAACGCAGTAAGTTTTTCCCACGGCTGGTCACTCCGTAAGCTGAAAATTACATTTTTTATAATAATTACCGTATGACTGTTTTCCTTGATTTGCGACCGGTTACTGCGCTGCTGTAGGCCGCTATGTGATGTCGAGGGGCTACGTGCAAAAGCTACAACTCACACTTTAATAGAGTACTTAGGAGGCCCTGTTAAGGGGGGAGGGGGGGGGGGGGGGGGGGGGGGGGTTGAATAATCCGTAATCCTGGGTAAATTTTGGAAATAATCCGTATCCTTATTTTGTAAACGCAAATATCCGTAAGTCATCGATGTGATAATAATCCTTAATCCTAAAATACAATCCAAATAATCCGTAATCCTTTTATTTAGTTGCCAATAATCCGTATCCCTTCTCTGAAAACCCTAATAATCCATAATCCTAAAACGCTAACAGGGCCTTACTTAGCTTATGATCATGAAGTTCAACACAACTACTGAGTTGAGCTGTTTCTTTGTGCGCTGATGTCTTGAGTCTAGAGCACAGAGAAATTCAGTGAAGAATGCCTCATTCTAAAGCTACAAGTTTTAGACTTGTTTAGATGCGTTCTTAGCTTAGCTTCGAGTTTGTTTATGTTAATGAAGCGCTCTGTTTTGGAACTAGAACTCAGTGACTCACATATACGTCGGTGTTGTCACAGTTTTTCACAATTATATTTTCAAAACAACAGTAGTTGAGATTCTTTTGATGACATTTAACTTCTAGAGCACAGAGAAACTTGTCTAAATGCCTCAACGTTTACAGGTTGTTGTAAAGTTATAATGGTTTATATTTCGAATATGCCAATGCCGTGATGTCAAACAGGGAATTTACTGTCATTTTAGCCTACGTGTAGCCGTTACCCACCAAAAATCCGTCTAACATATACTGTCATTCCAGTCTCCTTGTGAATAAAACTTACTTCTGATTTAGACAAAATATTTGGTAGAATCACTGATATAAACTTCACATATAACATAGATGTTTATGAAAGGTCATTCATCTCTACCAGCATGTTTTTGTTTAAAACAAATTCCCTATTTGACGTCAAGTTATTAGCATATTCGAAATCAGACGCAACACTCAAATTTAATATTCAAGAATTTACTTGATGTAGAATCAAGTTTTAATGACAAAACATTTGGGCTGATATGCACTTTATGAACTTTAAAGAATAAATATTTTTTCTAAGGATTAGTGCAACCTTGTCATGCGCAATGGAGTTCCATAACTTTCCTATGGACAAACAGATCTGCTCTATATCTCTGTCCAGTTGTAAGTATACAAAGAGGTTATTACACGGAAAGTTGTGAAATACGGCTGGGTATTTTTACGCCGGAGTCAGTTTTATTTTTTCGAGCCTGAAAGGCGAGAAAAAAATAGAATTGACGAGTAAAAAGTCCCAGCCGTATTACACAACTTTTCGTGTAATAAATTGTTTATTATACGACAGCTAACACGAACAAAAAGGTTTGTTTTGGCTTACCTTACTGCTCTGTTTGAAGAAAATCCTCTCAGCCTCTGTTGAAGTCAAATGTTGGGGGCGGGCGTGCACTGAAAATTGTTTTCCCGCGCTAAAAGCTGATTGGTTGTTACTCAAACAGCCCCATTTCGAATGGCTCGCGCGCTTACAAAACCTTTCAAGTGTTGAATAAACCTGTGCAAAACTGTTTGTGACCCGTGTAATACGGTCTCATATTTGTACTCGTTTTAGCCCGTATTTGCACTCGAAAACGCCAAGTTGTATAATAATATGAGGCTAGTAATGGAGAAAAGAGTATTTATGCAAAACTACCACAACAGTTTGAAAATAAATCTGATTGTATCTGGACTATAGAGAATATGTTATCATTGGACTGAACTGTGCGTTTTTAAATTCCGAGTTATTCAAAATAATATCTATTTGGTTAGTCCTGAAGTCACTGCTGTAATCTTTAAGCCGATTTATTATTCTCTTGCTTTGAGAAAAACGTAGTAGCTAGGAGAACTGACCCTAAAATTGACGTATTTTAAAATGAATCTTAAAGGTGTGGAGAATCGATTTTCAAAGTTATTTTTCTCGTGTTGCGTTTCGTAATTTAAAAAAAGATCCTTGAATATCGGTAAATTGCGAGTTTTTGCCTCGAACACCGCAGCGCAAATTTGGAATTTATGACGTAGTTTACGAAACCTGGTAAATTTAGAGATTGAAATTGTTTTTCATGGCTTTAATTTTACATATTTTGGGATGAAACTTGCACCAGTTACTATGTTTGGCTTGCTCTTATTTTGGCATCAATTTTGAGCTATAGCACCATATTTTTGATTGACAATACACAATATTTTCTCTAAATCTTTGACTTTGTGTCCAGTTCTTTCTAAATATTCCTCGTATACTACGTCATAAATTCCAAAAATATCCGTTGACATCCCAATAAACCAGTTCGCGGTAAATTCAGACATTTTGAAAGGGGTGCAAACATGGCGCGAAATACAGTGTTTGTATGGGAATCCGATGCCAAATGAAATCCGTAAAATCGAATTTCTGAAATATTCTTCAGATACAAACTTAAGATACCAGGTAAAAGATTAACATATCGAAATTTGAGGGATGTAGCTGTGCTGGGAAGCATGCAATCGTGTTTTCAGTTTTCCATACATTGTCTGTAAAAACGAGTCAAATTCCACGTGAAAATTTACAGACAATGTATGGAAAACTGAAAACACGATTGCACGCTTCCCAGCGCAGCTACATCCCTCAAAGTTTGATATGTTAATCTTTTATTTAGTATATTATGTTTGTATCTGAAGAATATTTCATAAATTAGATTTTACGGATTTTATTTGGCATCGGATTCCCATCGATTCCCATACAAACACTGTATTTCGTACCATGTTTGCACCCCTTTCAAAATGTCGGGCGTTATTTAAATAACGAAGCGTAACATGAGAAAAACTACTTTGAAAATCAATTATTCATACCATTTAGATTTATTTTAAAATAGATGAATCAGTTTAGGGTACATCTCCCCATTAACAAAGTAGATGTTTCAGTCTGGGTGAAATTACCGGCGTGTGGTATATATGACTTATGTGAGCGCATTTAATATTGTTTTCCTTCGATCAATCTTGCAAGAACCTGAGCAATTTGTATTCCATCATTTACTATATTGCCTATTTAGATTTCTTCACCGAAAAACATCTCTATTACGACTGGAATGAAATGCAAATCTACGAGGGCGTGGATATGGCCCAGTTTGATATCCTGGGTGTCGAGAGACAGCGGAGGAGCTTGACGTTTTCATCTGGTAAAATAATTACTAGTATAAAAGTAAACAATTAGACTGAATTATAATTCAGTAGACTGTGAGCTTGACGTTTCGATTATACAAATGTGTGAGAGAAAATGGCATCTTTCTTTCGCAACGAATAATTCACTTGTTAATGGTTTTTAAACTAATTTGAGGCTATTTCACTTGTGTGTCATATACTAAGCTATCCACTGAGGCTGAGACCAAAGCCCTGAAGATCTTCCCTTTTCTCCCAACAAGGTGTCTATAGTTCCCTCAAAGCAACGTTCAAGTTTCGCCGTCGCATCCAGAACTTCATGTTGAGTTTCTACATCCCAACGATCCTGACCGTGATACTCTCCTGGGTGTCCTTCTTCATCAGCCCTAACTCGGCCCCAGCTCGCTGCGCACTCGGAATCATCACGGTGTTGGCTATCGGTGGTTTCTTGACTGGTCAGCGGAAGTCGTTCCCGACCGTCTCGTACGTGATGGCCGCTGATTCGTTCATTCTCACGTGCTATGTGTTCGTGTTCTGTGCTCTACTGGAGTATGCCGCTGTACATTACTTCTACGTCTACGATAAGCAGTTGCTACAGTTCAAGCATCGGCAGTATCAGGTTTGATATCCAACCCCTACCAGGGTTGTCGCCAGAGGGTCAAATGGGGGAGGGGGAGGGACATGGGGCACAATGTACCCCCTTCCCCACTCACAATATAAATGCGCTCACCCTTGGATTTTCGAACAAATTGTTCCGCATTGTTTTCTGACTTTGCCTAACCTTACCCCTAAATATTTTCCAAATTTGTTACGTTTTGTTCCCATTTCTGATTTTGCCTGACCTTACTCCCAAATCCTGGCAACAATCCTGCCTACTAGAACGGCCTTAGACATACGATGCATACGATGGGAGTCAATCAGAAGGAGTAATATGCTGCATCTTTTGCAGTATGGTGCGGGTTGTAGGCAACGGTACTTTACCGCCATATCGTGCGTTTATCGCAGCTTGTTTCCCGCCAAAATATTCTTAATTTAGGTAAGGACAGACGCTGCAACATTGCACGTAACATTGGCGGCAATAGCGACATTGCTCCGTGTATTCACCTCTGATGTTGTTGCATGTAATATTGCAGGACATGTTGCAGTGCTTGTCTACCCCTTTTCAACACAATTGTCGGCAACCTTGTTGCGCACAATGTTAAAGATAAGATAAGATATTTATTTCAACTCGGGGGGTGGGGTTGAGGCTTGTTAAAACCCTAGCAAGTACATGCTAATTTGCCGAGACTATCTACTTACAGCTAGTACGTAAATTGAAATCTTATATACAATTACATATAATTACATTATATATAACTATAACTAGTATTAATTACAAATGGACTATATAAATATATGTATGTATCAGTAAGAGTTAAACCAATATGGAATTGAAAATTTTAAACTAGAAATTGAATTTAACAGAGCTGATTTCTTTTTTGAATGATTTTAAAGTAGGTAATATGTGCAGAGCATCAGTTAAGCTATTCCAAGCTTTGTTGCAACGTGTGCCTTTAAATGCACAGCGCGCGTACCAAATTATTTAGTTTTACTCATCTAACTTAGTCCAATTTTAAAGCTCATTTGGTCGAGCTCGCTTCGTTTTTTTCTACAACTTGGAAGAATTAAAAGAGTGAAAGGAGCATGGGATTATAAAATAGTTATACAATGTTTTTGTTGTCTACAGGAATATACTTGTTTGTGTAAAATATCATCTTTTGATTAAAAATTAGAACATGACGTTATTTCCATGATCTACACTCCCACGCATAGCTGTTAACGTTGACCAATCAGAGCGTGCGTTACTGAGTATCTCTTATATATATAGAAGAACACTTGTGTTTGTACAGTAGTATCCAATAATCTGTGGAATATTTCATATGGTTTACAACCACAGAAAGCAATATCTAACAGTACGTATCATAGCGGTACATAAGCTAACTGGGAGTGACGTCATTTACTTGTCAATATTTCCATTTTAGGTGGCCGTCTCAAACAGCATTCCGTTTGTTAGTTCATGCACTAACCTTCTTGTTTCTTTCTAAATTGACAGTTATCAAATCAGAATAACAACATCCGAGACCTTGTCATTGATGAAGGTGAACTGGATGAAAAAGAGGAAGAAGAACGAGAGAAAAGGCAACCTCCAAAAACTAGAAAGTCTGTCGCTGTAACCTTAGTGGAGCCAGTCAGTAACAAAATCGCGCCTGCATCCGAGAAAGGTAACAAGCAGACAGCACGTGGATGTGGCCGCGCCCTTCTTTCAGTGCTGATGTTCCCCGTGACTTGTGTCAAGAACGCTGCTAGGAAGGTTTCCGAGAACGCGCTTATAATTGATAAAATCTCGCGTTTTCTATTTCCTTTCTCCTTCGCTCTGTTTAATCTTGTTTATTGGTCCATTTATAAAACTGAGTAACAAAGTTGTGTTAAATACCAATTCTATATAAAGTAAAGTTCTATATTTAACGTCAGTAGCCCCTTCAGTCTAACCGACTGCTCTTCCAGGAAGCCGACGGTGCATATTAACTTTACCCCCTTCTCTGACAGAGCTCCTGATTAAGGGAATTCAAAGCTAAATAAGCTACTCGGACCAGAGATTTTATCATGACTCGTACGACCCCGCGCGCGCTTTCCTTTCAACACCATTTACAACAGTCACGTCCGGACGTGTATGGCGTGAGTGGACCGGAAAAAGCCGTCCGGCCCTGCACAATTTTTTCTTGCTGTTTTGCGGTTTGATCTACAAAAAAATATGGTCATATGATAAAAAACTATTGACTGAGTTAGGTCGGGCCGGACGGGAAAATATTTGGCTCTCGGTCATTTTGTACGCGTACGTCATGACGTCGAGCCAAATATTTACCCGTCCGTCCGGACCGTAACTCAGTCAATACGTACCTAGCATTACCCATTGCTATGAAACATGGAATCAGACAGAAACATTACAGGGTGGTGAGAAATACGTATACTACACGCTCGGCAGGTCACGGGAGAAACAATTTTATTACGTACTTTTATCTTAATGACTTGCTTTGATTTACTTATTATTTACATGGAAGCGTGAAAAGCTTAAGAGTGCTTTTAGGATAGAACAAGAGCAAAGATACTCAATTTCTAGAGTGAATTTCATACGAGTGTGTAAATGAAAACGCGAGTCGGTAGCAGAGTTCAATCTCGGCGTACCGCTCGGTTCCGTGAAATGATTCTTCGGCCCTTTTGAGCTTTCATCTATTAAATCACAACATTGGACTTCTTTAAAAATTGCAATAACAGTTTATAAAAATACTAATATTTTTAAGAAGGGACTACCTCACTCATCAAAGATGATTTTCAGGGGGGCCCTCAGGATGTCTGTGTCGCTACCATCTTCGTAGAGATTTCAGCGTTCTGATTGGTCGCGAGGTTATCGCTTTAGTATATACCACACAATTGAATAGTGCTTTTCGCGCGCTCTGATTGGCTACTTCGGAGGTGAATATCATTTGCTATTCACCTCCGAGTGAAGCAGCGATCACCTAGCGTGAGTTTTTGTCCATTTGGACAGATAATAACATAACTTTGGTGCTGGCTATTCACTTGTGTGGCATATACTAAAACGATTATTAACCTCCGTGTCGATCGCGATGAATAGTGGTGGATATTTACTTCGCCGCTCGGTAAATATCCACCACTATTCACCGACACGGAGGTCAATAATTGTTCATTATTTCATACTTGACACGGTTTTCTTTGTTCTTCATGAGGCTTTATTTCCCATACATACCACATTATAAATGCAAGGATGTATGAACTTTTCTCATACATCCCTTGGATTTATAACGAGCAATTCAATACAATTCAACGATATTTTGTTGTTTCTAGCTTATTATTTTCTCCAAGGAATTCATTCACTTTGGCTTCAGCCAAACTTACTAAATATCCCTATAATGATTTAGAACCTTTTCTCCGTCTTGGTACTCGCCCAAAATCTACCTAAAAATCTACCAAAATCTACCAAAATCTACCTCGTCAAGTATGAAATAAGACACTTAAATACCTCGAACGTCGGCAATAAGCCATATACATCCCTCGGGCCTACGGCCTCGGGATGTATATGGCTTATTGCCTCCGTTCTCGGTATTTAACTCTTACATATTCACCGCGTAGCGCGGTGAATGTGAGAAATGGTAAATCGTATGATGAATAATGCCAGAGCAATCGTATATATTTCTAGCTATAGAGGTTCCTATTTCCAATATGCTAATTCTGTGATGTCACACAGGAGGCCAACAATTTCTTTCTCCTTGTGAATGGAACTATTTCTGATTTATACAAAATATTTGGAAAAAAGCACAGATATAAGGACCAAATGTAACATGGATGTGTAGAAACATTATTTTTCTCTGTCAGCGCGTTTTTTGTATAATTAGCATATTGGAAATAGAAACCTCTATTACTCATAGGCTCAACACTCAAATCAAGAAATATTTTACTATTCACCTATAGATGGTTTGCACTCAATCCCCAGAGATTCAAATGACAAAGGGCATGGCGGCCATGTTGGTGTACAGAACAAAAGATGATAACGAAGAATCTATTGTTAACTGTACACCAACCGCCACGTGCAAACCATGTATTTTACTTGATGTAGAATCGATATTATTGATAACAAGTTTGGGCTAATTATGTACTTTAAAGGTTACGCCCTACTGCTGAGTGATCATGTTTTGAATGACGACACCGCATATCCAGAATTATAAAATATAATAAAATAGAATTATAAATTAATTCAATAATTCAATAGAATTATAAAAGTTGGTAGACCAGTCTCGTTTTAAGTTTCTATGATATTCAACTCTCAAATCATACTAAAAGAATAATCCACCTCGGTAAATATATTAACAATAACCAGGAGTATATTACAGAGAGAGGAGTGTTCCTCTTCCCACATTATATTGTCACACAACACTGTAGACGGTAGAGTTATTTTTAGCATAGAGTTTCCCCGCGAGAAGAAACAAAGGCCGTCACTTTTAACCAATCAGGAAAACTGCTAAAAAATACAAAAGCGCAAGAGAACAAAAGACAACGTAATCGCATACCAGAACTTCGCGGCTATAAATAGACACACCATCTACTGTGTCAGGGGCCAACACAAGGGTGTGTAATATACTCCTGCAATGACCTATTTGTCGCGTCGAAATATGCCCTGATATTTTTGTCGGCGGATATTATATATCTGTTCCAAGAAGAGAACAGTTCCTGAGAGCGAAGCTCGAGGGAAACTGTGAGCTTCGAGGATCAGATAATGTCCTAGGCAAAATATCAGGGCATATTTCGACGCTACAATGTAGGTTATTGTTATCATCCTTCAAATATTTTCTTTGACGCGCGTTTATACGCTAACAGGGGGTGTATTCGCTGATATTTCCCGCTCGCGGAGAGGAAATATCGGGTCACGTGACGCATTCAATCAATCACGCGCGAGAACAATTATTTGATGGGTTATAATCACCAATATGCACCGATACTGAGGTGAATCATTAATTGTTAATTACTTTTGTCAGGCTTCAAGAAAGTATGTACGAGTTCTAAGGTAGTTCTTCTTCTTAGTTATTAATTATAATAACATTCCAAGAGCGCACAATCTGATTGGTTCCCTAGTGGTTCCCCAGTGGTTCCCAATGACGAGAACCATTTTTGATAAAAAGGTTGAATATCTTGTTGCTTTAAAAATAAAATAAAAAACGAAAGTTGATCAGTTTTCGGTTCCTTTTTAATTATTCTGCTCAAGAATCGTTATTTGCCCAGTTTGAGAGATATACAATTGGCCGGTAACAAAATGAGCAGGGGACTGGGACCGAGTTTATCAGAATTACTCTAATTCTACAATGAAGTTCATCACATGATAGAGCATGTTGAAATTAGCATGTTTGCCAAGTTTGACGTGATTCGAGTGAATCTCGTCTGAATTATAAGCAATTGAAATTTCTTTGTCCCTCCAAATTTTTACAATGAATGTATGGTTTGGAGGGACAACGTTAAAAAATAAGAGAGTTTGTATGGAAAAATTTACACATTTGATGCCTTCTAGCATCGTCAATATTGAGCCAAAGTTCACGAAAACTTTCCAGACTAGCTAAGTTTGATCTGTTCTTTTGGAAAATAATGCTCACTTTGACTAGTTATTAATTGAATTAGTTTTACTGACTCGGTTCCAGTCCCCCCGCTCGTTTTTGTTACCGGCTAATAGCTGTATCAATTTTGTTTCCAGTGCGCCAGATGAAAAAAAACCAGGCCTCTCAGGAGCCAATCAGATTGTCGCATCCAGCTTCTGTTACTTAAATAATAAATACAATTTATGACATTGGAATTTCCACGAATTTAAATACGGCTATATAAGACTTGCATCCCTTGGATTTCATCGTACAAAAATAATCATTGATGCATAACTGTAATTCTTATTTACCATTTGTTGAGCGATTAATTTCTCTCTGCCTCATGACCAGAACAAGCCACCAATAAGTAATATTGAACATGGCAAAACGCTATGGGGAATATCAGTTTGGATATCTCGTCCAAATTACTTGTTGTATTGGTTTTGATTCGCCTTAGAAATGAGACTCGCACTTGTTTCTTAGCGATGGCATCTGCTTGCACTTGTTGAGAATCTGTATCAGGGTCATTCCATGTGTTATTGTTCACTTTAAAGCCATTATGCATGCTGTGTTCGGATCGATTGGTGAGTTCACAGACTTCTAAGCTGCTGTGGCTAGGACTTGATAAAACAATTGGGTTGACGGCCGCAACTGAGTGATTCTCGGGATCCACCTAATAAGCATAACAAACACTGATATAGATAAGTAAAGTCAACACTAGCAATATTAACCTTTATACAAAAAACCAATGTGAAAGGTGAGCTGTGATTGGTCAATAGCCATGTGTTATTAGAGTACAGATGACGTCACATTTCGGTTATTACTCGGGCCAGGCCTTTGGCCGGCACGATTCAGAAATCTTTATCCTTTATTTTTTATCCTTAATTTTTGTGTCTACTGCTTCTTAAGAAGCTGTAGACACTATGTTATCGAGTCCTATGACGCACGTAAGATAGTGTGTCTGTTAACATTGTCGATAAGTGGTCGTGAAGTTCTATTCGGGAGCAATTGAATGTGTCGTTGGGTTTTCGTTAATTACTCGGAATCTTCATTTAGCGACAATATTATCCAATCACAAAATGGCAATGAAGATGACGACTATATGCCGATGGTGACATGTTCACGAGGTCGCGAGTTTCGTCACGACGATTTGGAGTTTGAGGGAACTAGAGCGGTGAGTAATATTGTTATTTTACCATGAATTTCCTAAGATTTACAAACTTGAGTGTGTAACCGGTCAAATGAAAGGTTTCCAAAGGTACTTTCAAGGTCTAGGTCGATGTACTTCCCACCAATTAAATACCAAAGTGTTAATTAATTTTCCTGCTCTAACACTAAAGCTAAATCTCTAAATAAGGCTGGAACAGAAATATTAAAGGTTTAATTGCAACAAACTTGTCTTTAGGTTGGAAGAATGGCGAGTAAGTCTCAGCAGCCGGGTTTTGGGAAAACGTTTGAGTTTCCTTGTTCGTATGCTCCTTGTTCGCCGGTATGAAGGAAAACTAATGACGAAGCCGTTAGCTATATTTATGATTTTTATATTAGCCCGACTGATTTTGGAGAAAACATTCATTTTCCCCGGACATTTTTCTGGGCAAACGTGGCGGAAGCCTAAAAGTTAATGACCTTATTCAAGCGCATGAATAAAATTATTTCAAGCACTTCCTTTTTTTTTTTCCTTAACATCTTTTTATTTTATTTTATACAATATACAAAAAACACACATATATATGTTGCACATACTCATACAACGACCATAAGCCTGAATAAATAACAAATACTATAATAAAATATAATAACATAACATAACACCCTTGCCAGCTGTATATATAATCGACAATATTTAATTTAATTTAATCCAATAAAGCAATATTTAATTTTTCCCACTTCCGAAGATGCACGATAATATTGTTCTTAGATTTTGCCACTCTTAGTTCGACTTTCTGAGAATATCTTAAATGGTTTTTAAAAAGAGACAGAGAAGGAATATGTTTGCTTTTTCTAGCCTTATACAATAATCAATTTATAACTCGGAATAATGTAATTTATTGGTGTTTCTGCCTCTACTCCCAAAATAATATTCACTAAATTCGATTCAGGTAAAAAATATATCAAAACTCTTCCAGCCAGTCCCTTATTTCAAAATATAGATTTTTAGATTCTATACATTCAACAAATAGATGATCTATCGTTTCTGAATACAAATGACAAAATGAGCAACTAGGGGACTCCAGCAATTTAAACCGATAAAGATCACGATTGAGATAGAGGCAGTTGTTTAATATTTTATACTGAAAACATCTCGTATACGTATCGTTTGTAGTTTTGTATATTCTACTATAAACTGCACCCCAGTCCGGTGGGGACATCAGATTGACCCGTCTACATATATGTCTCTGAGAAGATGGTAATCGAAATTTCACGTTAACTAACCACTGATAAATCTGTTTAGTTTTTAACCTTGTCAATTTCAATTCCATCCTTACTCAGATATAAATATCTCGACGATGATCTTTCCTTATCAACCTTATCTTTATTTTGTTTTAGTAAAATTTTCCATTTCAAAGGTATTGAATCTATAATACTAGCCCATCGAATGTAGTCTTTTGCTTGTAATCCTTTACGTTGAGCAAATGTCCAATCAAATATTGAGTTGTCTGTACAAAGGTCACCGACTTTATTTATATTGCATTTAGAAATTCTTTGTAAAATACCGCCTTATTGTCAATTTTAATATGCTTATTATTCCAAAGATATTGTTCTAAGACCAGTAAATGATTATCTACTACCTCAATGGTGGCAATTTGAGCCCAGTTCGTGAGGACACTTTTGTAAAAAATTGGTATATTTGATGGAATCCTTGTTACATCGAAATTATTGCATATCACATCAATTCCTCCTATTTTTTCTAAATGCAAGAGAGGCAAAATTTTTCCATGTTTTCTCCTCCGGCTTCATGAGGTTAATAGCACATTTTATACGACTAGCTTTAATCCAAGAAGCAAGGTCAGGCAAGTTTAATCCGCCTTTATAATATTCCCCAATTAGCGTTTGATTCTTTATTTTCGGTTTCCTGCCATTCCAAATAAAGTCAGTAATAATACGTTCTACATCTTTAATGAACCCATCTGTGGACGTGTATTTTTGAACATACGTAGTATAGTTTGGATAGTGCTAACGAAACGCACCACTTGTATTTTGCCGTATAAGGTTAAACCACGCGCCCGCCAAATTGATAGGGTAGTTTTAAAATTAGATAATATACGTATAAAGTTGTTATCATAATGCCATTTTCTCATTATAAGAAAAATAAATACCCAGAATCTTAACACCTTTATTATGGAAATTTACCCATTTGATATTTCGTGAGCATGTTTTCTCTTTTACTAACTTTTCCCAACCAACCTGCGTGTGATTTTGTTAAGTTGATTTTAAGTGACGAGAAAGCACTAAACCGATCCAACTGATCTATTACCTTATTTAAGGATTCAATATCTTTTAAAATAAAGGTAGTATCATCAGCAAATAAAACTATTTTCTTGTGCTTTTGTGCAAAACCTGATTCCCTCAATATCCTCACTGTTCCGAATCATTGTTGCCATTATTTCTATCACCAGAATAAAAAGATAGGGTGAAATCGGATCGCCTTGTTTCGTTCCTCTACAAAGAGGAAAATAATTCGTGGCTATACCGTTGTTCATTACACTAGAAACAGCTATCCTTTAGTAGCATCTTAATCCAATTGATAAATCCTTCCCCAAATCCGAAATGCTTTAAAACTGCAAATATAAAAGTGTGCTCAATAGAGTCGAAAGCCTTTTCAAAATCAGCCGCGAACAGCACTAACGACATACCTTTCTTTTTAGCATAATCCATTACATCATCTATGAATCTGATTGGGTCTTCGATATTTCTACCCTTCACGAAAGCAGCTTGGTCAGGATGGATTATTGAAGGCAAAATATCAATAATCCTATTACTTAATGCTTTACTGCATATTTTCGCATCAACATTTATTAAACTTATCGGCCGCCATGAGTTTAAAAATCTGTTTTCTTTACCCGGTTTTTTCAAGTAAGGTAATTATAACTTGCTTTTGTGTCGTCGTTAATGAACCATGCTTATAACAATCGTTTAAAACAACACACCAAATCTTCTCCTAGAATAGGCCACATAGCCAAATAAAATTCCTTTGTTAATCCATCATTTCCGGGCGTTTTTTGACGTCCCCAGTTGTTTAAGGCTAGTATAACATTCACTTATAGTAATTTCACCTTCACACGTACTTTTTTCATCTTCTAATAATTTAGGAGTATTAATTTGCGATAGGAATTCCAGGCATTCGCTCTCTGTTTTAGACGACTTCGGCTGGTACAATGAGCTATAGTATCGTTGAATTTGTTTTAAAATGTCTTCCGGCTGAGTATACACTCTATTATCTTTATCAATTAATTTCTTTATGTGGGTTTTGGCTTTGTTACGTTTTTCTAACGTTAAAAAATATTTAGTACTTTTCTCCCCTAATTCGTGCCATGTTGCTTTAGAACGTATAATAATTTCTTCTGTTATGTAATTACTTCTTTCTTCTAGAATTTTGCTCAATTTATCGTGCTCTGCAATCATCTTTTCGTTCTTTTCCCACTCATTGACGTTTTCAATACGGTTGATCTCCGATTCGATGTTTTGGTAAACCGTTCTACGTTTTCCTCGCTAGGGATTTCGAAAATTTCATAGTAAAGTTTCGCACCTCGTATTTGATTAACTCCCATCTAGATTGCGGGTTTAAAATTCCTTCATTAGTTAGACTACTTTTAGTATCCTTGATTAATAACTTTAACTTCATAACGTAGTCCGCATTTTCAGTGAGGGAGTTATTGAATTTCCAAAATGATGGACCCTTATTTCCTTTTTGGATTGATTTTATGTCTAATGTTATGGCGGAGTGATCGGTAGCGGGTGCAGGAATTATATCACATTCCTCCACATAAGGCTGGAGTTCATCGGATATAAAAAAAATAGTCCAGTCTACGGTGCAGATAACACTCTCGTTTACTACTTCGACCTTGCGCTGTACCGCACCAAGTAAAACCGTTTAGCTGATGGGTTCCGTAATCTCCATATATCACAGAGATCCAATTCTAACATAATAGTTTCCATAGTTTCTATAGAACATATTTTTTGAGCAGGATTACCACCTGAGGTTTCCAAGTCTAGATCAAAAACAAAATTAAAATCACCTCCCCAAATAATAGATGTTTTCCAGCGGATAATCTATGGTATTAATTTTGGCGATAATTTCTTTCAATAATATTATTTGGCTCTTTTCGTCATTCGGTGCATATACGTTAACCACTAAGAAATTGCTTCCTTGTATTTCACAAAGCACAATTACATATCTACCTTTTTCATCTATAATCTTGTCTATACTTCTCATGTTTAACTTGTAACCAAACAGTATTGCCGTACCTTTACTGTTTGACGTCCCATGGGACATTACTAGACTGCCTCTAAATCTATGTGGCCAGTCGGTTTCAATGTCTGGAGTACTATAAGTTTCCTGAAGAAATGTGATACCGCTATCACCTTTATGTTTAACTATCCAATTAAACATTTTTCTACTTTTCTTATAATCTCGTAAACCTCGCACATTTAGTGATAGAACCCTAAAATTGAAATCATTCATTATCCCAGAAAGTAACGTTTTCCCATACTGCTGGCAAAGGTATTAGTTTTAATGATAAGTGGACTTGAAAATTAATAAGAAACAGAATAAGAAAGAAATCCTAAACAAACAACGTACTACTATTATTAGTGCCTGTGGAATTTTCCAAGGTATGGTGAAAAAAACGCATGCCGTTAAATAGAAACAATTATGTCTACTCGACTGAATCCTATTTTGGAGAGAAGAATTCACTCCTCGTTTACGATCCTTTTCCTTTTAGAAAAAATGAGGATAATTAGTGCAGTTTACGTCTCAACATATCACCGACTTTAAGTAAACAAGTGGTTGCAATTGTTATTAACTAAAATGTGAAATCTTACATTTTATTTCGGTAAACTACGAACTTGGCTAGCCTGACTATTGCTTGAAGTTGGTTCCTTCAGATAGGCTGGTAGTGTTTCAACTGAATAACTCATGTTTCCAATAAACAGGTATTTCCCTTTTAAGTAACATCTAGTCTCGGTTGTGTTTCTATTTCGGGCTGTTTTTAAGTGCCAAACGAAGAGTTTTCCTAGATAATGCGGATTTGGGAGAAAGATCTTCATCCAAATACACATCTCCAAACTTCTCGCTTTCTCTCAACCTTCTTTTATTGGCCCAGACAAAGTTTTTATCTGCTCTACTTACAAATCTGACGATTAATGGTCTTGGATGGTAACGAGAACCCTCTCCGTCGGCAGAATTGACGTTTGTTTTTCGGCCGATCCTGTGGGCTGCGTGTAATTTAACTTCATCCCTATTCGCTCCTACCTCTTCAATTATATCAAGGGCAATCTCTCTGCAGTCCTCTTCCGCGTCCTCTGGCACATTGTACACTCTCAGATTCTCTCTACGAGAATAGTCTTCTACTTTCGTGATTCTGTCTTCACTTTCCGAGAGTAGAATTTTCATGGCGGCGTTTTCTTCTAGCGACTGGTCGAGCTGGCCTTTGAGAGCTTTATTGTGTTCTTTCACGTCCTCTACTTCGCCCCATACATTTTCGAGCGGCTGGTACAAAACGCAGGTCACAGGTCACAGGTCACAGGTCACAGGTCCAGGTCACAGGTCCAGGTCACAGGTCCAGGTCACAGGTCCAGGTCACAGGTCCAGGTCACAGGTCCAGGTCACAGGTCCAGGTCACAGGTCCAGGTCACAGGTCACGGTCACAGGTCACAGGTCACTTGACGATTTTTGTATTTTCCAATAATCTATTTTTCCTTCCACTCCATTCCTGTAAATATAATATCCGTGAGCAGCCTGGAAACGAGGTTACGTCATTTTCGCGATCCTCGTGTTCACAAACATGGCGGCAGATGAAGCAAACGAGGTACAACTTGAGGTACAACTTTAAGGGCGTAGGGAGGGTTAGATATTTGTTAAATATTAAAAGGGTATTCAATGTCCTAAGGATACTGAATATACTCTCGATCGCACTTGTAAATTCGCAATCGCACTTGTAAATTGTCCAACACATTGATTGCTTTTATAGTACTAATACTAAATAATAGAATATTGCTATGATATATGTCTCAGTTGCTCCTGGTACTTAAAGTTTTCAACTATACTAAATGTTTAAGGTTTTCCGAGCAAAGTTGTCATTTCAATAAAAGGGAATCCTTTCTCTCAGATCTGCTATAAACAGAGACATTTCATATGGCGATGAATACGTCCTTTTGTTTTCAACTGTAATAAATGTTAATGTTATGGCTTTTCTTTTTAATGCTCCATGAAGTAAAGATAACACAGAGCCTGTTAAAGTACGATCCATCGTCATCCTTTGCTAATTAATGACCCCAGTAGTAGAAGTACCAGGAGAGTGCAGAGGAACGGTCTAGGGAGGCAGGAGAAATGTTCAGTAAAAACTAGGGAGGAGGAAGAAATTGGGATCTACATTTATTTCCCCCCCCCCCCCCCCCCCATTTTTTTTTTATTATTATTGACAGTTTCATTACAATACGATATTACAATACAATAATTACAATACAATTACAAAGCAAGAAAAATAAATAATAATAATAATAAATACAATCAGTTATAAACTTGTGCTATCAGATTCTATTTCGGTCTACCAAACCAGCTATTTAAAGGGGACCATTTTCTGTTAACTTTTTCTACTTTTCTTTTGGTTATCGAGTTTTCGTTTTCTATGTGTTTTCTTTTCTTCTAAGAGGATAAGGAAACCTTCTAGGGAATACGACGTGTTTTGTATGAAAGCTTGGTACATGTAAAATTTCACATGGTTTAAAGGGGCTGTGTCACGGTAATAGACTTTACCGATTCGCGTTCCGGTTCGGAAACAGCTATTTCCACCGATTTTTATATGAACTAACGAACCTCTCGGCCATGTGGCATGCTTAAAATCAATGCAAAAGTACAAAAATGACTAACAAACAGTGTATATAAAACAGTCTCCAGGAAAAATATTGAAAATCCTTTCAATCAAGCATCGAGGGAGGGAAGTTTAACTGTTTGTATCCAACTAACAGCCACCAACCGAGCGATTACTCGATACATGCGCAGTACCATAACATGAGCCCCTTTAATAGGGAGCGGTGCTTTACCAATTCAGTATATCCATATAGAATTTGAGCTGCGCTGGGAGATATTGATTGCGATGTGTATTTGCACCACCATTCTTTCAATTTATTCCAGAAAAACTTGGCTTTCGTACATTCAACAAAACATATGCTCAAAAGTGTGTCTCTCTTCATGGCATGTTGGGCATGTGTCATTTTCTTTAATTTTTACTGTAAAAAGGTAAGTATTTGTAGCCAGAATATTGTGATTAATTTTGAACTGAAAATCTACATGGGATCTACATTTATGTTTCCAGGGAGAAATGTTTAAAACTCACTAGGGAGGAGGGAGAAAAATTCGAAAAAAACTATGGAGGGAGATTTCACTACCCGTTCCTCTCCACTCCCAGCATTGACTACTCCTTTTATCTTATTTAACAAATATCTAACCCTCCCTACGCCCTTAAAGTTTTGTACCTCAAGTTGTACCTCATCTGCTCCATTTGCCGCCATGTTTGTAATCACGAGAATCGCGAAAATGACATAACCTCGTTTCCAGGCTGCTCACGGATATTGTATTTACAGGAATGGAGTGGAAGGAAAAATAGATTATTGGAAAATACAAAAATCGTCAAGTGACCTGGACCTGTGACCTGGACCTGTGACCTGGACCTGTGACCTGGACCCTGGACCTGTGACCTGGACCTGTGACCTGGACCTGGACCTGTGACCTGTGACCTGTGACCTGGACCTGCGTTTTTGTACCAGCCGATTTTCGAGGGATGTTTTAATCTCGGTCATGTCCTTCTTTACCTCGTTAAAGTTACCTTTTATGTCTTGCTTTAGAGCACACAGTTCCTCGTGTATATTACCAAAGTTCTCTTGCATTAACTTCTCAATGGCTTCCAACCGAACCTCCAGACTTGTCATTTCACTCTGAGATTCTCCACTAGAGATTCTTGACCTCTTTTTTTTTCCTGTTTTTCCTGACATTTTTAGGAGTTTAGTTACTTAAACACATACAAAAACTCTCCACTTAACGGGGCTATGAATTACACGTCCGCCCTGTACCGATACGCATGCTCTTCATTAGAAATCTTGCTACAAAACCACTAATTAAAATCGCTTGATATTACAGAAGTTAAGTTGAAGATTTAGAGGTTGATAAATCAATAAATTTTGGAGGAAAATGTACATTTTGTACTGGTACTTTTTGACAGATCAGACATGCATAACTAATTAGGAGGCGTTTTTCAAAATCACAGGCGTTGCAGGCAGGCGTTCCCCTCCCTTCTCCTCCCCTCCCCCTACTTCCTTTCTGTCCTCGTGCCATTCTTCCCTCATCCAAATATATTGCGGTTTCCCAAATGAAATGCCTGCATTGCAGGCTAATGCTCACTTTGCTTCAGCTGCTTCAGATTACTAAATATAGATTTGATTCAACATTAGCATTGCATGCCACGCACTACGAGATTCCTTCTCTTACTTATACTCTCTTGATAGCATCCTGTATGTTAAAAAAATTGAAACAACAATTTGTGTTAAATGAAAAATTTGCTAGTGACCAGTTAGTATTTAACTTGGAGTGGAGGGGGGTGAGGGTGTTGGTGGAGGAGAAATTATTTTAATAAATAAAAGATCCTTCTAGAGTACCTTAAAATATTTTGGGACCCCCTTTTTCTCCAATATTTTTTTACAAGACCCCCCATTTTCTCCACCATCCCCCCCCCCCCCCCCCCCCCCCACCCCCCCCCCCCCCCTAAGCCTGAGCGGATTGTGCTAGCATAATTTTTGGCATAATTGCAAACGAGCATAATTTTTCAAAGAAGCACTGCTCGAGCATAATTACCAGATTGTAGCATAATTTGAAGCATTAAAGCCCCTTTCCTAATTATTAGCTGGTATATTTTGCTTAGATTCTAATTTTTTCCAAAGCAAATACCTGAATTTCACTTAACGAGTGTGCGTTAAACGTGAAAAAAAGCCAAAAAGCCGTCTTTTGTTCAGAGCGTGGGAACAGTCACGCCTGATTGGTTTCTGTGTCCGTTGGTACTAAAAAGTCTAGGACATGTCTGGGGCGTGTTTCTTTCACGTTTATCTCTGTAGGAAATTGAAGCAGTTAGTACCCGTAACTGAAATGGCGTCAGTACAATAAGCGCTGATTAGAAAGATTAACGACGATTGACAGTGTTAATAATATATACGTATATATATTTAATATTCTGATCTAGTTATCTATTCTGGTTTTGACTTTATAAGTGTGACTTAACCTTTGAAAAATAGGTCACCTAATAAAATGTTGTGTGAACAACTGGCATCAACTAATGCCGGCCGTCTTCGAAAAAACGTTTTTTGTGAGCATAATTGTGTAATCTACGAGCATAATTTTTGAACTTTGGCATAATTTGGGCATAATTCGACAAAATTTGGAGCAGTGCTAGCGGCATAATATGCCACTTTTAGGAGCACAATCCGCTAAATAATGACTAGTCCCTTATCTATTAAACATCTGAGATCACCAACAAAATTAATGTTTGCTGATCAACATTATCTGACATATAATACAAGTTGCATTAATTAACCAATATGATATTGCAGTCAACATTGTAAACGCTTTGTTATAAATAAAAACTTTATACAATATAGCTATCGTGTTATTATTTAGTAAATACAACTTTTTTTTAAATGTCATTCTGGTTATACATTAGGAACAAAATATTTTCAAGGAGGTGGGGGTGGGCAACTACATGCCCCCCTTGTCCCCCCACTAGCTGCGGCCCTGTCATCTATATACACACCCTGACGATCTTAGACTCGTATAATTATGACTCACATTCAGATTACTAATGTCAATTATGTTATAAATACTTCTAATGTAATTATACAAATAAAACTATCAGTACAACTCAATAAAATTGATAATCCCTGCTTCATGACTCAGCGTATGTATAAGCTGTCTAGTATTCTCAGTTTACACTGAGTTCTCAAGGTTAATATTATTGCCACCCATCGAGGAAAAAATTCCTGATGTTTCCCCAACTTTTCAGTGCATGACTAGACAACAATTTTCATTGAACATAACACTATTCGAATGAAGTGAAAGTCATTATCAAAACCTATAGCCTGCCCCCACCTGCCATACAGGTATATGCCACACCAAAGAGTATAATGCTTTTCAAGCTGTTTTTAGTCTGAAATAGGCTATACATTTTGCCTTTTTGGTCTGGAATAGGTTACGATTTTTTTCAGGGAAATACGAAGGCGTACATTTCCATTTATTTAGCTTGTAATGACAGAGATCAGTACAAGTCCGAAAAACGATATGGAAAATCATATTTTGGTCTGAAATAGGGTCACCGCTTGGAGACCCAGGTGGCGCACCCCCACCCAAAATCTCGGAGCTCGAGGGGCCCTCGATCAGCTTTACATTTGTATTACAAAAGTAGTAGACACGTACCCACTGGGTTACCTATTAAAAAAAATATTTTGCGCTGTCAACCAATCAGATTGCACCTACTTTGAAGTTCTTTTTTGCCACCGTACCAATCAAATTGCACTGTGTTGGTCACGTGAAACAATAGACAACACAGTGCTTGTTTTTCAAGATGGCGATATGAGCAGAGTTTTGACTTAGCAAAACATTTCATCTGCTTCTCTTGTTAAAAACTTTTATGACCCCCCTATGAATGAATTAAAAAA